>CM038675.1:674563048-675058305 GCA_021605145.1 Aegilops bicornis
CACAGATCCTGCGGTCTGGATCAAGGACTATCTCCTCCATATCCACATGGCCCGCGGTGATGATCTACATGCCATCAAATACATCCCACTCAAGCTTAAAGGACTAGCTCGGCATTGGCTCAACAGTTTGCCAGCAGAGTCAATCGGTTGTTGGGAGGACCTGGAAGCCTCATTCCTTGATAACTTTCACGGCACATATGTGCGACCACCAGACGCCGATGACCTTAGCCATATAATTCAGCAGCCAGAAGAATCGGCCAGACAATTCTGGACGTGGTTCCTAACAAAGAAAAATCAGATCATCGACTGTCCGGATGCAGAGGCGCTAGCAGCCTTCAAACACAAGATCCGCGACGAGTGGCTAGCCCGGCACCTAGGACAAGAAAAGCCGAAATCCATGGCAGCCCTCACCACACTCATGAACCGCTTTTGCACGGGAGAGGACAGCTGGCTAGCTCGAAGCAACAACTTGGCCAAACACCCTGGTAGTTCGGATACCAAGGACAGCAATGGCAGGCCGCGTCGCAAAAAGAACAAGCGCCGCATTAACTGCGATAATGCTGAAGATACGGCAGTCAATGCCGGATTCAGAGGCTCTAAACCCGGTCAGCGGAAAAAGCCATTCAAAAGAAATACCCAGGGCCCGTCTAACTTGGACCGAATACTCGATCGCTTGTGCCAGATACATGGCACCCCCGAAAAACCAGCCAACTACACCAACAGGGATTGTTGGGTGTTCAAGGAAGTAGGCAAGCTAAGCGCTGAATACAACGACAAGGGGCTGCATAGCAATGACGAGGAAGAGCCCCGGCCGCCGAACAATAGAGGACAGAGGGGCTTACCCCCACAAGTGCGGACGGTGAACATGATATACGCAACCCACATATCCAAAAGGGAGCGGAAGAGTGCACTAAGGGACGTATATGCGATGGAGCCAGTCGCCCCGAAGTTCAACCCATGGTCCTCCTGCCCGATCACCTTTGATCGAAGGGACCACCCCACTAGCATCCGTCACGGCGGATTCGCTGCATTGGTTCTTGACCCAATCATCGATTTATTTCACCTCACTAGAGTCCTGATGGATGGCGGTAGCAACTGAACACTGCTTTATCGGGATCTGATTGCACAAAATGGGCATAGACCCCTCAAGGATTAAACCCACAAATACGACCTTTAAATGCGTCATACCAGGTGTAGAGGCCAATTGTACAGGCTCAGTTACACTTGAAGTGGTCGTCGGATCCCCGGATAACTTCCGAAGCGAAGAGTTAATCTTCGACATAGTCCCGTTCCGCAGCGGCTATCACGCACTACTCGGACGAACCGCATTTGCAAAGTTCAATGCGGTGCCGCACTACGCATACCTCAAGATCAAGATGACAGGCCCTCCAGGAGTAATCACGGTCAATGGAAACACCAAACGCTCTCTCCGAACGGAGGAGCACATGGCGGCCCTCACGGCGGAGGTGCAAGGCAGCCTCTCACGACAATTCTCGAGTCCGGCCACTAAACGTCCGGACACTGTCAAGCGCGCCCGGAGTAACCTACAACAAGACCGCCTGGCACGATCCAAGCACGCGTAGCAATCCAGCCCCAACCCCAGCCCTCGCGAAATTGCGAAGCCAGTACTACGCGTACATAACTACGCTCTGGAGATACCATGGGCATAAGGGAGGAGGCACGACCATGGCACTCCCAAAGATTCGCTCAACCGCACTGGGGCTCCCGATTGTGTCATTCTTTTCTTTTTTCTTTTTCTTACTTTCAGGACTCGTTCTCCGAAGCCCTGTCCCGACATTCGCCGAACTCACGAAGCAACAGCCAGGGAAACAGAAAGCTACGCCGAGTGTCCAGGTGGTCTCTACTACGTGCATTATACCTGTTTTACATACCATCCCGCAGCTTACCCCTGGAGGGGGACAATTTAAATAGTCCCATCCCTTGCTTATCGCACAATTTGTATCGTTCTGCTTTTATTTGCAGTTTCTTTTTAATAACCAATATATAGCTCTTGCCTATTATTGCATTCTTTATCTATATATATATGTTCATTTCATGACATATTGCACCCGTACACTTTGGTACGGCCAATACACCAGGGGCTTAAGTACCCCAAACGTATGGTGTGATAAGTACGAACACTTTCACAAGTGCGGCACCCCAAACTTATAGCATTATATGCATCGGCTCCAAATCATGTCTTGGGTCAATAGTTGGGTTTGCCCGGCTCCCATGTTTTGGTACCTTACGATCCGTTATATCGGCTAAGGTAGCGCTGGGAGAACCACTGCGATTGTGCCCCGGTTGAGCTGGGTTGAGAACCTCAGTGGAGAAAGCTAAAAATGACCGTCATGATAGGGCAAGAGCCGGTCGTTGTTCGAGATGTTTTCTCGGGTCCCTAAAGACTTATGCCGCTTAGAGCGAGGAACCGGCATTGTCCGGCCAAGGCGTGGATAGCGCCCCGAACTCGGTCTTCCGAATACTAGGGGCTTCGCCGAAATTTAAAATTATAGAATTCTATGGCTAAGTGAGAGTGTTCAAGAACTATAAGTCTGGTTGCCTTGTTCGTTGCGTTGAGCGCCTCCCTCGACGGACCCAAGAATGGGAACAAGAGCGCTCAAGTTTATCCCGAACACCCCAAAGACTTTCGTGGCATGGGGGCTGAAGCCAACGAATTGCCATGTCTCAAATTTGATAAACGGCCGCACAGAATGTAATATTTTAAATTAACAAGCGTTGCTTAGCGCATATGAACAAGTTTTCAGCACACAGGATAACAAATGCGAGTCTATTCAAAAATTACATCTTTGGACCACTCATCCTCTATATGGCGGGCACCCTTCAGGACGCCCTCGTAGTACATTTCGGGCTTGCGATGATCCTTGCCCTCCGGTGGCCCGTCCGTCACAAGCTTCTCCGCATGCAGCTTGCCCCAGTGCACTTTAGCACGGGCAAGGGCCCGACGGGCACCTTCAATGCAGACGGAGCGCTTGATGACTTCAATCCATGGACAAAGGCCCACCAGCCGCCGCACTAGCCCAAAGTAGCTCCCAGGCATGGCTTCCAATGGCCACAGCCGAACTATGAGGCCCTTTACGGCCTGTTCGGCGACCTTGTGGAGCTCGACCGGCTGCTTCAGCTGGTCGCTTAGGGGCACCGGATGTCCGGCCTCAGCATACTGAGACGAGAACACTTTCTCCGTCGAGCTCCCCTCCTTGGCGCGGTAGAACGCGGCAGCATCAGACAGACTACAGGGCAGATCTGCGAATGCTCCTGGAGAGCTCTGAATCCGGGTAAGTAATAGGTAATTCACTTTCAGATGCTTGCTTTGCATAAATAATGCCTTACCCGCCGCTATCTTCTTTAATGATTCAATTTCTTGGAGGGCTTTTTGGGCTTCGGCCTTAGCGGCTTTGGCACTCTCAAGAGCCGAGGCGAGCTCGGACTCTTGAGTCTTCGAGTCACACTCCAAACTCTCATGTTTTTCCACGAGAGCCTGGAGCTCTTGCCGCACCTCCGCCACCCACTCCTCCTGCTTCTCTCGCTCGGTGCGCTCATGCGCCCGCTTTACTTTCGCCACGGACACCGCTTCCTTGTGGTCGCCACCTCGTTCGTGGCCCCTACAATACCCACGTTATTCCTGTCATTTTTTGCAACCAAATCCTTTCTATAAGGTATTACTTTAATAAGGTATTACTTACCTTCCTTGTCCTCGAGCTGCTTCTTGGCTTGGCCGAGCTCATTCTCGGACCGCTCGAGGCTCTGCTTCAATGCATTGACCTCCGCAACACAATGCGGCAGAGGTCAAAATGCAGCCCTGCATTCCCATATTGACATACTTATGTTAGACTCCTGCATATATCTTTTAGATCCTTAGTCCGGCTTTTCTCCCAACAATCGAACTAAGCATCGAGAGCTACCGTCTATGCGGTAATATTTTTACATATTCTAAAACTTACCTCAAGGCCTGTTAGAAGGCTGGTACAGGCTTTACCAGCCCGCTCTTGGCAGATCGAACTTTTCTCGGATCACCACACTCATAACAAGGCGGTGCTCCTCCTTGATGGAGGCGCCTGTTAAGCGCCTCCCGATGCTATTCGGTGCCTCCGGTTGGGACGGAGGACACCGGCGTCTTACCTTCCTATGAAGGGGCCGCTTGCCGGACTTGGAACCGCTGAAGGTTCCGGTATGGAGTCCGAACAAGGGTCGAGCTTAGAGCCCTGAGGTCTCGCTCCCCTCGCGCTGGAGTGCAGGAGGCTGCCTTGCGCGCCTCTGCGCCACCTCCTATTGACCAGGCCTCGAGGCCCCCACCTCGGCGTCGTCCGCAGCGTGAGGTGAGGAGGCGGCCGGAAGTGAAGTACTCTCCACTTCCGACGACCAGGGGACCCGCTCGGCAAGCGGCGAGCCTCGTCCTTGGGCGGGCTGCATGATTGTTCGGCATTAGAGAACACTATGCAATGATAAAAAAGCCATGGGTATCCGGACACTTACGATCTCGCCAGGGGCTTGGCCCTTGTTGGCCACTCCTCCTCGTCGTTGTCGACGTTGGTGGAGAAGTCCGGAGGAAGGGTCCTTCCCTTCTTGGACCCTCCGGCCTAACCAGTTGGGGCGGCCTTCCTTTTCTTCCCTCCCCCCGCTGGGGGAGAGACTTCTTTGTCCTCCTCCTCTTCCTCAGAGGAGGATTCCGCCTCAGGGTTGTCGCGCGATGAGTCCGACAGCCCCTGGCGCCGGGAGCTCCTTCGAGTTCCCGTGGCCTCCTTCTGGGCCTTCTTCTCCGGCACCATGTGGGGTATCGGATCCAGCAGCCACGCCAATCGGGCGTCCGCTGGGTCTTCTGGCAAAGGGGCCGGACAGCTAATCTGTCCGGACGTCTTCAGCCAGTCCTGTCAAAGGTTAGGGAGTTTTAGATCCCACATAGAGTCAATCTATGAAAAACAAGAGTCCCATAAAGGGTAAAATAACTTACCTCGCTGGCTTGACGCTGCGAGCTGAATCCGCGATCTTCGGTAGCAGATGTGGGAGCCTCGGCGCCCTTGAACAGCACCTTCCAGGCGTCTTCGTATGTAGTGTCGAAGAGCCTTTCCAGAGTTGGGTGCTGTGCCGGATCGAACTCCCACAATTTGAAGGCCCGTTGTTGGCATGGGAGAATCCGGCGGATGAGCATCACACGGATTACGTTGACAAGCCCGAGATTCTTGTCCACCAGGTTTTGGGACGCTTGAGTTTGAAGTCCGGACAGCTCATCTGAATCCCCCACGCCGTAACCCGTCTCTTTCCATGATGTGAGCCGGTGGGGAAGCGATCGAATTGGGGCCGCCCATTGAGAGTCGCATGCTCGGTGATATAGAACCACCCCGATTGCCACCCCTTTATGGTCTCCACAAAGGAGCCCTCGAGCCATAGGACTTTGGCCATCTTGCCAACCATGGCGCCTCCGCACTCCGCTTGCCGGCCGCCCACTACCTTCGGCCTGACATTGAAGATCTTCAGCCATAAGCCGAAGTGGGGCTGGATGTAGAGGAAGGCCTGTAAAAGCGGCGATAAACGCCGAGATGTTGAGGATGAAATTGGGGCCAGATCGTGGAAGTCCAGGCCGTAGTAGAACATGAGCCCCCGGACAAATGGGTGAAGTGGAAAACCTAGTCCGCAGAGGAAGTGGGGGAGAAACACCACCCTCTCATGGGGCCTGGGGGTGGGAATGAGCTGCCCCCCGTCGGGTAGCCGGTACGCGATGTCACTGGACTAGTATCCGGCCTTCCGCAGCTTTTTGATGTGCCCCTCCGTGATGGAGGAGGCCATCCACTTGCCTCCCGCTCCGGACATAGTTGGAGAAGGTTGAGGAGGGCTGTGCGGACTTGGGCGCTGGAGCTCGAGTGCGCGAAAATGGATGAGCAAAGGAGGAAGAAGGCGTAGGTGAAAAGGTGGATCCTTATCCCCTTATATGGACGGATGAAGCTATGCGTCCCCCACCAGCCTGGTAAAACTCGCTTATCTCCCAAGCGTCGTAATCAATGGCGCAGATGGGTTACCCACGACCGTATTGATGGGAGTCCCGGAATAAGGGGGCATGATCTCCGATTTGATAAGACGTGCCAAGGAAACCGCCTCGCTAAACGCGCTGAGGTGGGACAGTAAAAAATGATTCGAATAAAGGCCTGGTCGTGGTGTGATGTCACGCCGCGGAATACGTCAACAGATCTGTGCAAAGAATTATTCTCTCTACGGTGGTATGTGGAACTTGTTTTGCAGAGCCGGACACTATCCTTGTGTTCAAAATCTTCTATGAAGTATTCGGAGAAGGAACCCGCCTTGCAATGCCGAAGACAATATGCATGCCGGACTCGTCGTCATTGAAGCCTGGTCCAGGGGCTACTGAGGGAGTCCTGGACTAGGGGGTGTCCGGATAGCCGAACTATCATCTTTGGCCGGACTCCTAGACTATGAAGATACAAGATTGAAGACTTCGTCCCGTGTCCGGATGGGACTTTCCTTGGCGTGGAAGGCAAGCTTGGCGTCTGGATATGTAGATTTCGTACCATTGTAACCGACTCTGTGTAACCCTAACCCTATTCGGTGTCTATATAAACCGAAGGGTTTTAGTCCGTGGGATCTAACAACAATCATACCATAGGTTTGCTTCTAGGGTTTAGCCTCTCCGATCTCGTGGTAGATCTACTCTTGTACTACCCATATCATCAATATTAATCAAGCAGAGTAGGGTATTACCTCCATCGAGAGGGCCCGAACCTGGGTAAAAACATCGCGTCCCTTGTCTCCTGTTACCATCCGCCTAGACGCACAGTTCGGGACCCCCTACCCGAGATCCGCCGGTTTTGACACCGACTGTAAGTTTTCAATATATGTAAGAAGATTACCGCATAGACAGTAGCCCCTGATGCTTAGTTCGGTGTTCGGAAAGAAAAGCCGGACTGAGGATCTAAAAAGATATACACAGGAGTCTAACATAATTATGTCAATATGGGAATGCAGGCTGCCCTCACGACCTCTGCCGCCAAGACCGATCATGGAGGTCAATGCATTGAAGGAGAGCCTCGAGCAGTCCGAGAACAAGCTCGGCCAAGCCAAGAAGCAGCTCGAGGACAAGGAAGGTAAGTAATACCTTATGGAATTTAAAAATGTGGTTGCAAAAGATAACAGGAATAACATGGGTACTGCAGGGCCACGAGCGAGGTGGCGACCTCAAGGAGGCGGTGTCCGGGGCCGAAACAAAGCGGTCATGGAGCGCACCAAGCGAGAGAAGGGGGAGGCGCAACTGGTGAAGGTACGGCAAGAGCTCCAGGCTCTCGTGGAAAAACACGAGGGTTTGGAGCGTGACTCAAAGACCCGAGAGTCCGAGCTTGCCTCGGCTCTTGAGAGTGCCAAAGCTGCTAAGGCCGAGGCCCAAAAAGCCCTCCAAGATTGAGGCAATAAAAGAAGATCGCGGCGGGTAAGGCATTCTTTATGCAGAGCATGAATGTAAAAGTCAATTATCTAGTACTTACCCGAATCCGGAGCTCTCTAGGAGCGTTCGCAGATCTGCCGCGGAGTGTCTCCGATGCCGCCACTTTCTACCGAGCCTAAGAAGGGAGCTCGACGGAAAAGGTGTTTTGGTCTCAGTATGCTGAGGCTGAACACCCAGTGCCTTTGAGCGACCAACTGAAGCAATTGGTCGAGCTCCACAAGGTCGCCGAACAGGCCATGAAGGGCCTTATAGCTCGGCTGTGGCCGAATGAGGCCATGCCTGGGAGCTACTTCGGGCTAGTGCAGCGGCTGGTGGATGCCTGTCCATGGATCGAAGTCATCAAGCGCTCCGTCTATATTGAAGGTGCCCGTAGGGCCCTTGCCCGTGCCAAGGTACACTGGGGCAAGCTGGACGCGGAGAAGCTGGTGAGGGACAGGCCGCCGCCGGGCAAAGAACATCGCAGGCCCGAGAAGTATTATGAGGGCGTCCTGAAGGGTGCCCGTCTTATAGCGGGTGAATGCTCCAAAGATGTAATATTTGAGTAGACTCGCATTTGTTATCCTGTATGTTGAAAACTTTTTCATATGCGCTAAGCAACGCTTTTGAATTTAAAGTATTACCTTCTGTGCGGCCGTTTATCAAATTTGAGAGATGGCGAGTCGTTGGCTTCTGCCCCCATGCCACGAGTGCTGGGGTGTTCGGGATAAACTTGAGCACTCTTGTTCCCATTCTTGGGTCCTTCGAGGGAGGCGCTCAGCGCAACGAACCAGGCAACCGGACTATAATGCTTGAACACTCTCACTTAGCCATAGAACTCTATAATTTTAAAGTTCGGCGAAGCCCCTAGTATTCGGAAGACCGAGTTCGGGGTGCTATCCACGCCTTGGCCGGACAATGCCGGTTCCTCGCTCTAAGCGGCATAAGTCTTTAGGGACTCGAAGAAACCTCTCGAATTGCGACCGGCTCTCGCCTTATCATGACGGGTCAGTTTTAGCTTTCTCCACCGAGGTGCTCAACCCAGCTCAACCGGGGCACAATCGCAGTGGTTCTCCCGGCGCTACCTTAGCCGATATAACGGAATGTAAGGTACCAAAACATGGGAGCCGGAAAACCCAACTATTGACCCAAGACATGATTCGAGCCGATGCATATAATGCTATAAGTTCGGGTGCCACACTTGTGAAAGTGTTCGGACTTGTCACACCATGTTTTTGGGGTACATAAGCCCTCGGTGTATTAGCCGTACCAAATTATGCAGTTGCACAATGTCATAAATGAACATATATAATGGGAAAGAATGCAATAATAGGCAAGAGCTATATATTGGTTATTCAAAAGAAAACTGCAAATAAAAGCAGAACGATACAAATTGTGCGATAAGCAAGGTACGGGACTTTTGACATGTCCCCCTTCCAGGGGTAAGTTTGTGGTGTGGTATGTAAAACAGGTATACTGCTCGTGATAGAGACCACCTGGACATTCGACGCAGTTTTCTGCTTCCCTGGCTGTTGCATCGTGTATTCGGCGCGAATGCCGGACAGGGCTTCTGGAGAATAGAGTCCTGAAAGTAAAAGGAAAAAAAAGAAAAAAAGGAATGACACAAACGGGAGCCCCTAGTGCGGTGTAGCCGCATTCTGGGCGTGCCGTGGTCGTGGCCCGTCCCCTATGCCCATGGTGCTTTAGAGCGCAATTACGTGCGCGTAGTACTAGCTTCGCGAATTCGCGAGGGCTGGGGTTGCATTACTATGCTTGTTCGGAGCGTGCCAGGCGGTCTTGCTGTAGGTTACTCTGGGCGCGCTTGACAGTGTCCGATTGTTTATTGGCCGGACTAAAGAATTGCCTTAAGAGGCTGTTCTACACTTCTGCCGCAAGGGCGGCCGTATGCTCCTCCGTTCGGAGGGAGCGTTCGGTGTTTCCATTGACCGTGATTACGCCTCCAGGGCCTGGCATCTTGAGTTTCAGGTACGCGTAGTGCGGCACCGCATTGAATTTTGCGAATGCGGTTCGTCCGAGCAGTGCGTGATAGCCGCTGCGGAACGGGACTATGTTGAAGATTAACTCCTCACTCCGGAAGTTATCCGGGGATACGAAGACCACTTCAAGTGCAACGGAGCCTGTGCAGTTGGCCTCTACACCTGGAATGACGCCTTTAAAGGTCGTCTTTGTGGGTTTGATCCTTGACGGTTTATGCCCATTTTGCGCACTGTATCCTGATAAATCAGGTTCAGGCTGCTGCCGCCGTCCATCAGGACTCTGGTGAGGTGAAATCCGTCAATAATTGGGTCAAGAACCAATGCGGCGAAACCGTCGTGACGGATGCTGGAGGGGTGGTCCCTTCGATCGAAGGTGATCGGGCAGGAAGACCATGGGTTGAACTTCGGGGCAACTGGCTCCATCGCGTATACGTCCCTTAGTGCGCGCTTCCGCTCCCTTTTGGGTATGTAGGTTGCGTATATCATGTTCACCGTCCGCACTTGTGTGGGAAAGCCCTTCTGTCCTCTATTGTTCGGCGGCCGGGGCTCTTCCTCGTCATCGCTATGCAGCCCCTTGTCGTTGTTTTCGGCGCTTAGCTTGCCTGCTTGCTTGAACACCTAACAATCCCTGTTGGTGTGGTTGGCTGGTTTTTCGGGGGTGCCATGTATCTGGCACAAGCGATCGAGTATTCGGTCCAAGTTGGACGGGCCCTAGGTATTTCTTTTGAATGGCTTCTTCCGCTGACCGGGTTTAGAGCCTCTGAATCCGGCATTTACTGTCGTATCTTCAGCATTATCACCGCTAATGCGGCGTTTATGCTTGTTGCGACGCAACCTGCCATTGCTGTCCTTGGTATCCGAACTACTAGGGTGTTTGGCCAAGTTGTTGCTTCGAGCTAGCCAGTTGTCCTCTCCCGCGCAAAAGCGGGTCATGAGTGTGGTGAGGGCTGCCACGGATTTCGGCTTTTCCTGTCCTAGGTGCCGCTTCAGCCACTCGTCATGGATGTTGTGTTTGAAGGCTGCTAAGCGCCTACGCATCCGGACGGTCGGCGATCTGATTTTTCTTTGTTAGGAACCGCATCCGTAATTGTCCGCCGATTCTTCTGGCTGCTGAATTATATGGCTAAGGTCATCGGCGTTTGGTGGTCGCCCATATGTGCCCTGGAAGTTATCAAGGAATGCGGCTTCCAGGTCCTCCCAACAACCGATTGACTCTGCTGGCAAGCTGTTGAGCCAATGCCCAGCTGGTCCTTTAAGCTTGAGTGGGAGGTATTAGATGGCATGTAGATCATCACCGCGGGCAATGTGGATATGGAGGAGATAATCCTCGATCCAGACCGCAGGGTCTGTGGTACCATCGTATGATTCGATGTTTACGGGTTTGAAGCCCTCAGGGATTTGATGATCCATTACTTCATCTGTGAAGCATAATGGGTGTGCGGTGCCTCTGTATTGGGCTATATCAGGACGTAGCTCATATGAGCTTTTTCTACTGTGTTCGGCCCGGCCGGGTTTGTTGTATCCTGCGTGATGGTAATCATCCCGAGTCATTGGACGCCCACGCGATCTGTAGATCGATCTTGTATGCTTTGCCTTATCCTCTAATATATCTCGCAAGTCCGGCGCGTTTTCCCGTGCATTGGTATTTTTTGAGCGGCGTCGGGGCGTGGCTTGAGCGGAGGGCCGAGAGGCTTCTCTGTCGCAGCCACGGGTGGCGATCTGCCATGTCGTGGCGCCAGTGGCGTGGGTGCTTCCTCCTCTGATCGAGGCAACGGCCTGCGTTTGGGGTAGCTTTTGGAGGGCGTTCGAGTTCATACTCTTCGCTGCAAGGACTTGATCCGTCTGTCGACTAGCAGGTCTTGGTCAGCTCTAAGCTGTTGCTGCTTTCTTGAGGCTGCTTGCCGTGGCCATGAGCCTGCGTTTAAAACGCTCTTGTTCGACGGGGTCCTCCGCACGGCGAATTCGTCATCGTCGAGGCTTTCCTCGTCTTGAGGGGGCGATAATTATCGTCCTCTACCACTCTTTTCTGCCGCAGACCGCCGTGCGGAGTTATCTCCCTCCTCCTGTGCTGAGTCCTGCCGGAGGGGGTCATCTTCGGCACTGTCCGGGGTATTATTGTCTCCCGTGCCGGAATCGCCGTTTTTACTGTGGCGGGATTTAGAGCGGCGCCGCTGACGTCGGCGCTTGGGTTGTTTCTTGGAGGGGTCATCCTCCGTCGTTCCATCGCCATTCCCATCTTTTGGGATGTCCACCATGTATATGTCATATGACGAGTTGGCCTTCCAGTGCCCAATGGGCGCTGGCTCTTGATCGTCTCTGGCACCGTCGTCCATACCGTCGATGTCTTCGGAGTCGAAGTCGAGCATGTCGGTTAAATCATTGACAGTGGCTACAAAGTGGGTGGTGGGTGGGTGTTGAATTTCTTCGTCGTCCGAATCCCAACCTTCCTGACCATAGTTCGGCTAGGGCTCCCCTGACAAAGAGAGAGACTTTAATGAGTTCAGGATATCGCGAAAGGGAGAGTGCTGAAAGATGTCCGTGGCGGTGAACTCCATAACCGGCGCCCAGTCGGATTCGACTGGTAGAGGCGCGGGAGGTTCCGAGTCCAGAAAGGAGTCCGGCACCTGGGAGTCACGAGCTTCGCAAAGGACAGAGATGGTGTTCGCTCAATCGCCGTGGAGATTTCAGCCCCGAGGCGGTGTCCAACCAACCGTCCTCGATCGGTAAACCGGCTCGGATTAAGGGTCGGAGCGGATCTATCTGCGGCCTCCAGGGCGCTGTTCGGCGGCAGAGCTAGATCGTATCGATCGAGACATTGCGGCGCGCTCGCCTGTGGTTCGAATCCGTCGAAGATCAAGTCTCCGCGGACATCGGCCGTATAGTTCAAGCTTCCAAATCTGACCTGATGGCCAGGGGCGTAGCTTTCGATCTGCTCCAGATGGCCTAACGAATTGGTCCGCAGTGCAAAGCCGCCGAATACGAAGATCTTTCCGGGGAGAAAAGTCTCACCCTGGACTGCGTCGTTGCTGATGATTGAAGGAGCCATCTGGCCTATAGGTGAAGACACAGGAACTCTCAATGAAAGCACCAATGTCGGTGTCAAAACCGGCGGATCTCGGGTAGGGGGTCCCGAACTGTGCGTCTAGGTGGATGGTAACAGGAGACAAGGGACACGATGTTTTTACCCAGGTTTGGGCCCTCTCGATGGAGGTAATACCCTACTCCTGCTTGATTAATATTGATGATATGGGTAGTACAAGAGTAGATCTACCACGATATCGAGAGGCTAAACCCTAGAAGCTAGCCTATGGTATGATTGTTGTTAGATCCTCTGGACTAAAACCCTTCGGTTTATATAGACACCGGATAGGGTTAGGGTTCCACAGAGTCGGTTACACTGGTAGGAAATCTACATATCCGTATCGCCAAGCTTGCCTTCCACGCCAAGGAAAGTCCTATCCGGACACGGGACAAAGTCTTCAATCTTGTATCTTCATAGTCCAGGAGTCCGGCCAACGGTGATAGTTCAGCTATCCGGACACCCCTAATCCAGGACTCCCTCAGCCGCCATCGCCCCGGTACCCCAGGCCATCCGGGACGACCTGGCACATTGGGTGGAAGACAACGTGTATGCCCTCGTCAGGGCCTTCACTACTAACAATGACGGCGTGGTCGTGGCTGCTGATGAAGGCGGCGTGGTGAATAGCCCTGACGCTGCTGACGGCGATGCAGAGGGTGATGGCGAGGCCAGCGACGATTCAGGAGGTGCCCTTGAGGATGCATTAGGGGATTTATCTGATTGACCGCGTGTTGTTCCCGCTTTCTTACCCTGCGCAGATAGAGTTCGGGCTTGGCCCTGAAGGTTGTAAGAGCATTTTGGGAGGGGGAGCCCCTCGTGTAAAACTCGCAGTTAGCGTATTAGTAGATACGATATTACCCGTACGCCTGCACCAAGTGGCTGGCCTTGCGACGAGCTGGCTGGCTTGTTTACCTTCGACCCGCATGGGCCCCGAGATAGCCTGCGGAGGGCTGTGGTGTCCCGAGTTCCTCCTGAACGAGCCCATTGAACCTGTAATGAGAACCTCCTGAGAGGGCGTGGTGACGGTAGTCCGGGCTGCACGCATGCTAGGCCTGGCCCGGCCCGCGAGGGGCTCATGAGGGGAGGCAGCTGAGGCAAAGTGGTAACCAGAACATGAAAGATTGCTCGAACGAGACTAAACACCCCTTCCCCGAACACACATAAATCTCAAGCTCAAATCCAACTTAAATCCAAATGGGAAAAAAGTAACAGCCAAGGGGAAAAGCAAGAAAAGCAGAAAAAGCCGCGTCCGACACGTAGTCTAGTCTTGGACGTCTTCTCACCAGCGCGGAGCTAAGTGCTGCCACTGGGCGTGGGAGGGAGCCCCAGGGCCTGAGGCCGGCGCTCCTGAGACTCCGGGGCATGTACAGCCCCGCTCATCATTACGTGAGAGTGTCACGGGGCGGCGAGCTTCACAGGCACTGGGCCTTCTTCACAGGTACCGGCCTTGCTTCATATCGCCAGACGAGGGCACCGCCTTGCGCCACACTCTATGCCACCGACGATGGCCGGAGACCGAGGACGCCGCCGATGGGGTAGAGCGGTCGCCAGCGGTTCCCCCAATGACCACGGGTCCTCTGCCTGGGGTAGGCCCTGAGGCACCTCGCCGGCAGAGGGCCTACCTCCTGAGGACGCCTTGCTCCGAACGCCGCGGTGGTGATGATGGATCTCGGCCCCTCTCCTGCAGCCCCCGGCGCCCTCCTCCTGAGGGGTAGGGAGCCACTGGATTGGGGCAGCCATCCGCCGTGATGACCTGTACCTCCTGCGATCCATGGTTAGCGTATGCCTACTCCTGAGGAATTAGCGGTACCCGATAATCGCTGCCTCCAGCCTTGATCGTGAGGCCTTCCTGGGCTCTGAAAGAGCTCAGCTTCGGGTGTCTCGCCCCCCCCCAGCTTGGGCCGAGGAGCAAGCCATGTTCGTCCTCCTGTGCGTGCCCTTGATCCATCATGTGGGGCACATACTCTTCCGGGGTTGCCACCCCGAATGCTTCGCCGTAGTGCCCCGTGTGCCATGCAACCCTGCTCGAGGCGCCCACAGGGGTGGTAGCGGCTGACCCAGGGCCGTGGGCTGTGGCGGAAGTCCTCCTTCGTTAGCCGGGCGAGGCAGCCGCTTAGCCCAAAGCCTCTTGGCGGCCTGGTTGGCGTTGGAGTGGCCTTGGAGTCCGCTTGGAGCTGTGTGGGCGTGCGCGGAGCCTCCGTATGGCCCGCCCTGGACCCGAGGTGGCAGTTGGGTGCAGAAGGGGTGAGCCCCGATGCGGCAAACCCATGAGCTCTGCCACCCGCTCCAGCAGCACGTCGTGGCCGCCTTCCAGCAGCCTGCATTGCAGTAGCTCTCGGGCCACCATGAGCGCATCCCTTGAGTTTGCCTACTCCCGTCGGGTGTACGGCGCCGTGGCCGCGGCGTGGTTCGAGGCCCTCGCCGCCGACCGCACCTCTCGCGGCGTGAGAGCTGACGTTGCCTGACCGCGTCGCCCGCGGCCCGCAGCGCCCTGCGGACCGCGGGCTGCGTGGGACACGGGGTTGAGGTCGCTCGGGGCAAGCGGCTCTACGTGGGCGGGCCAGGCCACCTAGGGATCAGGGTTGCCCGTTGGGTCGCCGGACATGATGATGACGATGCGACGGGGCACGAGGCGGCAGAAGGCGGATTCCGGCGCAACCCTACATGGCGCGCCAAATGTCGGATTTCGGGTTCCGGCAGACCCTCTAGGTTCGAACTCTGGGGTGCATGCGGAGATCTCACCTCCAACCTACCTACACCTCGTCGCCTCGCAAGGATCTAAACTACACAAAGAGCAACAGAAGGGACACAAGGTTTATACTGGTTCGGGCCACCATTGTGGTGTAATACCCTACTCCAGTGTGTGGTGTGGTGGATTGGCTCAGGGGCTGATGATGAACAGTATAGGGAAGAACAGCCTCGCGAGGGTCTGTTCTTGGCCAGTGCGACAAACTGCTAGGGGGAGTTCAGTCGCTTCTCTCTCTCTATGGATTCAAGATGCCTCTTCTCTAGATGCCTCTACCCTATGGGTGGCTAGTCCTATTTATAGGAAGAGGCACTGGGCCTCCTCCCAAATATTGAGCGGGAAGGGCGCCAACAATTGGCCATTTTGAAGGGGAACATCTAGTACACTTATCCTAACTAAAGTCGGTCCTCGCTTTGCCAAAGGCTCGGCAGTGGCCTTGGCTTGGGCTCCACGATGACCTCCTTCCTGCCGTTGTGTTGGTCTTGGTCTTGTTGCACCAAAATGGTTGCCTTTGCTTGATGCTTTCGCCTGCGCTTGCCTCCTTTGCACCAAAGAGGAAATGAGGACACTGCGTGGGATGGCGCCCGCCTGGCGCCCTTGGTCGTCATGGCTTGCGTCATGGGCACCTCGTGAGGTACCCCTCCTTGATCTCTCTGCCTCCTCGCGAGCCAGCCTGACAAGGCCGTGCCTGAGGAAGCTTCATGTCGTCCGCCCCGCGAGGCTTGGCCCCTCGCGAGGGTCTTTAGCTTGTGCTGATGGAGATGGGCCGTACTGGGCCACCCCTTGAGCCACGCCGCAGGCCGCAGGCAGGCAAGCCTGGGTACCCCCGTTCCCAGAACACCGACAATAATAATAGGACATGAAGGGTTGCAATCTATATCAAGAACGATAAAATCTACGGGCACATAATTCCTATTTGCAACAATAAGAACATCATTAATTCTTCCCATAGGTTTCTTAATAGTGGAATCCGCAAGGTGCAAGTTTAGAGAGCAATAATCAAAATCACGGAAATCTAGCAAATCGCACAAAGTTTTGGGAATAGTGGAGACACTAGCACCCAAATCACATAAAGCATAGAACTCATGATCCTTAATCTTAATTTTAATAGTTGGTTGCCACTCATCATAAAGTTTTCTAGTAATAGAAACTTCTAACTCAAGTTTTTCTTCATAAGATTGCATCAAGGCATCAACAGTATGTTTGGTAAAAGCTTTATTTTAACTATAAGCATGAGGAGAATTTAGCACATATTGTAACAGGGAAACACAATCAATCAAAGAGCAATTTTCATAGTTAAATTCCTTGAAATCCAAAATAGTGGGTCTAGCAACATCTAGGGTTTTGATTTCTTCAATCCCACTTCTATCAATTTTAGCATCATGATCTAAAAACTCCGAATTCTTGGAACGCCTTATAGGTAAAGGTGGATCATTTTCAGTGCCATCATTATCAAGATTCATATTGCAAAACAAAGATTTACTAGGGGACACATCAATAACTTTTAGATCTTCATCTTTATTTTCATAGAAATCTGGTTTAGCAGCCATCCTATTAACTAAGGTAGCCTACTTATCCGATATTTCAGCAATCAATTTCTCAAGACGAGCAATTTGGGATCTTAAACCATCAAATTCTTTAGACATATCATTGAGCTCTTTATTCATATAACTCATAAAAGTTTTTGTTCCTTAAGCTCATTTCTGAAGAAATTATTATGCTCAAATTGCAAAACCATAAAACTCCTGACGTTGCTTTCGATTTCTTCTAGCCTTTTAAGGTGAAGATCACCGATTCTAGGTAGATCCATCGTGACAAGCAAGCAATCCAACATACGAGCAAACAAAAAGCAAGCGAAAAACAGGCGAACGGAAAAGAGAGGGCGAATAAAACGGCAAGGGTGAAGTGGGGGAGAGGAAAACGAGAGGCAAATGGAAAATAATGTAATGCGGGAGATAAGGGATTATGATAGGTACTTGGTATGTTGACTTTTGCGTAGACTCCCCGGCAACGGCGCCAGAAATTCTTCTTGCTACCTCTTGAGCACTGCGTTGGATTTCCTTGAAGAGGAAAGGTGACGCAGCATAGTAGCGTAAGTATTTCCCTCTGTTTTTGAGAACCATGGTATCAATCCAGTAGGAGGCTATGCGCAAGTCCCTCGTACCTGCACAAAGCAAATAACTCCTCGCAACCAACGCGATAAGGGGTTGTCAATAACCTTCCCGGTCACTTATGAGAGTGAGATCTGATAGATATGATAGGATAATATTTTTGGTATTTCTGTGATAGAGATGCAAACTAAAATAAAAGCAAAGTAAAAAAGCAAAGCAAATAACTAAGTGTATAAAGATTAATATGATGAAGATAGACCCGGGGACCATAGATTTCACTAGTGGCTTCTCTCAAGAGCATAAGTATTTTACGGTTGGTGAACGAATTACTGTTGAGCAATTGACATAATTGAGCATAGTTATGAGAGTATCTAGGTATGATCATGTATATAGGCATCACGTCCGAGACAAGTAGACCGACTCCTGTCTGCATCTACTACTATTACTCCACTCATTGACCGCTATCCAGCATGCATATAGAGTATTAAGTTCATGAAAACAGAGTAACGCCTTATGCAAGATGACATGATGTAGAGGGATAGATTCAAGCAATATGGTAAAAACCCCATCTTGTTATCCTCGATGGAAACAATACAATATGTGCCTTGCTGCCCCTACTGTCACTTGGAAAGGACACCGCAAGATTGAACCCAATGCTAAGCACTTCCGCCATTGCAAGAAAGATCAATCTAGTAGGCCAAACCAAACTGATAATTCGAAGAGACTTGCAAAGATAACCAATCATACATAACAGAATTCAGAGAAGATTCAAATATTGTTCATAGATAATCTTGATCATAAACCCACAATTCATCGGTCTCAACAAACACACCGCAAAAGGAAGATTACATCGAATAGATCTCCACGAGAGAGGGGAGAACATTGTATTGAGATCCAAAAAGAGAGAAGAAGCCATCTAGCTACTAACTATGGACCCGAAGGTCTGAAGTAAACTACTCACACTTCATCGGAGAGGCTATGGTGATGATGTAGAAGCCCTCCGTGATGGGTGCCCCCTCGGTGAGCTCGAACAGGCCCGAGATGGGATCTCGTGGGTACAAAAGGTTCTTGGCCGGTGGAATTAGGTTTTGGCTCCGTGTCGATCGTTTGAAGTGCGTAGGTATATATAGGAGGAAGGAGTACGTCGGTGGAGCAACAGGGGGACCACGAGGGTGGAGGGCCCGCCTGGGGGTGGGGTAGGCATGCCCCCCTACCTCGTGGCATCCTCCCTTGTTTCTTGACGTAGGGTCCAAGTCTCCTGGATCATGTTGGGTGAGAAAATCACGTTCCCGAAGGTTTCATTCCGTTTGGACTCCATTTGATATTCCGTTTCTTCGAAACTCTAAAATAGGCAAAAGACATCAATTCTGGGCTAGGCCTCCGGTTAATAGGTTAGTCCCAAAAATAATATAAAAGTGGATAATAAAGCCCAATAATGTCCAGAACAGTAGATAATATAGCATGGAGCAATCAAAAATTATAGATACGTTGGAGACGTATCAGCTTTCTTTGAAGAAATTCATAAGAAAGCTTCTGATGATCAGATAAGAGAGTGTTACGATGACTTTGAAGGTTGTCAAACCTAGTATGAAGTATCTAAAGATTTTCAGTCAAGGTTTTAGTGCGATCCATTTCTTCACCCAACATATCATCACTTTTGTCTAGCATGTTTTGAACCTTTTCAAAAGCCCTTTGTTGTTTCACAACAATCTTAGCAAGTTTAGAGTAGCTGGGCTTGAGATTTTCATCAGATTCATTCTCACTAGATTCAGAGGAGGTATATTTGAGTACCTTGGCACCCTTTTCCATGAAGCAATAGGTGGGAGCGTAGTCATGATTGCCTTCATCAGCCTTGTTGGTGAAGCCATTTTCTTCAGACTTGAAGATAGACTTGCTGACGAATGTAGTAGCGAGAGCCAGACTCGCCACACCAGACTCGGACTCCTCAGATGCCTCCTCTTCCTCATGTTCCTTAGATTCAGCCTCAGAGTCCATATCCTTGCCAATGAATGCCCGAGCCTTTTTGGAGCCGCTCTTCTTGTGAGACGAAGACTTCGAGGATTTTGATGATGAAGATTTTGAGGATTTCTTCTTTTTCTTCGCATCATCAGAACTGTAATCCTTGTATTTCTTCTTCTTTGATTCCTTTTCCCACTCAGGACAATCTTGAATGTAGTGTCTGGGTTTCTTGCATTTGTGACAAAGCCTCTTCTTGTAGTCACTGGATGAGGAATCATTGCTCCTTGAGGTTCTTCCAAAGCGACCACCTCTTGAGAACTTTTGGAATTTCTTCACGAGCAGTGCTAGCTCATGACTCAGTTCTTCAGGGTCACCAAGGCTGCTACCAGAATCTTCATCTTCAGACACAGAAACTTCCTTGGCCTTTAGTGCACGTGATCTGCCATAGCTTGAACCATAGAGATCTCTCTTCTCAATAAGCTGAAACTCATGAGTATTTAGCCTCTCGAGGATATCAGCGGGATCAAGTAACTTGTAATCAGCACGTTCTTGTATCATCAATGCTAGAGTATCAAATGAGGAATCAAGCGACCTCAGCAATTTCTTCACCACCTCATGGTCGGTGATGTCAGTGGCACCAAGTGCTTGAAGCTCATTTGAGATGTCAGTGAGGCGATCGAAGGTTTGTTGAACATTTTCATTGTCGAGTCTTTTGAAGCGGTTGAAGAGATTGCGAAGAACATCAACTCGAGAGTCACGCTGTGTTGAGACTCCTTCATTGACTTTGGACAGCCTATCCCAGATAAGCATAGCAGTTTCCAAAGCACTCACTCTTTCATACTGTCCTTTGCTCAGATGGCCACATATGATATTCTTCGCTTGAGGATCGAGTTGCTTGAATATCTTCACATCAGTAGCATTCAGAGAAGGTGTGACTGAGGGAACACCATTTCCCACAACATACTAGAGATTGTTATTGATTGCCTCAAGATGCATTCGCATCTTATTCTTCCAGTAGGGGTAGTCCGTCCCATTAAAGGTAGGACACCCAGCAAAGACCTTGATCATACCTGCGGTCGACATAACTAAATTCCAGGCGGTTAAACCAAAATCACACAGAACAAGGGAGTACCTCGCTCTGATACCAATTGAAAGTGCGTTATATCGACTAGAGGGGGGTGAATAGGCGATTTTTATGAATTCTTCACTTAGGAATTTGCCGGTGAGGAAATTCCTTAGCGAAGAACTACTAGCAGCGGAATAAGTACCCAAAATTAAACATAACAAAACACAAGCATGGTCATCATGATGAAATGAAGACAAACACAGAGTACAAAAAGCGTAATCACAGGATAACACAGGATGAAGACAAACATACTAGTATGTTATTGAACTGAGGAAATTGGGAAAGTCTTCAGTCAAAGTCTTCAAACACAGATATGAGGAATGAAAGAGTTGAGGAAATAGAACCAGTATGCTCGGTGAAGAAAATGATTTGGTAGACCAGTTCCAACCGCTGTCTCAGTTGTACATCTGGTTGAAGCGGCTAGGTATTTAAACCCGAGGACACACAGTCCCGGACACACAGTCCTCACCGTATTCTCCTTGAGCTAAGGTCACACAGATCTCGCCCAATCACTCGTGGTAAGTATTCAGATGACTTCCGAACCTTCACAAACTCGGTCACTCGGCGATCCACAATTTCCTCTTGGATGCTCTAGACCATGACGCCTAAGCTATGCGGAAGAAGCACAATCTTCAAAGGTAACAAGCATCGGATCCACGCAGGATCAATCTCTTCAGTGATGCTTAATCACTTTGGGTTTGTAGGTGTTTGGGTTTGGGTTTTCCTCGCTTGATTATTTTCGCTCAAAGTCCTCGGAGGATGGGATGCTCTCAAATGACAAGTGTCAGTTTCTTTCGGAGCAGCCAACCAGCTAGTGGTTGTAGGAGGCGGCCATTTATAGCCTAGGGAGAAGCCCGACATGATAAGACATAGATGCCCTTCAATGATATGACCGTTAGGTGGATAAGATATTTTGGGACAGCTGGCGCGTAGCACAGCAATGGTCGGAAATTTGAGTCTCAAATTCCTCAGGGCTATCATGTTCCTCATTGTGTAGGCAATCCGCACTGGCGAATTCCTAACTCCTCAGTCAGAACAAATTCCTCGAGACCGGAAGAACTTCGTCTACATCCTTTGAAGAATATGGATGAGCTGTATGAGATTTCCAATGGCTTCACTCGAAGGGATTGGTAGGTGTAGGATTTTGAGTTGAGCATCACATGGAAAATTTTCCTTAGTATTTCCTCGACCCCCTTTAACAGTACGGTGTTTCCTATGACTCAAGAAAGAGAAAATGAAACTACGAAACAAAAGTCTTCATGCTTCATATTCCTCGAATGGATACCTAGTCTTCAAGGTCACACCAATTTCTTCACTTTCAAAGTCTTCAAAAATCCGAAGTCTTCAATCAAAGAACTTCATTTTTAGGGGTCGACTTTCTCTATAAATATCAAACTCCTCAAAGACTTATAGACCTGTGTACACTCATAAACACATTAGTCCCTTAACCTATAAGTCTTCAATACACCAAAATCACTAAGGGGCACTAGATGCTCTTACAACATGAATGACTATCTTGATTCTGTCATAAATTTGTCATGGATGTGCATGCATGACAGAAAACGTGACCTACTGTGACAAACACGTATCATCACGGAAGTGTATTTTTTGTAGTGAAAGGAAGTGTCCAAAGGGTGTTAGCATGACTTACATGCCTAGGAAGTCCGGGGCTAACACCACTCTTAATTTGGGTGCTTCTTTTGCGAGTAGGAGAAATACTAAAAGTTAAACTGTTAGAAGTATAAAGGCGAGAAAGAAAGATGACCGAATATCCAGCTCATGTATGAATGTCATACAAGTTTTTGATGTATAGAAGGCTGGTCAAAGATATAGTTCTTGGGAATTATGGTTAAACATGCTAATCACTAATTCTTGGGTATTGTGAGTTAATCACAAAGATACCCGCTCGATTGCATTCTGTTGCGAATCAATGTAAGAGCTACTATGGCCTAAAAAGACTTGCTAGGAATGAGGTTTTAATACGTGCTGGGAACATAGTAAAAGTTACTATACCTTCCATCGATTGTATTACCTATGTATTTTCTTTCATAATTCATTTTAGAGTTTCTCACACTCTAGCCCTTTGCATAAGGTATCTTGCAAGAAGGTTGTTCATAAGAGAACTTTTGATGTTAAGTATTATGAATAAACATAAGGGACATACTTTCATTATGAATGAGATGTATGTTATGAATAATGATATTAATATATTACCTCTGTGTTTACTTTCATAATTCATTTTAGAGTTTCTTACACTTTAGCCAATTGCACAATGTTTATTGCGAAAGGGTTGTTCATAAAAGAACAATTGTTGTTCAGTATTATGAATAACATGAAGGGCCATGCTTCCATCGAAGATGGGATGTATGTTATGAATATTGATGGTAAAATGATACATCCATAACACTGACGCTAAATGTCGCAAAACTAAAACAATACCACACATGTGTGGCACTGCATTTCGTCACATTGGAGAAACCCGCATGGAAAAATTCCATTATGATGGATTTTGGAGTCATTTGATTTTGAATCATCTGACACTTGCAACTTTCCTCCGAAAAGTGAAGTGACTGAAATACCGTTCACAGGCCATAAGGAACGAGCAACAAACTTATTGGTGATCATACATTTTGATGTGTGCAGTTCAATAAATGTTGTTGCAAGTAGTGGATTATATATCTTCAGAAATGACTCAAGTAGATATATGGATATTTGCTTGATGAGACGTAAGTCTGGATATTTTGAAATCATTCGAAAGGTTTTCAAAAATGAAGTAGAAGTTATTATAACAAGAAAATTATGTTCCTGAAATTTGATTGCAGATAGGAATATTTGAGTTACATGTTTAGCGAATGTCTGATGAGTTGTGAAAGGAGTTTCATAACTTACACCTCCCGGAACACCACTATGAGTGGAAGGTCTGTGAAGATGTAATCAAATCATTTATGACATGGTAAGATCAAAGATGACATAAATAAATTTGCCATTATCACTTTTAAAGATTAATGCTTTAGAGATTGCGGCTTTTACACTGAAAAGAGATGCATCAGGTCTGTTGAAATGACGACATGGTATGGTATGCCCAACCATGTTATATCTTTTCTTAACATTTGGAATATGGGGCTTGTGTAAAAGGTTACAAACCTATTCCAAATCAGACAAGTGCTACTTTGTAAGTTATCCCAAGTCATTGGGTATTCCCCCACCACTATACCGAGGAAAAGGATTTTTGCCTCAAAATGGTATGCTTTTAAAGAGAATATTTCTTGCAAAAGGGTAAGTGGGAGGACAGTGCAACTCGACGAGATAACAAGTATCTTCGTCATCACGTCAAAGGAAAGGAACCTTGGAAGTGATTCCAGAGTTTCCTACTGCGACTGATACGGAAGCCTCTACATTAGATGTATGGACTTCGGTCGAACTTGCAGCTAAACAATGTAGGAAAAGCTCGTGCAAACCTCTCAGGTGCGCAAACGAGATATTGTTGTTAGACAACAGTATACCTATGATACACAAGGAAGAGTTGATGGGCCCTGACTCTGGAATTGGCTAAATGCCAATATAATCCGAGATAGTTTCCATAAATGATTCAAGATTTAAATCTTGATAAACCCTCCGAAAGACTTGGAGTCTAACAGATTGTAATGGGGACTATAAACTGATACGGATAAAAATGTTTTATCCATTAAGCTCGACTTGTTGCAATAACAAGTTCAAGGAGTTGACTACAATGAGATTGTCTCATCGTAGCAATGCTTAAAGTTGGTTCGGGTTAAACTAGCAATTAATACATATTTCAAAACGTGAGAGATGAAACATGGATGACAAAAGAATTTCCATGAAATGGAAATAAAACCTAGGACTTGTATGTGATACAATCCAAAGTATTTTGTCGGTCCAGAGGATGCTAGTAAGTATGCTAGCTTCAGAGTTCCAACAATGGAAAGAAGAGAGCAAAATGGAGTTGGAATCTTCGTTTTTGATGGAATGGTCAAAGGGGTTTGACTTCATCTATGGGTAACGAAGATGCTTGTGGTTTCAAGAAAGTAAGTAGGAGCATAATAATATTTCTGAAAACCTTGTGTGCTTGACACATTGTTAATTAGAAATAAATTTCTTGACATGAATTAGGACTTCATTTGAAAATAGTTTTCCGATGAAGTGCTTGGGCTAAATAGCCTTGATATTAGGCATAATGATCTATGGAGATAGATTTACCTAATAGGGATGAGCAAAAATACATATTGACAAGATGCTAAAACCGTTTAGCACTAAGAACGACAAGGAGTGACTCTTGCCGAAGTCACATGGAAAGAGTTTTTGCAAGAATCAGTGTCCCAAAACACTGATGAGCAAAATACATGATGGAGATTCCACACACTACTGTGTTTTTGCAAGAATCATTGTCCCAAAGTATGTAAAACAACCAGATATGTCCAATACTCCCAAGTTGTTGCGAGTATAGATACCAAAGTGATCAAAAGTACTGATCATGGGACAACAGTGAAAAAGGATCATTGAGTACTAAAGTAGCACTGATGACATGTTTTCTCGCAAGTGGAGATCATGAAGAGTTCGTTGTAAAAGGTTACATCGATACAATATTCATCATTTCTCCATGCGATTTTCGATTTAAATTGAGGGTTTTGTGTAACACACAATATGGTGGTGCGATTAGTTGGAAATTGTTCCAAACAAGTTCTTTGAGGCGAATTCTATAACAGAGGCGAAGTATGTTGCCGCTTTAGAAGCGACATAGACAAAGATGTTGAATCATATAGTTCATTCATGAACTTAGTGTGGTTCCAAGAAGGCTTTGGTCAATGGGACACTATTGCAGATAGTTGCTCCATAACTCAGTCTGAGGAATCAGGTTTCGACCAATGATTCACATATATACAAAGCCAAGACTGCACAAAATATGAATTTTGTGAAAGCGTGAAAATGAGAGGATATGCAGAGATACACATGGAGCTGAAGTTGTCAGATCTGATGGACATAAGGCTATACCACATGCAAAGCATTTTTTACACCGGTACGCCATAGGTGTAAAGTGCATTAGCATTAACTAGATTATTGACTCTAGTGCAAGTGGGAGTCTGTAGGAGATATGCCCTAGAGGCAATAACAAATGATATTATTTATCTCCAAGTTCATAATTATGTTTATGTTCCATGCTATAACTGCAATGATTCTCGAGTCTGCAGTATCCACGAGGCTCGGAGGGAGACTCATATGCACGTGTGGAATAATAAACGGTAAGAAGTATTCCTAGTCTGGCCTCTAAGACTAGCTCAAGTGTTGCATGATGTTTACATTTTCTGATCATGGGCATGTCTATGCCATCAACTTTGAGGGCACAACGTTAAGAGAACATTTGTGTTGAATCGACCCGGTTTGATGTTATGCTATGAGATTCATTCGTCACAAGTTAATGGTACATAACACAGAGATGATTAACATTTGCATGATTCCTTAGACCATGAGAGTATCAAGTTTCTTCATGCTTGCTTCATGAACTTTGGGGTTTGTTAAACGTCATCCGTAAATGGGTGGCTATTACGGCGGCTTACGGGTTCATGGAAAAATATGTCAAGTAACTTGATAGCTCAAGATTGAGATTTGCTCCTCCGATGATGGAGAGATATTCTCGGCCTTCTCGGTGTTACGGTATCCATAATCGTCTGGCCTGACACCTTGTGATTCGATCACTGGGATGCCGGAACACGGAAACGAGAAAAGAGAACAAAACCGGTAACGAGGTAACTTGCATGGTGGACAAATTATTCGTCCATCGGGATGCAATAAATCTCACATCGGGTGTTTGTGACATATCGCGAAGCAACATGAATAGCTCACTGCAACAGGAGGTTCACTTGAATATTTATTCGTGTGTGTATAGGGGTCAATGTGGGTGTCCACGGCTCCGATGTTGATCATTGATCGGAAGGGGTTCCGGGTCATGTCTATACTTCACCGAACCTATAGGGTCACACGCTTAAGGGTGATCTATATGTTGAATACTAGATAGGGAGTCTGAGAGAAAATAACTGAAAAAGTTTCGGACACCATAAAAGTTTCGGACAACGGAAAAGTTCCGCAGAGAGAGGTCATCGGATGAGTTTCGGTGAAACCAAAAAGCTGTTTCGGGATATACTATTAAGTCAAATTGGTTTCGGCATATGCCTGATAATTCTTGGAGGGTGCCAGAGTCATTCTGGAAACTTTGTGGAATTTTCCGGGATAAAAGCAGGAAATGCTCCGGAGCTGCCAGAACCACTTCAGATGCTTTTCGCAGATGAAAATCACTAATCCAAAATTGTTTTGGAACGCGTTGAAAATTATTTTAGTGGGTAATGGAAATGTTCTAAGCCCACATAAATATTTTCAGTTCGAACGGACGATGAAAAATGTCGTCATGAATAGTGAAAGTGCTTTTTGGGATATTGATGGAAAGCCACCTTTTGGGGCTTTTCCCAAAAGGCTTCTAGAAGGACTTGGGGATCAAGGAACCCCCTTTGGGGCCCCCCATGAAGGTGGGACGTTGGAGGGTGAAGCTCCTCCATGGGGCTCCACTTGTCATCCCTTTATGCCCTTTATGCCCTTTATGTGTGACATAAAGTGTGGGCATTTTGGGGTTTTCATGTGCCCCCTACCCCTTGGGTTTTCCTATTAATAGAGGTGGAGAGGCACTCTCCACAAACACACTCTTTCTCACATACAAGTGCCATGCAATGATCTGGCTTCTCTCTCCCTCCCCGCGAAATAGTTTCGTAGAGCCGAAAGGCTATTTGTGTTCCGGCAGGAACTAGTTCTGGACGGTGAAGCCCTGCCGGATAGATGACACCGTATGTGTGCAACTCTGTAGAGAGATCGTAGTTTCGGTCTTAGTTCAAGAGTGCCTCCCGAAGGGCTGTCCGTGTGACCGTCTGAGTTTCAAAGGTCCTCCCGAAGGGCTGTCCGAGCGACCGTCCGAGTTTCGAAGGTCCTCCCGAAGGGCTGTCCGCGACACCGTCCGGGGGACTATCTGACCGCCTCCCAGAGGGCTGTCCTAGGGGCAGATGAGGGTATACATCCTCGCGGTTGGGAGGTTGTAAATCCTAGCTGCAGGGATCTGCACCGTCGATCGTCATCGACTCTACTTCCCGCTGCGCTAAGAGTCGGTAACGAAAAAGATCAAACCTTATATGCAGTCTCCATAGTGGTCTTGGGATGGTGCGTAAGTCGGAAATTTTTTGTTTTCTGCTACATTACCCTACATGTTGCTACCAAAACACAAGCTGACAAGAGGCTTGCTACTGCTCAGGAGAGGATGAAGGCATTAGCACAAAAAGCAAGGGAGAAAGCCATGGCTGCTGCAAAAAGAAAGTCAAGTTGCTTGGACAACCAATCTGATCTTCCAAACAAGGCTCCCAAATCTTCTATGTTTGATATCTTTAGGTAGTTTGTAGTAGATGCAGTGTTTGATACCTAGATGATCATTTTACCTGTGTTGTTGAAATGATCATCTATGGTAACAATTTTCTCATTTTGGTTATGTTGATGCATAGTGACTGCAACAATCTCGTGTAAGAAACAGGGCTACTTTGTTTTCTATGTGGATGATGGGAAAGACTTATTTGGTTATCATGTCTGTTTGGTTATCTAGTGTCAAGTTTTGATGCAACTGTACTTGTGGGTGCAAATTGTCATGTCAGTTTGGCATTATACTTGACAAATTTTGATGCAATTTTACTGATGGATGCATATTTGGTTAGTTTGGCATGTCTGTCAAGTTTGTCACTGCCTTACATTTAATAAACCAAACTAGGCCAGCACTACTTTTCAATATGACAAAACCAAAACAATGACATACCACCCAGAATGAAAAAACCAAAACAATGCCACTTGTGCTGAATCACTGCCTTATTTAGTGATCCATTTTGATCAATTTAGGCCAGCAATGCCTTTCAATAAGAAAAAGCAATGATCACACATCCAGAATGACATAAGATCATCAGGTTCATCATAGATAACACAGGGTTCACCATAGCGTTGTCACTTGAAATTTGACACCATTACATTAGACTAAACCAAAATAAACATGGTTCAACATAGCATTTCTAGTTCAACATTGACACCATTACATGACACATAACCTAAATAACTAGGACTGCCAACCCATTAACTAGGACTGCCAGCACTTCAGACTCCCAAAATGAACCTGGCTTCACCAATGCAGCAACACCTAACATCAGCACAACAGCAAGCAGCAACTTCATGAGCATCACCAGCTCTGTCCCAAGCTTCAGCAGTGCAGCAACTTGCTGCCTGGTCATCACATTGCCACTCATGACATTGGCACTCTCTCTCTCTTCACGCACTTCTTGGTCCAGCTTGTTGATCCATTCACGTAGGTAAGCTCTTGTGCTTTCAGAAGTTCCTCCCCGCGTTCCTCAGCAGCACCAATATCATCCACAACTGCATCGCCGACCAGATACTGATTCTCAATGAGGTACTCAACGTACTCCAATTCCCCACACCAGAACTCACAACTCACCTATCCCAAAAAGACATGCCAAAGTCAAAAAATACAATCTTCAGATCCAAAACGTAACAAATCCATGCAAAGTAGATGAATCGAAGCACTAACCCCATGATTTTGGCACTTGTAGAAGACCCAGCCGTCGTGCTTTTCAGTAGTGAAGACATACATGCGCACCTTCTCCTTGCAGCCTCCGCAGCGGATTAGTGGCAGCGCCAACATCCGCCGGCAGACAGCAGAGGAGGACGAGCTTGCGGCAGACATGACCGCCAGAGCTTGCGGGGGAAAGCAGCAGAGGGACGAGCTTGCGGCAGCCCGATTCGACGGCGGCAACGGTGGTGGCGGAGCAGAGGGACAGAAGCGGAGGGGGCGAGGGGGTTTGTTTGTCAACTCTCAACAACTTTTATTCATCATACTATTTATATGTGAAGTCATTACTCTCCATAAGATCAATATGATCTCTTTACTTCTTTTTATTCTTTCTCTTTTCTCTCAAGACCAAACCAAAATAATCAAGCCCTTGACTCAACACTAATCTTTATTATTTATAGCTCATGGACTCGATTACATAGAGGGATCATAAAGCAAAACTCAAAACTAGATCATACTAAAACTTTTATTCTACTAGATCAAGACATTACTAAATGGATCGAACTATGAAATATGGTAAAGATAGGAGTGTCATGGTGATACGATACAGGGGCACCTCCCCCAAGCTTGGCAGTTGCCAAGGGGAGTGCCCATACCCATGTGATTATATCTCTTTCCCCGGGAGTGGTGATGATGGAGTTGTTGATGATGTAGGCTTGTCATCCCTCTTCCAAGGCATAGGCTCGCCATCTTAGAAGGATGATCGAGTCTCTGGGATCCTTAAATCTGCAGCCAAACTCATCCTCTTGAATCTATATTCATACTCCCAATTTTGGTTTTGTAGGTCATAGATCTGGGTTTGGAGGTGCTCGATTTTCTCGTGAAGCTTGAAGATGGCCTCCCCAATGTCCTTGGCGTCCAGCTTGTGGTTGTTGGTGAACTCTGTGATCATTATGTGATTGGCGTCGAGCCCACGCTCCACCATCTCCTGACACTTGAAAACTTGTTGCTCCATTGCTTCAAGCCTTGTCTCCACGCTTCCGGTCCTCCTTGGTCCCTCAACGTCGTGGATGTGCAGTACCCCCTCATGCATCACAATGGTTTGAGGATGTTGCAGCACTTCCGCGAGGTAGGGGTTGATGACCTTCTCGAAGAACTTGTCCTTAGGGGCACTTGGAGACGTCATGGTGATCTAGATCTGTCAGAAAAACAGCTCGAAACAAAAATAGAGGATATTTGCGTGATATGGTGGTCAAAACCTTTGGGAGATTATATAATGAATTTTTACCGACCAAAAAAAGTATCGTGTAAGAAAACGGAGTCCGGAGGGGGTAGGGCGCGCCCTCCACCCTCGTCGCCCTCCACCCTCATGGACGCCTCGTGTCCTTCCCGGACTACTTCTTAAATATTCCTACAAAAAATCTTAAACGAGAGTTGAATAGCAACACATAATCACCTACATTAAAGTCACGCTTTTGTATCCTTTTGTCATGCCATCTTTTAACTTTTTCTTTAAATTGTTTGGCATTCTCATAGGCTTGGGTTCTCCATTCATCAAGTGAGCTAATGTCAAATTACCTCTTCTCACCGGCAAGTTTGAAATCATAATTGAGCTCTTTAATGGCCCAATATGCCTTATTTTCTAATTTCCATAAACCATTTATACGGAGACATACCCATAGGATTTTTATATGCAGTTCTATAGGCCCATAATGCATCATCAAGTTTCTTAGACCAATTCTTTCTTGATCTATTAACAGTCTTTTGCAAAATTAATTTGAGATCTCTGTTACTCAATTCTACTTGACCACTAGACTGTGGGTGACATGTAGATGCAATTCTATGATTAACATCATACTTAGCAAGCATTTTACGGAAAGCACCATGAATAAAATGTGAACCACCATCAGTCATTAAATATCCAGGGACTCCAAACCTCGGAAAAATAACTTCTTTTAGCATCTTAATAGAGGTGTTATGATCAGCACTACTAGTTGGAATATCTTCTACCCACTTAGTAACATAATCAAAAACAACTAAAATATGTGTATACCCATTAGAGGAAGGAAACGGTCCCATATAATCAAAGCCCCAAACATCAAATGGTTCAATAACGAGTGAATAATTCATAGGCATTTCTTGACGTCTACTAATATTGCCAATTCTTTGACATTCATCACAAGATAAGACAAACTTACGGGCATCTTTGAAGAGAGTAGGCCAATAAAAACCGGATTGCAATACCTTATGCGCAGTTCTATCTCCAGCGTGGTCTCCTCCATAAGCTTCGGAGTGACACTTGCGTAGGATCTGTTCCTGTTCATGCTCAGGTATGCAACGTCTAATAACAGCATCTACTCCTTCTTTATAAAGGTGTGGGTCATCCCATAAGTAATGTCTTCAATCATAGAAAAACTTTTTCTTTTGCTGGTGTGTGAAACTAGGTGGTATAAATTTAGCAACAATATAATTAGCATAATCAGCATACCATGGAGCAGCGCGAGAAGCATTTATGACAGCTAATTGTTCATCAGGAAAGCTATCATCAATAGGTAGTGGGTCATCAAGAACATTCTCTAACCTAGACAAGTTATGCGCAGCAGGGTTCTCAGCTCCCTTTCTATCAATTATATGCAAATCAATTCTTGTAGCAAGAGAACCCATCTAATAAGTCTAGGTTTAGCATCTTTCTTTTCCATAAGATATTTAATAGCAGCATGATCGGTGTGAGCAGTTACTTTAGAATCAACAATATAAGGTCTGAACTTATCACAAGCAAATACAAGCGCCAAAAATTCCTTTTCAAGAGTAGCATAATTTCTCTGGGCATTGTCTAGAGTTTTACTAGCATATTGGATAACATTTAATTTCTTATCAACTCTTTGTCCTAGAACAGCACCTCTGACATAATCACTAGCATCACACATGATTTCAAAGGGTAAATTCCAATCAGGTGGCTGAACAATAGGTGCAGAAATCAAAGCTTTCTTAAGTATTTCAAATGCTTCTACACAATCATCATGAAAGACAAAAGGAATATCTTTCTGTAAGAGATTAGTCAAAGGCCTGGAGATTTTATAGAAGTCCTTAATGAACCTCCTATAAAAACTGGCATGACCAAGGAAACTTCTTATACCTTTAATGTCCTTGGGGCACGGCATCTTTTCAATAGCATCAACTTTAGCTTTATCAACTTCAATACCTCTTTCAGAAATTTTATGCCCCAAGACAATACCTTCATTAACCATAAAGTGGCACTTCTCCCAATTCAAGACAAGGTTAGTTTCTTCACATCTCCGCAAAACTCGATCAAGGTTGCTCAAGCAATCATCAAAAGAAGTTCCATATATGGAGAAATCATCCATGAAAACCTCAACAATCTTTTCACAAAAATCAGAGAATATAGCCATCATGCATCTTTGAAAGGTAGCAGGTGCATTACATAAACCAAAAGGCATACGTCTATAAGCAAAGGTACCGAAAGGGCAATTAAAAGTGGTCTTTTCTTGATCCTCTTTTGACACAGGTATTTGAGAGAAACCAGAATAACCATCTAGAAAGCAAAAATGTGTATGTTTGGATAATCTTTCTAGCATTTGATCAATAAAAGGTAAAGGGTAATGATCCTTTTTAGTAGATTTATTTAATTTGTGGAAATCAATTACCATTCTATACCCTGTAATAATTCTTTGTGGGATCAATTCATCTTTATCATTAGGAACAATGGTAATACCTCCTTTCTTAGGGACACAATGGACAGGACTTACCCACTGACTATCAGCAACGTGATAAATTGTACCTTCCTCTAGAATCTTTAGTATTTCTTTCCTTACCACTTCTTCCATCTTAGGATTTAACCATCATTGGTGATCAACAACCGGTTTAGCGTCTTTCTCCAATTTTATTTTGTGTTGGCATAAAGTGGGACTAATGCCCTTAAGATCATCAAGAGTATATCCGATAGCAGCATGGTGCTTCTTCAGAGTTTTCAATAATTTCTTTTCTTCATGATCTGAAAGGTTAACAGTAATAATAACAGGATATATCTTCTTTTCATAAAGATAAGCATATTTAAGAGTATCAGGTAATGGTTTAAGCTCATACACGGGATCACCCTCGGGTGGAGGAGGATCCCCTAGGATTTCAACAAGCAAGTTGTGTTTCAAGATAGGTCCCTGTTTCAAGAATACTTCATCCATTTCCCTTCTTTCATTCATAAACGTATCATTTTCATGGAAGAGCAAATATTGTTCCTAAGGGTCATTAGGAGGCACGACAATAGAAGCAAGACCAATAATTTCATCTTTACTAGGCAATTCCTCGTCATGGGGTTGTCTACGAAATTTAGCAAAGTTAAACTCATGAGACATATCCCCCAAACCAATAGTAACAACATCCTTTTACTTGATCTATCCTAGCATTAATAGTATTCAAGAAGGGTCTACCAAATATGATGGGACAAAAGCTATCTTGTGGGGAACCAAGAACAAGAAAATCAGATATTTAATTTTCCCACACAAGACTTCAACATCTCTAACAATCCCAACTGATGAAATAGTGTCTCTATTGGCAAGCTTAATTGTAACATCAATTTCCTCTAACTCAGCAGGTGCAATATCATGCATAATTTCTTTGTATAAGGAATGACGTATTGCACTTGCGCTAGCACCCATATCACATAAGCCATGATAACAATGATCTCCTATCTTAACAGAAATAACAGGCATGCCTACAATAGGTCTTTGTTTATTTTTAGCATCAGGTCTAGCAATTCTAGCAGCTTCATTGAAGAAGTAAATAACATGCCCATCAATATTATCAGCCAAGACATCTTTAACCATAGGAACACTAGGTTCAACTTTAATTTGCTCAGGGGGTTTGGATGTCTTAATGTTACTCTTATTGACCATAGTTGAAGCTTTAGCATGATCCTTTATTCTAACAAGGAAATGTGGTTTCTCAATATAAGTGGTAGGAACGATAGGATCATTATAAGTGATAGTCTTTTATTCAACTTTAATAGGTGCAACTACTTTTACTTCAATGGGAGGATTATATTTAAACCACTTCTCCTTTGGGAGATCAACATGAGTAGCAAAGGATTCACACAAAGAAGCTACTATCTCAGAATCAAGTCCATATTTAGTGCTAAATTCACGGAAAACATTGGTATCCATAAAAGATTTAACACAATCAAACTTATGTGTTATACCTGACTCCTTACCTTCGTCGAGATCCCAATCTTCAGAGTTGCGTTTAATTCTTTCCAATAAATCCCATTTGAATTCAATAGTCTTCATCATAAAAGAGACAGTACAAGAAGTATCAAGCATGGAGCGATTATTTAGAGAAAGCCGAGCATAATTTTTTTGAATAATCATTTCTCTTGAGAGCTCATGATTGGGGCATGAATATAACATTGACTTAAGCCTCCCCCAAGCTTGAGCGATGCTTTCTCCTTCGCGAGGCCAAAAATTATATATATAATGACGATCATGACGGACAAGATGCATAGGATAAAACTTCTGATGAAATTCCAATTTCAATCGGTTGTAGTTCCATGATCCCATATCATCACATAGCCTAAACCATGTCAATGCCTCTCCCTTCAAAGATAAAGGGAAGACCTTCTTCTTCATAACATCCTCGGGCATACCTACAAGCTTAAATAATCCACACACTTCATCCATATATATTAGGTGCAAATCGGGACGTAATGTTCCATCTCCTATAAAAGGATTAGCTAGAAGTTTCTCTATCATACCCGAAGGAATTTCAAAGTAAACATTTTCAGTAGGTTTAGTAGGTTGAGGAGCAACTCTTTTCTCTGCTGGTCGGGGTGAAGATACCCCAAACAAGCCCCTCAGAGGATTACTTTCCATAGTAACAAGTGACAGTAAATTTCAGCACACTATATAAATTTTTCCTTACCAAATTCCACCTACCAAAGGCGCTTCACTCCCCGGCAACGGCGCCAGAAAAGAGTCTTGATGACCCACAAGTATAGGGGATCTATCATAGTCCTTTTGATAAGTAAGAGTGTCGAACCCAATGAGGAGCAGAAGAATATGATAAGCGGTTTTCAGTAAGGTATTCTCTGCAAGCACTGAAATTATCGGTAAAAGATAGTTTTGTGATAAGGCAATTTGTAACAGGTAACAAGTAATGAAAGTAAATAAGGTGCAGCAAGATGGCCCAATCCTTTTTGTAGCAAAGGACAAGCCTGGACAAACTCTTATATAGAGAAAAGCGCTCCAGAGGACACATGGGAATTATCGTCAAGCTAGTTTTCATCACGCTCATATGATTCGCGTTTGTTACTTTGATAATTTGATATGTGGGTGGACCGGTGCTTGGGTGCTGCCCTTTCTTGGACAAGCATACCACTTATGATTAACCCCTATTGCAAGCATCCTCAACTACAAAAGAAGTATTAAGGTAAACCTAACCATAGCATGAAATATGTGGATCCAAATCAGCCCCTTACGAAGCAACTCATAAACTAGGGTTTAAGGTTCTGTCACTCTAGCAACCCATCATCTACTTATTACTTCCCAATGCCTTCCTCTAGGCCCAAACAATGGTGAAGTGTCATGTAGTCGACGTTCACATAACACCACTAGAGGAAAGACAACATACATCTCATCAAAATATCGAGCGAATACCAAATTCACATGACTACTTATAGCAAGACTTCTCCCATGTCCTCGGGAACAAAGCGTAACTACTCACAAATCATATTCATGTTCATAATCAGAGGGGGTATTAATATGCATTAAGGATCTGAACATATGATCTTCCACCAAATAAACCAACTAGCATCAACTACAAGGAGTAATCAACACTACTAGCAACCCACAGGTACCAATCGGAGGATTTGGGAAAAAGATTTGATACAAGAGATGAACTAGGGTTTTAGAGGAGATGGTGCTGGTGAAGATGTTGATGGAGATTGAACCCCTCCCGGTGAGAGGATCGTTGGTGATGACGATGGTTATTATTTCCCCCTCCCGGAGGGAAGTTTCCCTGGCAGAACAGCTCTGCCGGAGCCCTAGATTGGTTCCGCCAAGGTTCCGCCTCGTGGCGGCGGTTTCTTCCTAAAAGCTTGGTTATGATTTTTTCCAGGGTAAAAGACTTCATATAGCAGAAGATGGGCACCAGAGGCCAGCCAGGGGGCCCACAAGGCATGGGGGTGCGCCCAGGGGGGTAGGGCGTGCCCCCACCCTCATGGCCAGGGTGTGGGGCCCCTCTGGTACTTTCTTTGCTCAGTATTTTTATTAATTCCAAAAATAACTTCAGTGGAGTTTCAGGACTTTTGGAGTTGCGCAGAATAAGTCTCTAATATTTGCTCCTTTTCCAGCCAAGAATTCCAGCTGCCGGCATTCTCCCTCTTCATGTAAACCTTGTAAATTAAGAGAGAAAAGGCATAACTATTGTGACATAACGTGTAATAACAGCCCATAGTGCAATAAATATCGATATAAAAGCATGATGCAAAATGGACGTATCAGGTCCCTGGTGTCAGCCGCTTGTAGTGTAATTCTCTCGTTTATTGACTACGTTAACAATGGCGTGAGCCCCAAATGTCCAACTATTAGGAGGAACCATATTTTTGGGCTTGTAATATAGAGGCACTTGCTTGCGTACTGCCATGACGCTGGTGGGTCCCTACTGTCATCCTCTCCACATACAATCATCTCCTTGTTCCTCTCGGTTGTTGACGATGTTGACAATGCAAGAGGGCGGCACACCGTGCATGGCGAGCGAACCAAGGCCGCAAGGCGGAGGATGACGGCGAGGCCTCGGACAGAATGAACAGGAGCCGTGGAATATGGGCCGGTCCAATCGCAGGCGGAGGGGAGTACGAGGGTTGACTGGTTCGGGTGCGGGTGCGTGTTGGGGCTGACGTTGTCGGAGAATAACAGGACGTGTGGGGGAATAGAGGGAGGGACTGGCCAACGTTGGAGGGTACATACGGTAGGGCGGTGGAGGCGCAGCCAGCCATGGGAGGTGGGAGCAGGCGGAGCCGACGGGGTGGTTTGGTTTGGGCGACTGGAGGAAGAAGAAGACAAGAGATAGAAGATACACGATAGATGTTGGATGTCAATCCAACAGATGGTAGGTAGAATCGTTTGTTGACTGGCTAGTAAGTCGACACCACCTTGGATAGGCTATTTCCTCGCGGGTCCCAAATGTCAGAATCCAAATCTGTCACGGTCATGCAGCCTTTCCTATGAAAATTTACAGCCCGTTTGATGTGCTAGTTCGAAATAATTTTGTGGGTGTTGGTGGGGGCTAATCACTTGGCTTCTGTAATGCATAGTGAGCTCAAGCAGCCGGCGAGAGTGATGTTATTTCCCTTGGTTGGTATTTGTTAGTTGTTACAATATTTCACTCTAAATTAAACGATTGGCAAGCCATTTGCCTTGTCTCAAAGAAAATATGACAGTCACAGCTGAGTTGAAAAGGGCAAGAACATCTAACTCCAGCTTACAAACTATACAAAAGCACGAGGGTTAATTGTTCATCAGGTTTACAAAAGAATCCAGGTTGAAAAGGGAAACAACATCTAACTCCGATCTTGTTTTTGGCAGTCCACGATCAAATGTATCGGTCAGGTCCATAGAATGAACATCACCGGTCGTAAAATTTCTTTGGATTATGACCACAATATGTTGTAAATAGAAGCCCGACACGTTCAGAAGCTCTTTTGCCCACCTGAAACTCCTTTTTTTGCTCTTCCACATACCCATCCGTCAAAACCATGCTGCTCATAAACTTAAGCCTGATGGACAATAGTAACCTCACATTCAGCAGGAAGAATGTGACAAATCTAGTGTTTGCACGGTTGGCTACATATCGTTCTAGCGTTCTTGTCTTCAATCGAATCTCATGAGAAGTGAGAAAATCCCCATGCTTATGAACCCACCGATTGGTTATAACTTTCTTACCCCGTCCTGTTGCCTAAATAGGCATGAAGATTGAAAACAATTAATGTCTAAAAAAAGAGTGTGGAAAGAGCAATAGCTGAACGGTGAACTCTAGTACACTATATGCGGGCTTCCAATGTGCGTGAAATTATCTCCTTTATATACAACTTCTCCAGACATGGAAAGCATTGCAGCAAGCCAATAATCTTGTTTAGATCAAAACTATTCATTTGGATATATAAGATCTTGAGAGAATCCAACGCCATTGATAGGCCATCCATGGAAAAACTCTTCATTGAGCATAGAACATAATATTAGTACAAAATGTCTACTCCAAGATGATATATAACTTATACACAGAAATTTAAAATGCAGCTTATGGTTACAAGTGTAGATGATAATATAAAGTACCTGAAGAACTGTGGAGCCAAACACCATATTGAAATGAGCACAGAGATCATGTATTACACCCAAGGTCTCCAGTTTAAGTAGCGCAGAGAGGACGGTTATTTGCAACGGTGAATAACTAGAATCAAGGATCAAACTTTGAAGTGAAGGGGCATCTTGGATGATGAGCCGCCTTCCGTCAAAATAAATTCCAATTCTTACAAGGTTACGCAACTTTATTTGGAGACAACCGATTCTAACTGTGAAAACAAGCACCAAGCACTCTAGGGCAGGGCAACTGGAGTGGATGATGCTGTGCAATGAGGCCTCCGATATACGAACCCGCACAAGTGAAAGTTTCTTGAGAATTGGGATTCGAAAGTTTAGTACCAGATTGTCTGGTGGGTAGCACAACACAAAGGTGGCGGTGTAGAGAGAGGAGGAAAACAACGAGATGGACATCGGTGCTGAGGGCACAAGTACATGGCGTTCGGTATGTGGTATGTGATTTCCAGGGGAATAGTAGAACTCAACAGTTGTAGTTCTGTGAATTCAGGGGATTTCAGCCAGGCGTCCACCGTGCAGGGCATGGTATGCTTGCTCATGTAGCATGACGGGATGCAGAGGCTTTGAACGGAGCCCTGGTGGGAGGAGATGATGGCTCTGGGGATTTCAAAATCATTGAAGAGAGATGGTAGCGGACAGTCGAGATTAAAGAACGACACGGCTGTAGAGGGAGGCACTGAATTGAGAGGACTTGGCTGCGGAAGCAATCCTTGGTGGGGAGAAGCAAGATGATCTCCCCAAGGACGTCGTCCAGGAGATCGCTGATGCGGTCCACCCGAGCTTCTACGGGTTCTTGGGATGTGGTGGGGGCGGGGTCGCCGCTTCTTCCCGCGCTGCCGGGTGCGGGAACTACAACAGGCGTCACCGCTGGCGGGAGGCTCATCTTCTTGGCGCTGGGTTCAGCTGACTCCATTTTCCTCGAGGGCGTCGCTGGGGTTACGAGTGGAGCGAGCTGACGTGAGGTGGGTGGGAGTGAGGAGGAAGAAGAGCACCCAGGTTTTTTTGCGGGGCGGTGTGCTGGGTGTTGGTAGTGCCTCTCATTTAGTAAATATATGGGCTTTTGAATTGATTTTACTATTTACTAGTGTGGATGGGCTGTTTTGTCTTGGGCCCAGAGAAACAATTACTACTAGTACAGTGGAGACACTCTACAGCTACCCAGAAAAACAATTACTACTAGTACAATGGATATGATACCGCTTCTGGCTCCTCCTAGGTCATCGAAACGTCTCACTCTAATGAATTTCGTTATACTTTTGTTCACCGACATGCGGGACATGCAGTGCGCGGGCCCAAATGCCATCCACCAAATTAGAAGGCAGTATGCAGGCGGAGAGTCACCCAGTCGTGGCAGCGATGTGAGCCATCGTATCACAAAACCCCACCTCCCATGATGTAAGTTTGTGGACGAAGCAACCATCATTTCACTCTTCGCTGAATCCCTTCTCCCTCACCATCTTTAAGAAAGGCAACACTTTTCGCATACCTTTGTTCTTCTCTCCCAGCGGAGGGAAGGTAAGCGGATCCGTGATGTTGGTATATTTTCGTTCGAGAGAAAAAAAGAACTTTTGCAAAGCGATAACCGATCCTCACTCTCTTTTTTGTTTCATTGTCATTGCAATTGTGTTTTCCTTTCAGTGGTATCCTAGTATTCGTCAGTTTCATGATGGACCAAGGAGAACGAGGCAAAGATCTGCCAATATTGGAGCAGACGTGGGAGGCTGATCCCCACGAGATAGAGAGCTCCAAGAAGATGGAGGCAGCCACCGAGACGACCCCAGATACGCTCACGACCACTACTAAGATGGTCAATGCCCCATTTGAGGTTACAACCCCCGTGGCACTGCAGGAGCAATTTTCCCCCTTTGAGGATGTGTCCCCCCCCCCCCCCCCGCTGAGCTGCCCAAGGTGATTTTCTTCTTTGCCGATCTCGATTGTGGTTTTTCATCTAAGTATGTGGTGATTTAAATAACTTGTGTTTCTTATACTGGAAAGTAATTCAGAATTTGTTTCTGTTTCAATTAGAGCCCTGATGCATACAAGGATTGTGTGGTTGTACATGTCACTCGCTATGAGGCGGATGACCTGAATATACGCACTGGGAAAACAGAGTTTTTAGGCTGTTGGATCCTGGAAGCCATTTGCGCTTATACCAATGAAGAGTTGTATTCCAGCCTCACCGTTGTCGGCGTGTTGTCCGAGGTGTCTTTGAAGCACAAGAAGTTCAAATCTACTCCTTCGTTTGTGAGGCACACTGTTCTTGTCAAGCTTACGCAGGAAGATGATGTGGCATGCCTCCATAGACAAGTCTATGAGTGGGAAGGCCACAAGGTTGTCTTCATGAAGGTTCACAAGATTGAGCTGCTGCCGGACGTCCTCGATGATGTTCATGGCAAGGTCCGTCTTGTGTCCAGCCCAAATTAGATCGAGGCATGAAATAGTTGCCCCAGCTACTGTTTAATAGTAGTTTGGATTGTGTCTAATTATCCGAACCTTGTCTGTTATCGAGCCCTCTAGGGCTAGTACTCTGTTTGAATCCGTCTATGGGAACTGCTGCTACTTTTGTGTGCCCGTGAATCATGTGAGAACCATCGTAATTGTTGCCGAAATAGATGCGTCCTCACTAGTTTTTTCATGAATATGGCATGGTAAGACATAAGTTGTCACGGTTTATAATACAAGCAGTGTGTGTTTTGATGAAATAGAGTACTCGTTCGATAACTGTGCGCCGACGTATACATAAGTACTTGTAAACACTGTTGGTGCTACCCCACTAGTAAGAAGTTGTGCAAAACACGGTACATTGACTCAGCTCGCTTCAACACTAGGCTACCGACCAGCTAACAATCAACAATCTGCTGTCTGACATATAAGCAACTATGTATCTTGTTACAGTGGTTCATCCAGTTAACTGAGGCCACAATGTAAATTCCAAACGTTCACACGCTAGTCCAGCGTTCATGTGGAACACTCACATTAAACTCGGCTTCACAAAAAACTTGAAAAGCAAAAGTTAAGCAATTTTATACATCTCAATGATTCATAGAACATAACAAACATATACTAGTTCACACCAAAAGACAAAGTTGTGAGAAGATTTACACATCAGGAAAAAACAAGCAAGCCTTCTCTGAGCAAAGGGCCTCCCGGCAGGCCTAAATTTCCTGGAGTTCACTCTGGTTTTTTCTTGTTGCCACCATCTAGGGTTAAGTTCTCTCATTCCATAATAACCAATTATAATTGTGTTCTCAGTTAGAATGCTGAACTGAACCATGCAGTGTACTGACCAGCTGAAAGTCTTGTGCATTCCACTAAATTTAAGCGCCGCTATTTGCAGAAATAAGTAGACCACAATCCCTCTTGTCCGCGCACCTGTCCCAAAAACCTCCGTGCGGCCGTGCCAGCTAGTCCTTGATCCATGGATAAACTGGAAGAAAGTGCATTCCGGACTAGAATGCAGATGTTTTCGCTCGTCCCTACACTGCAATCAGGAAGTAAAACGTACGAATTAGGTTCTTTAAGATTGCGTTTGTCATTCTACCTAGTAACTACCAATGTAGGAATACCTGGAAGACGGGTGGTTAGACGACGGCAGCGAGGGATAGCCATCTCATTTTGCGCAGTTCTACTAAAACTGAGGTGTGTGCTTTTGATTGCACGGGTAGAGACGATACGGAGACAGACATCCCTAAATGATATGGAGACAGACATCCCTGTTTGTGCAAATACGAAATACGGTTATTTAAACAGTGACAGATATTTACAGTGACGTATGATTAATAACATCATCTATTGTGTTATAATTGGCACTAGATTGACAGTATGAAAGTGTCCTTAAGTAAGTAAAATCACATCACATCAACACTGTCACTAGATTAACATGCAGAGCAATAGCATTAGTATTACTGTCATGAGAGTAGCACATGGTTAGTAAATGTGCAATCAAATTTGTGCAGTTCCACTGGGGTGAAGCAATGTTAGCGGTGTGAGATTTAAGTGTAACTGCAAAAACACAATTCATGGGAAATAAAGCAAGACGGAAGCACTTCATAAAATGGTGGTGGCATTGCTTCAATTTATCGACGGCCTAGACCATTACTTATAGTGACATTAGGTGGCATTGCTTAATGCTTCATGTGATTTTACATTAACGGTAGCTATATGGGCGTAGGGACAGCAGGGGCATAAAGTGGTGAGGCAGATATGGTTGCCGAGAGCGGCAAACACTCAGGCAGCATGTCTGCATTTGTCCCATTTTTATCTCCTTGGCGACATTTTCCTATGTGAGCACAGGAAATCTAGACCCGCTCATTCTCATTTGCGTTGTCCCCCAACACCCGTCACTTTCTTTCCTTTTTCAACCAAGAGATAGGTCCACTTCCCCCCAACCTTCGCCATCCACCAAGCTTTCTTCATATTTTCAACCAAGAGACCGGTTGGGTAGCCAGTATCTACTACTTTCCCCCGTTTCCTCTTAGAACCAAGTCCTAGATTCATGCTACAGCTTTCCCACTTTCTTCCCTATTTGAACCAACTCTTAGAGTCGACTATATGAACTAGCTTTACCTCTAATAATAGTAAAAGTCTAGGTGGCTTTGGAACGGCGGACGGAAGTAGAAAAAGATCCACACGAAGCCAGGTGGGGAGCAGGGGCAGTAGAGCAAGGTAGGTTTCGAAGGAATATATACCTGAGGGTCGTCAGCATGTGGCAAAGACGTCATCGGGAGGCCGCATCTTGGCCACAATAACGCAGGGAGGAAGAAGGGGTCGGAGGCCCTCCCGAGCCGGCGCTCTCTCGAAGAGAACGACACGGCCGCCGATCGGGACACGCGGGCAGCCGTTGGTCTCCTCCCTTGCCGTCGACGACAGCATGAACGATGAACCTACACCCCTGCCTCGGTCGAGGTTGTTCGGCCGGATTTGTGGCCATCTGTGAGCTGAGAGAGAGTGTAGCCACCTATGTCTTGCTTAGATCTGGAGAGCATGAGAGAGTGAACGAGAGGAACCCTAGTAAAGCAAGCGCTAAGGCTCCTGCTTATATATATAGTGGAGTTATTTTGTTTTACCATCTTCAAAAAAAATGCGCTCCTACATGTACCCGCGAGTGGGTGTGAGAGAACTAGTGCATGCGTGCACCGCTTCTCTTCGTGAGAGTACAATATACTATGCCCGAAGAACGTTCGCCAGAAGAGTAGTAGTATAAGTGTGTGACATGTGAGCTAAAATAAAATGTGTGTGATGTCTTTTGTTTTTTATAAGTTCTGAGGGTAGGGTGTGAAGAGCACATATGTGTGTGACGTCTACCTGCAGATAGACGGTGGGTGCGAGAGGACTCGGGAGAGTCGTGACTCGTGAGGGTGCGTGTGTGTGAGAGAGAGGGGGGCACGTATCAATGCAATGCATGTGTTCGTAAATCATTATCTGACAAACGTTCGCCACAAGCCTTTTCCTGACAAACGCCGTAAGAACCATTAGATCGGCATCCGACAGTGTCAGTTTTGCCATGTCATTTAACAGAACAGCCACTCCTCCTACACACAAATCTTCCACGTGAGTGTTAGCAACTGCCGTATGCTCCCTCCGTTCCAAAAATCAGTGCATATAGCTTTATTGAAATTCGAACCTCACAAACTTTTACCGAGTTTTCGTGTACCAAATTGCACATGTAGAATACCCTGTATATATCATTTCATTCATCTTCGAGAGGTAACTATAAAGATGGGTGAGGAGTCTACAAAGAAAGACCACCGTATCACCTGCAGCAATTTCAACCATCCTTTGGTGTGGAGGAATATCATAGGAACTCTATATGATAAGATGTTTATAGGAATTTCCTTTAGAGCCAATTGGTTCATAGGAATAGATTCATATACTCCACATTTCAAAGGAAATAAACAAGATATCATTTCTATAGCTTTAGAGCCACTTGGTTCATATGAATGGATTCCTATGCTCCCATAATTTCAAAGGAAAATAAACATTAGTGTATATTCAATAGAAAAGTTCCTATGATAGGAACCAAATTACATCTCTTTTCTAATCCCTCCTCATAGGAATTGAGATACATGTTATCTCTAGATTCAATAGAGAAGTTCCTATGATGTGAACCAAATGACATCTCTGTTCCAATCCCTACTCATAGGAATTGAGATACTCCATGTCATCTCTTTCCCTACAACTTCATTGTATACATCTTGTATTCCTAAATAGCTAGTACAACCCACTAGTAGCTTTTATCCAAGACATGCAACTGTGGCACAAGAACTATATAGTGTGCGAATAACTTTGAAAGATGGTCGCTGGATGAAGCTAATGTGATAGTGCAGAGATGGCAAATCCGAGCACTACTGGCCGTTGGATATCATCAACATTCCACCAGATCTGCCACATGTACAATTTAGAAGACTCCATGGTTGAACTTAAGCATAATGCACAAACCTCAAGACACAAGCACTTCTCCTTTGTTCTAGAATCTTCCGTATCATAATTGATTTTTTTTCTAAATGAATTGCCATCATTTGTTTTTTACTTTATGCTTTACAATGCACAACCCCATGAATCTTAACATTTTTATAAAACTAATTGATTTTGAATGAGATGAACTATAAGAACTAAACGAACATCTACATCATGCATATATGACTCAAAGCTTTACATGCTATAGTGTGTATTTATTCATAATTTGGTTTCGAAATCTCATGCGTTCAATGCATTTGTACCTTAGTAGTTTTGAGTAGAGTAGCAAATTTCACGCGGCCCCAGGTATATCAAAATGCAGGGCCCATGCATGATTGCCTTTCGGTCGAACCTACGTCCACAATTTTTTGTATGTACTATATCTCCACTGGTCCCAGAACCCAAAATGTTGCCTCGTTCCCCTAAAACCAAGCGGCCCACACATATTTAAGGCGTCGACTCGAACTCAATCCCTCTCCCATTTACTACGACGTGGCCCCGCACGCCATAGTACTCCTACAAACCCTACCGCCGCATGCATCATCGGTTTTCTTCAAGAGGACGAGGGAGAAGCCGATTTGTAGTGGAGGCGCTTTAAAAAAATGATCTGTAGTGGAGACCCCTACCCTAGGGTGCCCTAGGTAGCTGCCGCACACATCATTGGTTTTCTCTTTTCTTTATCCTCTTGCGCCCTAGAGTGAAATGATGGTTGCTTCGTCCGTCCAGCTTAATGCGGAAATGGAGGGTCTTTGTGATTTGACCCCTCATCGCTCATTTTCTACTCTTTCTTGGCGCTCTGACCGGGTGCCTCCAATTTCAACTGCTGCTCCGAATTGTAATTTGGTGCATCACATGTGGAACAAGATGGTGGATGAGCCACATGTCGGCCAAAGGGGTCCTGTTAAGTGTGTCGCCATTTCGTGTGTGGACTGACCCTGCTTGAGTTGCTACGCCAACACGACAGGAGCAGCCTACCACTTGGTTTTGCTCCTTGGTGAATCCCGACTATATTGATCTAAAAATATACATACTGAACTACCCTCCCCGTCTCATTTTTTAGGCATCTCGGTTTATAGGGCGTGCACGTAGTTCTAGGTCATCCATTTGACTAACTAAATATGAGTTACTATGTCACAAAAGGTATATCACTGGATTATTAAGCGGATGTAGTTTCTAAACATATATTGTTCATCACATATATAGCCAGTTAAATTCTCAACCTAGAATGACGTGCATGCCATGTAAACCGATACGGAGGAAGTATAGTAAAAATTAGGTGATTTTACCGAGGATCGGCGGGGGAGCATGGCCTGTCATGCGGTCCCACGTGTCATGATGTACCAAGGCGATGCGCGTGTCCCTCTTGAGGCAGAAGCAATACTACGTGGTTTGAGATGATGGCGAACCGAAGTGTGAAATAATGGTTTATTCGTCCATCTAGGAAGGTGCGGCATTGTGATTTGACGTCTCATTGCTCATTACTACTACTGGGGCAGTACGACTGGGGTGTGTCCCCCTGCTGTTCTGCACTGTTATATGGTGCTTGACACATCGACTCGGTTGCTATATGTCCCACATAGCGGCGACAGGAAGTACAGAATTCATGAAAGCGAGCGTCGACGGAGGAGTACAAGGCATGGCTTGGGTTTTTGCTGCTTCACACGTTCCATCGATACAAACCCGGACTAAAAAAGGCGAGGGCGGGTCTTTTCCCGCGCTGCAGGCAGGGGAGTTTGGCATAGTCTGTTCGAGGCAAGGAGGCAGGAAGGGAAACAAGCAAATAAAGGTTGAGCGACTTAGTTTTGGGAAAATCTGATTTTACGGAGTACGTGCCCACTATGGTTTATAGGGCTCATCTAAAAAAACATTCATTTTTCCGTTTTATAAGTATCAATTCTACTACTAGTAGTAGTACCATCACATGTTGGATTTCGAGGTGCGTTAGATCACCCGATGGAAACAGTGTCAAGAGAAAACTCACCAATGCATGTAGAAGTTCATGGAAATTTAGTGATCATTCATGCATTCGTTCTAATTAATAACTCGGTAAACATAACTTCTTGAGAAAAACGAGCATACTAATTACTTGTGCAAACTAGGAGTACAAAATTAATTCGACCACTCACCGTCTACCTTGGTTGGAGAGATTTTGAAATTGAGCCATAAACTGGAAAGGAGGGAGTAGTAACTTTTGTCTCGATTACTATTTGTGGCCTTGTATAGATGCAAAATGTATTTTTATAGTGGCCTTGTATAAGTAAATGGAGGGAGTACTAAAGGACATATATATTCCAAACAATATGATAATCTCTCTAACCAAGGTAGTAGGGACGAGGAGTAAACGGAGGGAGTAGTAAAATTTTCTCCTCGTCCTGTGAGCCACCGCACGCGTGGGCGAGGGAGCGGGCGTAAGGCGTACAGTACTACTACTAGTAAGCAAGCTTCACCTCATCATGCGAGCCACCGCGCCCGTGGGTGGGGGAGACGACGTACTAAGCAAGCTTCTCCTTGTTCTGCGAGTTGACGGGACACATCAAAAGTACTCCAGTGTATAGATCCTTGCCTCTAAGGTAGGCCCCACATGGTTTGCCTCTTTTTTAACATAACGCGTCAAGTCGCAATTTGTTTGTTCACTCATGGTAGAGTATCCTCCCTCCACCAAGTGGACAACCAGTACACGTGTCAAATTACCACGTGGCCTACCTTTTCATACAGAAATGAGCATCACCGTGTACCCGCGCGGGTGTGGTTGGGAAAGAGCTGGGAGTACATGCGCCGTAAGTGCACCTCTTCTCTTCATGCATGTCCCCCACCTACGTGGGTGTGTGAGAGAGATAAACAAACCTAGACATAATGCGTCGTCCATCCCCATGCCTCCGCCCAGTCCGACCACCACGCCCCACTCCTCCTCACCTTATCTCTCATCTTTCTCCCTCCATTTTTATATACAAGGCCACTATCAAAATTACAATTTGCAGATATACAAGGACACTAACACTAATCGATGCAATATTAATGGTGTTTGCCTCGTAGTACTAGAAAAGGAGGACATTAACTATCCCTTGCATGCATGCGGGAGTGTGAGCATTGGCTTGATGTGCATGAAAGAGAAGAATACACATTAATTTACATGGCAAACAAGGAAACAAGGTGGCTTGCAACATTGACTTAGAAGACATTAATTTTTGCCTTGGTACCTGTAATATGGGTTTGTGGCCTTGTATACAAAAATGGAGTCCGATAAAATTCTTGAAATATCATTAGTTTTTACAAAATGGGATTACTCCTACATGGATCAAATCACAACAGGTGTTCTATAAAAAAAATGCATCTTGATGTTCCGTGCAATGCACGGGCATCTTGCTAGTCCATGAAAACAACACATGGCAAAATTCCACAGCGAACAAGGGATTTGAATCTGTTGGGAGGGGCTGTTTGGATCTTGCCCGGGGTAGCCAAAATATTGGCGATCCTTTTGTCCACCGGTGCCTTTTCCACCGATGAATGAGGAATGGCTCGGGTGCTCATGCATCCTCCAGCGCACAGTTGGAGACGAGATCACACGAGATGTGTTCTTTTTGTCCCACCACGCCGCCCGAGCCGCCCGTAGACCGACCGGCGACCCGCAAATTACGCCATCCAACTGTAGCCGCACACATTATGACAGCAACTCAACCAACCGGACGAAATTCACGCAAACACGGCGATATTTCATATAAACAATGACGGAAATCATATAAGATACCGAATTTTCATACAAACATGACGGATTTCATTACATTCAATGAACTACGCGGTGCTAGTTCTCGACAGCACAGGTATATAATACCTGGCCTAAATGGTCACCCGCCGATCGATTTGTGTTCCTCATGACCGGCAGCACGATCACCGGACTGTCGGGAGTCCCAGAGGTATATGCTTCATCGCAAAGGATGGCTCGCTTCCCCACTGTCCAACTAATATCATTGGCTGATGCCAAAGATGATGGTGGAAGGGGGCTTCCCCGCTTCCATGGAGCCCATGCGGGGTCGACGAAGGTCCTCGCAACAAAAGGATCCGGTAAGACACCTGCTGTGTACGCCGGCGTCGCCTCTGCGGTGGCCTTCATGGGACCCAAGCGGCGGCGGCCTCCCGTGTTCTACTTCTCCTCGATGATGGCGGCGGACGCGGAGGCGCTGGCCACCGAATCGTCGCTCTCCGCGCACCCGGCTTCTGTCGCTGCTTGCATGGCGCGGCCGCCGGCATGGGAGTCTCGGCCACAGAAACGGGAGACGCGGTACGAGGCGGCGGCGTGGACGGCAGCAACGACGCCCATGCGCCGCTCCTGGTCGAGCTGGCCTGGAGCGTCGAGTTGATGAACGGCGCGCCGGCTTGGGGCGGCAACTGGCTCCGTCGGGCGAGGGGAGGGAGGTGGATCAGCGAGCTGCATAGCTCGCATCCGGCGGGCTCGGCGGGCCACCCAGCCGGCTTGGATGCGGAATAACTACTATTCGTAAGCCATTGTAAGAGTGGACAAAATGGTGAAGGAGGAGATAGGGGAGCGGCGGAGGTGTGCGATTCTTGGCCGACGTTTGGCCTCGTTTAAATAGGAGATTAAATAGATGGCAGGCGGGAGGAGCTCGGCCGGCGTTGCTTTTAATGCTGGCCCGGTCATGAACGGACGTGTGTCCAGAGTGGGTTTCTCGGCTTCCACACGGGCGGGTTTCATGGAGGCGTTTGAATGCGGGCAAGGAGGCGTGTTCAACCGGGCATGTGATACATCTCCAACGTATCTATAATTTTTGATTGCTCCATGCTATGTTATCTACTGTTTTGGACAATATTGGGCCTTATTATCCACTTTTATATTATTTTTGGGACTAACCTATTAACCGGAGGCCCAGCCCAGAATTGCTGTTTTTTGCCTATTTCAGAGTTTCGAAGAAACGGAATATCAAACGGAGTCCAAACAGAATGAAACCTTCGGGAACGTGATTTTCTCACCGAACATGATCCAGGAGACTTGGACCCTACGTCAAGAAACGTAAGAGGAAGGCACGAGATAGGGGGGCGCGCCCTCCACCCTCGCGGGCCCCCTGTTGCTCCACCGACGTACTCCTTCCTCCTATATATACCTACGTTCCCCCAAAAGATCAGATACGGAGCCAAAAACCTAATTCTACCGCCGCAACCTTCTGTACCCACGAGATCCCATCTTGGTGCATGTTCGAGCTCACGAGAGGGGCATCCATCACGGAGGGCTTCTACATCATCACCATAGCCTCTCCGATGAAGTGTGAGTAGTTTACTTGAGACCTTCAGGTCCATAGTTAGTAGCTACATGGCTTCTTCTGTCTTTTTGGATCTCAATACAATGTTCTCCCCCTCTCGTGGAGATCTATTCAATGTAATCTTCTTTTTTGCGGTGTGTTTGTTGAGACCGATGAATTGTGGGTTTATGATCAAGATTATCTATGAACAATATTTGAATCTTCTCTGAATTCTTTTATGTATGATTGGTTATCTTTGCAAGTCTCTTGAATTATCAGTTTGGTTTGGCCTACTAGATTGGTTTTTCTTGCAATGGGAGAAGTGCTTAGCTTTGGGTTCAATCTTGTGGTGTCCTTTCCCGGTGTGATGAGGGGCAGCAAGGCACGTATTGTATTATTGCCATCGAGGATAACAATATGGGGTTTTATCATATTGCATGAATTTATCCCTCTACATCATGTCATCTTGCTTAAGGCGTTACTCTGTTTTCTTGAACTTAATACTCTAGATGCATGCTGGATAGCGGTCGATGAGTGGAGTAATAGTAGTAGATGCAGGCAGGAGTCGGTCTACTTGTCTCGGACATGATGCCTATATACATGATCATACCTAGATACTCTCATAACTATGCTCAATTTTTTCAATTGCTCAGCAGTAATTAGTTCACCCACCGTAAAATACTTATGCTCTTGAGAGAAGCCACTAGTGAAATCTATGGCCCCCGGGTCTATCTTCATCATATTAATCTTCCAACACTAATTTATTTCCTTTGCTTTTTTACTTTTCTTTTATTTTACGTTGCATCTTTATCACAAAAATACCAAAAATATTATCTTATCATATCTATCAGATCTCACTATCATAAGTGACCGTGAAGGGATTGACAACCCCTTATCGCGTTGGTTGCGAGGAGTTATTTGCTTTGTGTATGTACGAGGGAATCGCGCATAGCCTCCTACTGGATTGATACCTTGGTTCTAAAAAACTGAGGGAAATACTTACGCTACTGTGTTGCATCACCTTTCCTCTTCAAGGAAATCCAACGCAGTGCTCAAGAGGTAACAAGAAGAATTTCTGGCGCCGTTGCCGAGGAGTCTACGCAAAAGTCAACAAACCAAGTACCTATCACAATCCCTTATCTCCCGCATTACATTATTTGCCATTTGCCACTCATTTTCCTCTCCCCCACTTCACCCTTGCCGTTTTATTCACCCTCTCTTTTCTGTTCGCCTCTTTTTTGCTTGCTTTTTGTTTGCTCGTGTGTTGGATTGCTTGTTTGTCACGATGGCTTTACCTAGATTTGGTGACCTTCACCTTAAAAGGTTAGAAGAGACCGAAAGCAACGTCAGGAGTTTTATGGTTTTGCAATTTGAGCATAATAATTTCTTGAGAAAGCGAGCTTAAGGAACAAAAAAGTTTTATGAGTTATATGAATAAAGAGCTCGATGATATGTCTAAAGAATTTGATGGTTTAAGATCCCAAATTGCTCGTCTTGAGAAGTTGACTGTTGAAATATCGGATAAGCAGGCTACCTTAGTTAATAAGATGGCCGCTAAACCGGATTTCTATGAAAATAAAGATGAAGATCTAAAAGTTATTGATGTGTCCCCTATTCAATCTTTGTTTTGCAATATGAATCTTGATAATGATGGGACTGAATATGATCCACCTTTACCTAGAAGGCGTTCCAAAAATTCGGAGTTTTTAGATCTTGATGCTAAAATTGATAAAAGTGGGAGTGAAGAAATCAAAACCCTAGATGTTGCTAAACCCACTATTTTGGATTTCAAGGAATTTAATTATGAAAATTGCTCTTTGATTGATTGTATTTCCTTGTTGCAATCCGTGCTAAATTCTCCTCATGCTTATAGTCAAAATAAAGCCTTTACCAAACATATCGTTGATGCCTTGATGCAATCTTATGAAGAAAAACTTGAGTTGGAAGTTTCTATCCCTAGAAAACTTTATGATGAGTGGGAACCAACTATTAAAATTAAGATTAAGGATCATGAATTTTATTCTTTATGTGATTTGGGTGCTAGTGTTTCCACTATTCCAAAAACTTTGTGCGATTTGCCAGATTTCCGTGATTTTGATGATTGCTCTCTAAACTTGCACCTTGGAGATTCCACTATTAAGAAACCTATGGGAAGAATTAATGATGTTTTTATTTTTGCAAATAGGAATTATGTGCCCGTAGATTTTATCGTTCTTGATATAGATTGCAATCCTTCATGTCCTATTATTCTTGGTAGACCTTTCCTTAGAACGATTGGTGCAATTATTGATATGAAGGAAGGGAATATTAGATTCCAATTTCCATTAAAGAAAGGCATGGAACACTTCCCTAGGAAGAAAATAAAATTACCATATGAATCTATCATGAGAGCCACTTATGGATTGCCTACCAAAGATGACAATACCTAGATCTATCCTTGCTTTTATGCCTAGCTAGGGGCGTTAAATGATAGCGCTTGCTGGGAGGCTACCCAATTTTATTTTTAGTTTTTTTTTGCTTTTGCTTCCGTTTAGGAATAAATCTTTGATATAGCCTCTGGTTATATGTGTTTTTATGTTTTAACTAGCAAAAGAGCCCGTGCGTTGCAACGGGACAGAAAAAATACACGCTCTTAACCCAATGACCACGACTCGAGACCCTTATAGGTAGACGTTCTTTATTTAAAATGGCACCACATTTGTGTTCCCGACGGTGGTCTCACTGCTCACCTAGCGAAAATGCATTTGAATGTGGTCAGTCCTAAGGCGTCTCTCTCACACACACACACATGCCAGCGCTTACGCATACAATCGCTCGTAATAAGATGAGAAAAGTGTTGTTTTTTCCTTGAGGTTTTTCAGAGTTGTGTATGGATGGTTATCAATGTTTTTTCCCACTCAATCTGGTTTTAATGTGTGTTTATTTGCAATTTGGATCGCCGCCGGTGCGAAAGAAAAACGGACCGTGCACTATAGATTAATAGTTTAGAAATATTTAACAGCTAAAAGTAACATCATATTTAGATTCTACACATTTTTCTAATGAAATTTCATATATAATATGTTAAAATCGGAGTTACGGTTTAAAAGATATGGATAATTTTGTTTTAGATAAACTGTGTATTGATTAACCGAAAGTTTAGGGGGTTTTCTGTTAAAATAAAAAAAGCGATTCGTATGGCTTAAATATGGACGACGGATTGATTACCTGAAATCTCATGGGGTTTTCTAAAAAATTAAAAAAAACGGTTTGTTATGACTTATAGATGGACTGCGGGTTCATTTCAACAAACTATAGGGACTTTTTTGCAAATAGGGGTGATGGACGACGGAAATCCACTGCGCTTTATTATTAGGTAGAGATTAGTGTTTGTGCGAAGTTAAACCTATAGGATCTTCTTGGATGATAGTTATTTGATCTTGCTGTAATTTCCAGAAACTTTCTGTTCACGAAAACAATTGTTAAACATCACCAGAACGTGATAAAATAGTGATTCCAATTGCTTATGATCAATAAACAAATTGCCTAGGTCGTCCTATTTTGGCTGATTTTTTAGAGTTCCAGAAGTTTGCGTTAGTTACATATTACTACAGACTGTTCTGTTTTTGACAGATTCTGTTTTTCGTGTGTTGTTTGCTTATTTTGATGAATCTATGGCTAGTAAAACAGTTTATAAATCATAGAGAAGTTGGAATACAGTAGGTTTAACACCAATATAAATAAAGAATGAGTTCATTACAGTACCTTGAAGTGGTCCATTGTTTTCTTTAAGCTAGCAGACTCACGAGATTTACATTAAGTTTTGTGTTGTGAAGTTTTCAAGTTTTGGGTGAAATATTTTGATGGATTATGGAATAAGGAGTGGCAAGAGCCTAAGCTTGGGGATGCCCATGGCACCCCCAAGATAATATAAGGACACCAAAAAGCCAAAGCTTAGGGATGCCCCGGAAGGCATCCCCTCTTTCGTCTACTTCCATCGGTAACTTTACTTGGAGCTATATTTTTATTCACCACATGATATGTGTTTTGCTTGGAACGTATTGTATGATTTGAGTCTTTGCTTTTTATTTTAACACAATCATCCTTGCTGTACACACCTTTTGAGAGAGCCATACATGATTTGGAATTTGTTAGAATACTCTATGTGCTTCACTTATATCTTTTGAGCTATATAGTTTTGCTCTAGTGCTTCACTTATATCTTTTAGAGCACGGTGGTGGATTTGTTTTATAGAAACTATTGATCTCTCATGCTTCACTTAGATTATTTTTAGAGTTTTAAATAGCATGGTACTTTGCTTAAATAATCCTAATATGCTTGGTATTCAAGTTTTGTAAAACTTTCTTTTGAGTGTGTTGAATACTTTGAGAAGTTTGATGCTTGATAATTGTTTTGAGATATGAAGATGGTGATATTAGAGTCATGCTAGTTGAGTAGATGTGAATTTGAGAAATACTTGTGTTAAAGTTTGTGATTCCGTAGCATGCACGTATGGTGAACCGTTATGTGATGAAGTCGGAGCATGATTTATTTATTGACTGTCTTCCTTATGAGTGGTGGTCGGGGACGGCGATGGTCTTTTCCTACCAATCTATCCCCCTAGGAGCATGCGCGTAATACTTTGCTTTGATAACTTGTAGATTTTTGCAATAAGTATATGAGTTCTTCATGACTAATGTTGACTCCATGGATTATACACACTTTTCTTCCTTCCACCATTGCTAGCCTCTCTAATACCGCGCACCTTTCGCGGTATCATACACCCACCATATACCTTCCTCAAAACAGCCACCATACCTACCTATCATGGCATTTCCATAGCCATTCCGAGATATATTGCCATGCAACTTTCCACCGTTCCGTTTATTATGATACGCTCCATCATTGTCATATTGCTTAGCATGATCATGTAGTTGACATCGTATTTGTGGCAAAGCCACCGTTCATAATTCTTTCATACATGTCACTCTTGATTCATTGCATATCTCGGTACACCGCCGGAGGCATTCATATAGAGTCATATTTTGTTCTAGTATTGAGTTGTAATTGTTGAGTTGTAAGAAAATAAAAGTGTGATGATCATCATTTTTAGAGCATTGTCCCAAGTGAGGAAAAGGATGATGGAGACTATGATTCCCCCACAAGTCGGGATGAGACTCCGGATGAAAAATAAAAAAATAAAAAAAGAAGAGGCCATAAAAAAAGGAGAAAAGGCCCAAACAAAAAAATGAGAGAAAAAGAGAGAAGGGACAATGTTACTATCCTTTTACGACACTTGTGCTTCAAAGTAGCACCATGATCTTCATGATAGAGAGTCTCTCATTTTGTCACTTTCATATACTAGTGGGAATTTTTCATTATAGAACTTGGCTTGTATATTCCAATGATGGGCTTCCTCAAAATGCCCTAGGTCTTCGTGAGCAAGCGAGCTGGATGCACACCCACTTAGTTTCTTTTGCTGAGCTTTCATATACTTATAGCTCTAGTGCATCCGTTGCATGGCAATCCCTACTCACTCACATTGATATCTATTGATGGGCATCTCCATAGTCCGTTGATACACCTAGTTGATGTGAGACCATCTGTCTTCTCCACAACCACCATTCTATTCCACATATAGTGCTATACCATGGCTCACGCTCATGTATTGCGTGAAGATTGAAAAAGTTTTGAGAATGTCAAAAGTATGAAACAATTGCTTGGCTTGTTATCGGGGTTGTGCATGATTTAAATACTTTGTGTGGTGAAGATAGAGCATTGCCAGACTATATGATTTTGTAGGGATAACTTTCTTTGGCCATGTTATTTTGAGAAGACATGATTGCTTTGTTAGTATGCTTGAAGTATTATTATTTTTATGTCAATATTAAAATTTTGTCTTGAATCTTTCGGATCTGAATGTTCATACCACAATTAAGAAGAATTACATTGAAATTATGCCAAGTAGCACTCCGCATCAAAAATTATCTTTTTATCATTTACCTACTCGAGGACGAGCAGGAATTAAGCTTGGGGATGCCTGATACGTCTCCAACGTATCTATAATTTTTGATTGCTCCATGCTATATTATCTACTGTTTTGGACAATATTGGGCTTTATTATCCACGTTTATATTATTTTGGGACTAACCTATTAACCGGAGGCCCGGCCCAGAATTGGTGTTTTTTGCCTATTTCAGAGTTTCGAAGAAACGAAATATCAAACGGAGTCCAAACGGAATGAAACCTTCGGGGACGTGATTTTCTCACCGAACATGATCCAGGAGACTTGGACCCTACGTCAAGAAATTAAAGAGGAAGGCACGAGGTAGGGGGCGTGCCCTCCACCCTCGTGGGCCCCCTGTTGCTCCACCGACGTACTCCTTCCTCCTATATATACCTACGTTCCCCAAGCGATCGAATCTGAGCCAAAAACCTAATTCCACCGCTGCAACCTTACATGCCCACGAGATCCCATCTCGGGGCTGTTCGAGCTCCGCCGGAAGGCACCCATCACGGAGGGCTTCTACATCATCACCATAGCCTCTCGATGAAGTGTGAGTAGTTTACTTCAGACCTTCGGTCCATAGTTAGTAGCTAGATGGCTTCTTCTCTCTTTTTGGATCTCAATACAATGTTCTCCCCTCTCTCGTGGAGATCTATTCGATGTAATCTTCTTTTTGCGGTGTGTTTGTTGAGACCGATGAATTGTGGGTTTATGATCAAGATTATCTATGAACAATATTTGAATCTTCTCTGGATTCTTTTATGTATGATTGGTTATCTTTGCAAGTCTCTTCGAATTATCAGTTTGGTTTGGCCTACTAGATTGGTGTTTCTTGCAATGGGAGAAGTGCTTAGCTTTGGGTTCAATCTTGCGGTGTCCTTTCCCAGTGTGATGGGGGCAGCAAGGCACGTATTGTATTGTTTCCATCAAGGATAACAAGATGGGTTTTTTTATCATATTGCATGAATTTATCCCTCTACATCATGTCATCTTGCTTAAGTCGTTACTCTGTTTTCTTGAACTTAATACTCTAGATGCATGTTGGATAGCGGTAGATGAGTGGATTAATAGTAGTAGATGCAGGCAGGAGTCGATCTACTTGTCTCGGACGTGATGCCTATATACATGATCATACCTAGATACTCTCATAACTATGCTCAATTCTGTCAATTGCTCAACAGTAATTCGTTCACCCACCGTAAAATACTTTTGCTCTTGAGAGAAGCCACTAGTGAAATCTATGGCCCTCGGGTCTATCTTCATCATATTAATCTTCCAACACTTATTTATTTCCTTTGCTTTTTACTTTTCTTTTATTTTACTTTGCATCTTTATCACAAAAATACCAAAAATATTATCCTATCATATCTACCAGATCTCACTCTCGTAAGTGATCGTGAAGGGATTGACAACCCCTTATCGCGTTGGTTGCGAGGAGTTATTTGCTTTGTGCGGAATCTGAGGGACTCATGGCGTAGCCTCCTCTTTGGATTGATACCTTGGTTCTCAAAAACTGAGGGAAATACTTACGCTACTGTGCTGCATCACCTTTCCTCTTCAAGGAAATCCAACGCAGTGCTCAAGAGGTAGCAGCATGCAACGAGTGGCGCCCTCGACTCTGTTGTAGGACACCGCGCCGTTCTTCCACTGACGTATGGGCTCTTTGGGTACATGGCCTGCATGTCAGTGACCCAATGCAGGCAGCGCACAGTAGAGGAACCTTTGGTCGGCCAGGGCAGTCAGAAGCGGGCATTTCATAAACCGATGATTGTTCATTGAGTGTGACGTCATCTTTTTCATGTAGATAAGCCTACTATGTTGATAGCCCGTTTGATACGTTGTGATTCATAAAGACCGCTGCAAACATCAATGTTCTGCTTATCACAGATAAGATTGATTAATACCCATAACAATCCATGTCTTTAACAAAGGGTGCATGCACGTATAGGTTGAGCGTGTGTCTTGTGTCGCGTGCTATGTGCATGCAGGCGTGCGAGTGTTGCGTTCGTGCAAGGGTACGTTTAGTGTTGCATGCATGTATGCGTACGTGTGTGTGTTCATGAGTGCATGTGTACGTGTCAGTGTTGCACGCCTGCATGCATATGTGTGTTCGTTATGTGTACATGTCAGTGTTGCACGCCTGCATGCGTGCATGTGTACGTGCGGGGTGACGCTACACATCAGTCGACTGACTTTTTCATCTCTGGTCATTAGATTTTCCAGCCGTTGGATATGAAATCAAGGGCCTGCAGTTTATCATCAGACTCCAGCCCCCTGAGCCGCCAGCCACCACCGGCCTAACCGCCGGACCGCGCCGCCTGCGGCCGGCCTGCCCACCCTGAAACCACTCCCCACAGCCGGTCCGCCGCCGCACCGGCCATCCCTCTAGGCCCCCCGCGCCGAGCTTTTTCTCCGGCGATCCCCACCCCACTGTGCAATCAACGCGCCCCCACCGCTAGCGACTGCCAACCAGAGGTCTCACGACTTCGAGTACCCACCGACCACTAATTTATTACCATTTTTGTCCTTGATATACGCGCTGACGGGTGGGCCCAATGGTAATGTGCACTGCTGAATGTGGACCGTTTGACTGGTCAATTGATCGTGTCATCAACAAATTACGGAGCTGTATAATGAGTCAGTGACCATATGATCACCCTAAAATGTATTTTATTAACACAGTACAAACTCAAACTACCATTTCTTTCTTTCATATACGGGCTGACAGGTGGGCCCCATGGTTATGCACCCCGATGGTGCAACACTAATTGCGCCACGTGGAACGTTTGACTGGTCAATTGATTGTGTCATCAATAGAATACGAAGTTATACGGGTGAGCCAGTGACCGTATAACCATGACATGTATTTTTTTAACACGGTACAGACGCAAGCGATCATATATACGCGCAAGCACTCACCGCTATAAGCGCACACATGCAAACCCTACCCCTATGAGCACCTTCAAGAGAGTGAGCCAACATATGATCTTGAGATTTTACGAAGTCACCATAGGTGCCTCGTAGTCGAGTGGAACGTCTCCTCCCATTGAACGCACATCGCCGGAAAATACTGAAATTAACCCGGGATAAATGCGAGCACGGGACTTTAACCTGGTGGCCTCAAGAAACCACTGTCCTCCTAACCATCCAACCACATGTTGGTTAGCACGACAAAATGTATGTGGTGACCATGATGAGCTTATTCTGAAGTCCAGTGACCATATCGTGCTTTCGCTTCAAATACAATGACCATAAGTGTCGTCAACAAAATACGGAGCACGCCTCAAATGCAAAGTCCGTCAGTGTCATCAAGAAAATACGGAGACGTATCGTGAGCTAGATACCGTATGATCACCACGAGAATGTATACGGTGACCATAATGAGCATATTCTGAAGTTTAGTGACAGTATAGTGCTTTAGCTTGAAATACAGTGACCGTCACGCGTGAATGTGTCGTGGGCATGCATACTTTAGAGGACTGAGAGATAGTTTGTGTGCATACGTGAAAGTGGTGTAGAAAGAGGGGGTGTCCGGTGGAGACAAGGAGAGATATGCCCTTCGTTTCTCTTTCCTGTGAATAATATTTTAGGAGAATATATAAACATTAACAATGCAGAACAAATAAATTTGGATGCACCATTCAATTAACTTTCATGTATAACATTGTACTATTGTATATGCTTATTTTCTTAGTGGCCGATTGCGTGTGTGGTGTGGTGGGCACATCATTTCTAGTTGTGGTGGGTCAACATGAGGACTCATGGGTCGGTTCCATCCTGCGCCACATAGGTTGGACCGAGACACGTTATACGAAGACCCATTTGGAGGACTCGGCGTACAACACGAAGCTAGCTACCAGAGTCGCGGAGGACTCTATCCCCACTGGTGATAAGCCGACTATATATGATTTGTAACCCTAGGCCCCCAGTATGCTATAGAATCTTGGGGGATAGTTTGTCGATAGTATACACACACACACAATGCCTGTTATTCACGTGTACTTTATACACACCCCTATCACTAATATACAGTACCAGGAGTAGGCTTTTTCCTCAACTGCAAGGGTTCAAACTAGGGTAAAACTTTGCCTCGTATTACCATCCAGCCTAACAGTCAGGGATATCCCACTGAATGATATGATGGAATCATATCTGCCAACTACTAAGAGAGAGGTGTGTCTGGAGGGGGGGGGGGGAATGTGTGCGAGAGAGGCCTAAAGATAATGTGAGTGCGGGAGACACGTAGGCACATATATGTGCGTATAGTGGGCTAGTAGAGACCGTGCGTGTGTATATATGCATGTGAGAGAAATAGTGTTTTCCAACTGAGATTAGTGAAAAGAGTGGTACATAGTAGTCAGAAAGAGAGAGAGAGAGAGAGAGAGAGAGAGAGATACAGAGAGAGCATGTGCTTGAGACACCCCGACACCCCGAGAGAGATTGTGAGCATGTGTGAAAGAGAAATGCTGATGCATATAAAGTGTATGCACTTATGCGTTAGATAGAGAGATATATAGCGCGTTTGTGAGAACAGGCCGAGGCATAGTGCATCTACGTGTAAAAGGCGGTTCTACTCATTAAATTAAAATATAAATGGCATTATTATTTTTGGATGAGATCATGAATTTTGCAAATTTTGTATGGACGAAAATCGGTCTATCAGACACCCATACTCTATTGAATTCTAGCATGTGCATGTGTTTATTTCATATTATCGATCCATAGAGTCAGAGCTGTTTGAAATACAGGCAATGGATGCTTTTGCAATTCATATATAAACATTAATTAGTGCACTCCATGTTGTTAGTGTGAAGCACTTTATACATTTGTCACTTGCATGGATACATTCCAAATTGCTAGCTACAAAATAGAATACATGTCGAATTCAACATAAAGGGGGTTTCGAAGATTCAAATTCATAGGAAGTGCATTCATCTATTTGAACCTGAGATAATGCCATTTGTGATATAAAAGGGGGCATCAATCTTTGTTGTGCGTTTGAACATGCTATATATATATATTCATACGCATGTCTAACTTTTTTTTGCAACCAAGGAGATTATATCTGGAACCATGCATGAACTGAGGTAAGTTGCATATTTTTTTAATATATACTCATGTACAATGTATATTCAAATGTACCCCCTCCATTCCAAAATAATTGTAGCTTTAGGATTTTCAAGAGTAAAGATTCGTGAAGTTTGACAAATCCTGAAAGTTCAATTCAAGAGAACCGAAAACGTTAATGCTTCTGCTCCCAAATATTGAGCAGGCGCCAAATAGGCCTCTGGTCACCCGAAACCGCGCGACACTAATGTTTGGTGGTAGGAAATTACTGTCCTGAGTCTGGCCCGTGTAGCCTATCGTCCCGATGTCCAAAGGTCTAAACCGGGGTAGGTTTGTAACTTCACCAAGACGCCAGTCTCAACCGCCTCCGAGAAGCATTCATACACCATGGGCGCCTAAACACCCATGCGCTTGGCCGAAATCTATCCCGCTCACATTTGGGACACCTGAGATTACTGTCCTAGCCCCAACCCGCAATATGTCCGGACTTTAGATGGGGGCAAAGTTTGTAACTTTCCCCAAATTTCAAACAAGGTCGTCCCAAACCGAAACATTGTTCCCCCTTAGTTCCCCGCCTCCCTCTGTTTCCCCATTCATACTCCGTGGGCACCAAAACGCCCTCTCCACCAGCCGCGAAACCCCAGCCTCCTCCGTCCTCCACCCCATAGCGCCCAATCCACCGCCGCCCTCCTCCATCACGTCGGAGCTGGTACCCCGATGTTGTCGTCCAATGCAACGCAACCACAACACCGTCAAAGACTTAGCAGCTGAAGCCGAGGCAGAGCTGCCTCCACGATGCCAACGTCGACGTGCGCCGTACCAGAACCACTCCGACCACGCCGTGCTGCGCCTCACTGCTGCCGCTCCATTGTCGCAACCGGCCACCGCACCAAAGATGTTCCCGCTACGTCATCGTTCACCGCCGCCGACAGACGGCCACCGCACCACACTCAACAACTTGGCCATGGGTTCGTCCAAGGCTCCACCGTCCTTCACAACATCTCTGCTCACACCGTAATGATCCCACAAAAGAAACTAGTCGAGCGCTTCTTACTGCATCTTCTTCGTGATACTAGATGCACATGGCTTCCTCCCTTTACTATTTCACCTTTGCTAGAGGTCAGTAGCCCGCCTGGATTTCAACTCAGGGTCAGTCGAACCACAATTAAAAGAAGCAGCACCTGCTTAGGCGCACGGAGCACCTAGTCCACCTGTTCGTCGGGGAAGCACATCAGTGTCTATCATAAGGGTGTGGGGCGCAGGAGCTGCTTGTGCCCGATCTGGAGGTCGGTGGGGATTGAATGGATGGCCTGGGGGCGGTGCCAAGCACGGCGGTGCAGTGAGGTCGAGGGGAGGGTGCAGGCAGGGGACTGGGCCGGTGGTCGCTGGCGTTTCGTGGAATATCATCAACACTGACTGGCTGGAGGTAGATGCCCGTTCTTTGTACATCAGACGATGCAGAAAAAATGGACTGACCTATTTGTTTTCAGTCGACTGTTATTTTCATAGAATCCTGTAGTAATTTAGTGTGCCATGCATGTTGTAGAGCTATCATATGTCTCCCGTCATTTATTTCTCACCGACCTGCTATCTGCTACCTTTACACTGTACTAATTGTGCATACACTTCACCCATACTTACACTATTGTTTTTTTATGCATGGGTATTTCAGACTCTGACGCAGTGTTGATGAATGCAGAAAAGAAAAGATAGAAGTCGCTGCAGTGTAATTCGAAGATAAGCACTAAGTGTTTCAGCGTTGTAAAGGGTGCATTGTCAGCAGTTGGAGACAGTAAACGTAGCTCTGCATTTGATGATCTCAATTGCCACACACAACCATCCCAGGTGCTTGCTTTAACTTCGCGCTGTCAAATGTGGTTGCATGTTGCATATGGTGTCTAGCTTGTATTGCTTACAATTTGGTTAAATTGCATCTGCTTACTTTACACATTATACCTTTGATAATGACATGCCTTCCTGTTTTTGATACATACTACATATTTCTATTAACCATGTTCGTACATATAACTAATGCTCTTTTGTATCCCTCGTCAATCACTTATGATAAGACAGTCACCCCAGTGGGTTACTGTGAGACGCCCAACTCGTTTAAAGAGTGCAGTGTCATCCTCCCCACATGATTCTCAAGAAACAGCAAGGCTAAATGAAGATAGTCAACGTAGCTCTCTAGTTGATGACCGCAATTCCCCCACACCACCATCGCAGGTGCTTGCTCTTACTTGGCAGTGTGATATGTGGTTGCATGTTGCATATGGTGTCTACCTTGTAATGCTTCTAATTAGGGTAAATTGCATCTGCTTAGTTAACACTTTATACCTATGTATATGACATGCCTTCCTGTTTTTGGTACATACTACTTCTTTCTATTAACCATGTTCTTACATCAAACTACTTTTCTTGTGTATCCCTCATCAATCACTTCTGATGATACACCTTCAAGTTGAAAGTGTAATATTGGTTGCATCTTGCATATCATTTCAAACATGTACTGCCTCTAATTTATTGAAGTGCCACTTGTAATGAGACAAATCTAACTTGGTAGAGTGATTTTGGTTGGATCTTTCATATGGTGTCTAGATTGTGTTGCTTCCAATTTTTTGAAATGCCTTCTGCTTAGCGTTTTTCATACATATTCCATCCTCCTACAATGTGGTTGCCATACATAAAAGTTGTGTTCCTCAGTATCATGCATCAATGAATTTGGAAGTGCGAATTTCATTCCTTTTTCTTGTGTGTTTACTTGACAAGGAAAAATCTGAAAGGACGAAGGCACGGAATGATGGTGGTCCTCTGGACCAACCGAAACAGATGATCTCTGCAGATTCTCCTGCTACTCGTACTGCAGTGCTAGTTCCAAATCTCATTTCCCCTACTCCACAACCCAAGGTGCTTGCTCTAACATGGCAGTGTGATGTCTGGTTGCATGTTGCATATGGTGCCTAGCATGTATTGCTCCTAATTTGTTAAATTGCATATCCTTAGCTTACACATTATACATGTGAATATGACACGGCTTCCTGTTTTTGGTACATACTACATCTGCCTATCACACCATGTTCTTACATCAAACTACTGTTCTTGTGTATCCTGCATCTATCGCTTATGATGAGACAGTCACGCCCGTGGGTTAATATGAGACGCGCTACTCTTATAAAGAATGCAATTTCATCCTCTCCACATGATTCTCAAGAAACAGCAAGCCTAAATGAAGATATTGAACGTAGCTCTGTACTTGAAGACCGCACTTCCCCTACACCACCATCACAGGTGCTTGCTCTAACTTTGCAGTGTGATATGTGGTTACATGTTGCATAGGGTGTCTAGCTTGTAATGCTTCTAATTAGGGTAAATTGCATCTGCTTAGTTTACACATTATACCTGTGAATATAACATGCCTTGGTATTTTTGGTACACACTACATCTATGTGTTAACCTTGTTCTTACATGAAACTACCTCTCTTCTGTATCCTGCATCAATCACTTACGATGAGTCACCTTTATTCCTTGCATATTGCATATTATTTCTAGCCCGTTGCCATGTATTGCTTCTAATTTGGTCAAATACATTTGTTAGCGCACCCTTTTAATTTGGCAGAGTGATATTGGTTTCATCTTTCATATGGTTTCTAGCTTGCATTGATTCTAACAAGTTCAAGCACCTTGTGCTTAGTTTACACTTTATACATCATACATGTCAATATGTCACGCCGTCCTGTTTTTCATACATATTCCATCCTCCTATCATGCGGCTGCCTTACATGAAAGTAGTGTTCGTCAGTATGATGCATCAATGAGTTCTGTAGAGCAAATTTTATTCCTTTTTCTTGTGGGTTTGACTTGACAAGGCAAAATCAAGAAAGAGGAAGGAAAAGAGTAAGGAAGGCGATGATGGTGGTCCTCTGCAGCAAAGTAAATGGAGCATCTGTACCGATTCTCCTTGTACTGATAGTGCATTACAAGGTCCAAGTGTCCGCTCCCCTACTCCACCATCCAAGGTGCTTGCTCTAACTTGGCAGTGTGATATCTGGTTGCATGTTGCATATGGTGTCTAGCTTGTATTGCTCCTAATTAGTGTAAACTGCTCTTCTTAGCTTACACATGATACGTGTGAATATGGCACGCTTTCCTATTTTTGGTACATACTATATCTATCTATCACACCATGTTCTTACATGAAACTACTCTTCTTGTGTATCCTGCCTCAGTCACTTATGATGGGACACCTTTAAGTTGGCAGTGTGATATGGGTTTGCGTCTTGAATATGATTTCTAGCATGTATTGCTTCTAGTTTGATGAATGCCACCTATGACGAGACAGTTTTAACTTGGCGGTGATATTGATTGCAACTTTCATATGGTGTCTAGTTTGCAGTGCTTCTAATTTGTTGAAGTGCCTTCTGCTTAGTTACCACATCATATGTGTGAATATGTCAAGCCGTCCATTGTTTCGTACATATTCCATCCTCGTATCATGACTTTGCCTTTCATCAGAGTAGTGTTCGTCAGTATCATGCATGAATGAGTTCTGAAGAGCGAATTATATTCCTTTTTCTTGTCGGTTTGACCTCACAATGCAAAATCAATAAAGCGAAAGGAAATTGGCAAGGCATTGGATGATGGTGGTTCTACCGAGCAACTGAAATGGAGGTTCTCTACAAATTCTACTCCGCCATCCTGCCAACAAGATTCGCAAGACAACGCAAGGCTAGACAGTCAACGTAGCTGTGTATATGATGAGCACATCTCCCCTACTCCACCATCACAACTGCTTGCTCTAACTTGGCACTATTATATGTGGTTGCATGTTGCATATGATTTCTAGCTTGTATTGCTTCTAACTTTGTTGAATTGCATCTGCTTACTTTACACATAATGCCTGTGAATATGACATATGTTCCTGTTTCTAGAACATACTATATCTGATCACACGATGTTCTTACATCAGACTACTGTTCTTGCATATCCCGCATCAATAACTTATGATAAGGCACCTTTAATTCGCCACTTTGATATTGCTTGTGTCTTGTATATGATTTCTAGCATGTACTACTTCTAATTTATTGAAACGCCATACAGTTTGAACTTGGCAGAATGATATTGGTGGCATCTTTCATATGGTGTCTAGCTTGCAGTGCTTCTAATTTGTTGAAATGCCTTCTTCTTAGTTACCACACCATAGGTGTGAATATGTCACGCCATCCTATTTTTCATACATATTCCATCATTGCATCATGTGTTTGCCTTTCATCCGAGTAGTGTTCGTCAGTATCATGCATGAATGAGTTCTGAAGAGCGAATTTTATTCCCTTTTTCTTATCGGTTTGACTTCACAATGCAAAATCATTATAGCTGAAGGAAATTAGTCCGGCAGTGGATGATGGTGGTCCTTCAGAGCAACTCAAACAGGGGGTCTCTATAGATTCTACTCCGCCATCCTCCCAACAAGATTCGCAAGACAACACAAGGCTGGTCAGTCAACATAGTTGTGTAGATGATGAGCACATCTCCCCATCTCCACCATCACAGGTGCTTGCTCTAACTTGGCACTATTATATGTGGTTGCATGTTGCGTATGATGTCTAGCTTTCATTGCTTCTAACTTTGTTGAATTGCATCTTCTTACTTTACACATAATGCATGTGAATATGATACGTGTTCCTGTTTCTAGAACATACGTGTACATGATGAGCACATCTCCCCTACTCCACCATCACAGGTGCTTGCTCTAACTTGGAACTGTTATATGTGGTTGCGTTTTCCGTATGATGTCTAGTTTGTATTGCTTCTGATTATGTTGAATTGCATATGCGTAACTTACAACTTATACCTGCAATGATCACTTACCCATAAGACACATTTAACATGGGACTGTGATGTAGGTTGCATCTTGCATTGTCCTCTAGCTTGTACTGCTTCTAATTTCTTGAAATGGCACTTACGATGAGACACTTTTTACCCGATAGAGTGATATTGGTTGCATGTTCATATGGTGCCTAGCTTTCATTCTTCTAATTTTGTTGAAATGCCTTCCGCTTCTTTGTTTTCATACATATTCCATCCTCCTATCATACGTGTGAATATGAAACGCTGTCTTTTTTGTATATATTCCATCCTCCTATCCTGTGCTTGCCTTACATCAAAGTAGTGTTAAATGCAGATCATGCATCAACCAGTTATGCATAGCTAATTTTATTCATCCTCTTGTGGTTTTGACTTCATAAGGCAATATCAGAAATCAGGAAGGAAGAGTAAGTTAGGGGATGTTGGTGGTCCTCCGCACCGACGCAAACAGAGACTCTCTAGATTTGCCACTGCTACTGCTAATGAAGTTGAAGTCCCAAGTCTACATGATGAGTTCATCTCCCATACTCCACCATCGCAGGTGCTTGCTCTAAGTTGATAGTGTGATAATTGGTTTCATGTTGCATATGTTGTCTAGCCTGTATTTCTTCTATTTTGATTAAATTGCACCTTCTGAGTTTATACGTTATACATGTGCATATGACATGGCTTTCTGTGTCTAGAATACACTGCATCTATCTATCATACCATGTTCTTACATCAAAGTACTGTTGTTGTGTATTCCGCATCAGTCACTCATGATTGGACACTTTTAACATGGCAGTTTGATAGTGGTTGCATCTTGCATTGATTTCTATGTTGTACTACTAATTTTTCGAATTGCCACTTATGACAAGACACTTTTAACTTGGCAGAGTAATATTGGTTGCATCTTTCATATGGTGTCCAGCTTGCATTACATCTATCTTCTTGAAAATCCTTCTGCTTAGTTTACACATCGTAGCTGTGAATATGTCATGTCGTCTGTTTTCTTACATATTCCATCCTCATACGGTTGTCTTACATCAAAGTATTGCTTGTCTGTATCATGCATCAATGAGTTCTGAAGAGCGATTTTATTCTTTTGTGTTGTGGGTATGGCTTGACATGGCAAAGTCAAAAAAGAGCAAGGAAAATAATATAGTAGAGAGTGGTGTTACTCGTCGGTTGAAATGGAAAAGGAACTGTCGTCGAGATTCTGCTGGTACTTATAGTGTAGTAGAAGGTCCAAGTCCACCGACTAAATCTACAAACACAGTATCACCTGCTCCACCAGCTGCAGCATCCGCTTCAATCACTGCATTTCAAAGATCTCAACGAGTTACTCGTTCGTTTGCTCCGGGCGGCAGTTCCCAATCTGCCTTCACACCTAACACTACTTCTGAAGCATTGCTGACACAACAGGACTTGGCAAGATCAGATGAACCTCATGAGCATCAACACCAAGACGGTACCTGGCCGAGTCAAGTTGCAGTTGCATGCTCCTTTATATGTACTCTCACAGTTTGATGTACACTAACACTTTCCATATTTGTTGTTGAACTAGCACCACGGCTCAAGCGAAAACAGACATCAGGGATAATGCTTGACAGATTAACAAAATCTATAGGAGGAAGAATGGAGATCCATTTTGAGGCAGGTTTAAAAAGGCCACATGATGCTACAGAGTCAGCAAAGTTAGTATCAGAGCCAGCCGTTAGGTGTCATGCACGTATCCTCCCAACGTGGATCCAATACAGGAATGAGAAAGACAATACCCAGTTTAACACCTTCCTTGACCACTTATCCGTACGTAATGTTATTCATCGCAATTAGTAATATTGTCTTGCTCTGTCCCATACTTTCTAGCTTCCTCCTAATAAGACTCACATTCTTTTTTCAACATATGAGGTTCAAGTTGGATCCGAAAGATGATGCAACTAAACAAGCATGCACTCATGTTTTTCGATGCTTTCATGACAAGATGCTCGGTACCACCTTAGAAAATCTCACTTTGAAGGCAAGGCTAACAATGAAATCGCCCAAACATCTCTAGTGGAATATATTACAGATGAAGACTGGACATCCCTCGTTAAACACTGGTCTGATCCAAAGAATCAGGTAGGCTATATGTATTTGATTAGACCACATATTGAACTTGTATTTATGTATGTGCCTTACAAGTGTATCTTCTTCTAGGCTAACTGTTTGAAGAACAAGACCAACTGTTCTAAAGTGAAATTCCAACAGACAACAGGATCTCATAGCTATATTGCACACTGCGAGGCTCTTGTAAATAGCTGCTACTTCCTTCTTTTTTCTGTGCCATATTATCGTATCTATATTGACTTGTTCCAAATACAGAGGAAAGCCTGTGCGGACCAAAAAGAACCTGAACCGAATGCAGTGCAAATCTTCAAGGATTGCCACACCAGCAAGATGAAGGGCATGAGCACACCAGTTCAAGCCGCTGTTGTAAGTCCTTACTCCTCCTGCCTTTGAACTGATTGGTACTTGATGTCTTCATTTAACTACTTGGTTTGCAGCCAATGTCAATTACTCTGTTCACTTTTATACACAGTTGTCTTAACGTATCATTTCACCTTACATGGTTTAAAAGAGATGAAGGATATTCTTTTGGTCTTGATCTGTAATCTAGTTGTTATGTTCTCGTGCGCACACAATGACATATGTTCCAAAAGTGATTTTATTATATAGTTGGCACTACAATACATGCTAATGTTTTACAGTAGTTCACCAAAATAAGTTATGTATAAACGTGTAACCTACTTTGTTTGTTTTTGTCTCATTAGTAACTTATCTGGTACACTAATCTACAAGTTCAAACTTTCAGGAAGCTACGGAACAAATGATTGAACAGCCACAACCACCTGAAGGTGATGAGGCTACCACAGGCACAATGTCACCTCTTGCTGCAGTGCGTCGGTATCACTCCACTAACAGTGCAAAAAGCACCTTCCTGCATAATTCTGGGTTGGTTGTCAAGGTAACCTCGTCCAAATCGCCTACTGAACAAAATCTTCCTGCTAGACAGAGTGATATATTTGTGCTCCAGACACAAGTCCAATCCCTACGTCGTTTCGGAAACAAGAATAGTAGTTGAAAAATGTCGTCAAGATATGAATGGTTTTGAAACCAGACTATCAGACATTCGCTTCGTTGTTCAAGAGCAATGGTGGAAAAAAGGTGAAGATCGTGCTGCTCCATCAGATTCTACAACCTGAAACATTAGCACTCAGGTCAAATGATCTGTGCTTCTATACATATGATGGTGCTTTTATCTGCAAGGACTGTAAAATTTATGCCAACAGGCCTTTTGTTGTATGGTTGGAATTTATTTTGTTGTGATACAACATTTATGATGCTGCCAAAGGCTGCAGTAATTATGACGCTATTTTTGTATAGTGTAGGTTTATCTTAGTAATGTATTCGGCCGAAAGCTTCAGAGGGAGCCCAACATGCCAACATTAAATGGGGCCCATTCCAATTGGGCTAAAAATGATTATGGGCCAAAATTTTCATGTAGCCCACTAAAAATATCTGGGCCTAAATCAGCATAAGCTTTCATATTTTTCTGGTAGGCCTGTGCCCATAGTGGGCCTTTAACAGGCCTAAACATAATTTGGGCCCTCAGTAATAATAGGCCGTTTATAGGTGTAAATATCTCGAGCCCATAGAAAACATGGGCCTTTAATAGCCCGAAAGTGAGATTGGGCCCTGATTGTGGCAAATAACCCACTGGTCTTATCAGGCCGAAATGGTGGCCAATTTACGATGCAGATCTTTCACAGGCCGAAATTTGGACGGGCTGTAAATGCGCCGACCTAATACATGGGCCTTTAATAGGCCAGAAGTTCGGTCGTGCTAGATTATAGTCATTTTTTATGGGCCATTAATGGGCCCGATGTGATGTTGTACCACATATGGCCCATGGATTTCATCCGACGTTAACAGGACGAAAATCACAACAGGCCAAAAGTGGCCCAAATATGTAGTGGGCCTCTAACAGGCCGAATGTCAGACATGGCCGAATATGACCCAAATCCTTCACGGTCGTTTATGGGCCGAAAGTTTCAATGGCCTGTAAATGGGCCCAAATGAAGCAGGACCTTTAAGAGGCTGGAAATACACCGGGCCGTAATTCGGCCCATATACTTAGCGGACTGTTAACGGGCCAGAAGTGACCATGGGTCGCGATGATGACAAGTTTAGCACAGGCTGTTGACGGGCCGATTTGACATTAGCCATACGGGCCTTAACTGAGAATGTTGGGCCTTTAGCTGGGTCGACCCATTATGGTCTGCAAAATTTTGTGGGCCTTTAGCTAGGTTGGCCCATTGTGGTCCGTTAAATCTTGTGGGCCTTTAGCTGGGCCGGCAAATTATGGTCTGGAAAATCTTGTGGGCCTTTAGCTGGGCTGGCCCATTATGGTCCGCTAAATCTTGTGGCCTTTAGTTGGGTCGGCCCATTTAAACTTTATGGGCCACTTTTGGGCCCGTCCATGTGTCAACATATTATAGGACCATCTAGACCGTTGGATGAGTGAAACATGTGCCAACGCGTGGTTCTGTCGGCCAATAAGAATTTTACACGTGGAAAATCGGCATTGGTCATGGCTGTTAGCGGGTTATCGGATCCAAAACCGGACCCGATAGCTTAACGGCGTCCCGTTACGGTGGAGGCCACGTGTCGGTCACCCTTGACGAAAGCACTTCTATGACGCGCGATTTATCGTCATGGAAGTGGACATATCCGTGATGATAATTTTGGTAATGTCATGGAACACTTTCTGACGACAAAGACATGTATGACTATCTTGATTTTGTCATAAAATTGTCATGGATGTACATGCATGACAAAAAACGTGACCTACTGTGACAAACATGTATCATCACGGAACTGTATTTTTTTGTAGTGCTAGTCTTTATGCCTACCCTGCAACTTTATTCGTTCAATTTAGAACTGTCGCGTGTACTGAATTTGTGAGTTATGCCCAGTTTTCTGTTGATGTAAGAACCGCTAATATGTTGACCTTGATATGCTGTTAGCTCAGGCAATGAATATGAACTGTTTTTTGTTATTATTATTATTATTGTATCATAGAGGTCGCACACTCAATCGATCTCACTATAGTATGTGTGAACAAAAATATGCAATCTGGTTTGCGAATAGACACAGTTCGTTGATGAAAGCCGCGTGCTAACCAAACCCCGCCACCACCCCGCCTATGATCTGAGTCGTGCTTGCTGATTGGCCAGAACCCAAACCCCACGGATCATACGTCTGCATCGTTGGATGCTCCCAGATCGAATGGCAATCCTTAGTCTGTAAAACTGTTATCGTTTGCATTATTGCCATGCTGTTTTGAGCTTGTTCTAGTGAGAACTAGCAGGAGCTCAGTGTTCATGATTAGTAGAGCTTCGTGTGCACTTAGCTGCCATGTGCTTTCTTGCTATGTTGGAGTGTTGTAGCATATTTTCATGATGCATTCGAAGTGCTATGATGCTGTTAATTGCAGTTTTGCATCATTCTTGTGTGGCTTGTCATTTGCAAACCGTGCATCTGTTTCTGGTGATCCTTATATCGATTTCGACCAAAATCATCTCATCTTTCCAGCGGCATACTTGGATTGCCAAGTTGATGCGTTGTTCAACCTTTTTCCTTCCGGGGTACTCATATGCATTACACATCATATCTTGCATTCCATGCCATGTCTTGCATCATGTTGCTTGTGCATTGCACCGTGATTGATTGTGTTCCATTGCTTGTGTTATTGCTTTGGGTAGAGCCGGGAGATGAGTTCGTGAACGAGGAACCTGTTGAGTACGCTTACGAGGATCAACCTTTCGACAACTCTGAGAACTTTGCAGGCAAGATGACCATACCCTCGAAATCACTTCTATCTTTTCTTGCTAGTTGTTCGCTCTATTGCTATGCCGCGCTACATACCACTTGCTATATGATGCCTCCCATATTGCCATGTCAAGCCTCTAACCATCCTTTCCTAGCAAACCGTTGTTTGGCTAAGTTACCGCTTTTGCTTAGCCCTTCTTATAGCGTTGCTAGTTGCAGGTGAAGATGAAGTTGGTTCCATGTTGAAACATGGATATCTTGGGATATCACAATATCTCTTGTTTAATTTAATGCATCTATATACTTGGTAAAGGGTGGAAGGCTCGGCCTTATGCCTGGTGTTTTGTTCCACTCTTGCCGCCCTAGTTTCCATCAAACCGGTGTTATGTTCCTTGATTTTGCGTTCCTTACGCGGTTGGGGATTTATGTGTCGGGGAGGCTGATCGGACCCACGGCCACCTTTGGGACCGGCGGACCGAGTCCCTTTTGGTTTGGAGGGGGGCGGAGATCGCACGAAGAGCGGATCGAGGCGAAGCACACGAGCAGTTTACCCAGCTTCGGAGCTCTCCGAAGATATAATACTCCTACTGCTGCTTGTCTAATTGTATTGTGTTCTTGCTAAGGAGCGATGAGAGCTACAAGACCTAGCGTGAGTGTTCTCTGGTTACGTTGGAATCGAACTGAACCGAACCGAACCGAACCCCCTCTACGTTGCGCATGGGCCTCCTTTTATATGCTCAAGGGGTCTCCGACAGGTGGCAACGTAGATGAGGGTACAAATGGAAAAATAGTAGTTGGTACACCTACTTGTACAAAGGTATGCAGTGTACTCTACCTAACCACGACGGCAAGGGACAAAGCATTAAATGCCCGTCCCTGTCACGCTTAAACAAGTGCAACAGGACCGTCAGAGCGCCACCGTTAAGCCACGATGGCAAGCTTGTCGGCGCCGCTTATCGCTGCTCCCGCTGGCTGCACAACCTCTTGACACGCCGCATGGAATGGTCCCATGGTGACACGTTGGTGGATGAGCTGGAGCGGAGATGAAGAGAGGTTACTGCCGCGACAAGTGCCTTGCCGCGGCTGAATCCTTGTCGCGTCTGGAGGCTTGTCGCTCTCGAGCCTTCCGGCAAGCTCCTCTTGCCGGGTCTTGTCTTCTGCGTGCCTTGAGTGGCCTTCCGGCAAGCTCCTCTTGTCGGGGCCTTGTCTTCTTGGTTAAATACTTTGTTCTTGAATGGCTCCAAAGGAACCACGGAGGATCTTGGCGGTGACCAGCAAGCCTTGCCCACGGGTGTTGCAACTGCCCGTGCGAGTTCGGGATACCAGGGTACCCCTACTCTAGTACAACCGGCAGAGCCCCGAGCACAGGCCACACTGCGGTGCCGAAACTGTTGGGCCAGGCCCAAAACAGTCTGCAGTCACACGCGGCCTTGGTCACGCCTGCCCGTAACTTGCTCTGGACCCACCACGTCCCCCACGAGCAGCCGCAGCGTCGAGCGTGGCGTCGTGGGAGAGATCGTGGGGGTTTCTTTATTAGGAAAAGCGTAACGTCGCCCCTCTCCCTCCTTATAAACAGGGAAACAGGGCAGGTCGCCCACCTCGCCGTTGCTGTCTCGTCTCGAAAACCACCGCCACTCCCCCCTTCTTCTCTAGTGCGAAGAGAGCAGCGCTCTGCCCCCTTTCGCCACAGCGCCATCAACGCCGTCGGTCTCCTCCACCGCCTCCGCCATGGCTCCGAAAGCCGACAAGGGGAAGGGCGTGAAGTCGGCCGAGGCGCAGCGGCTCAAGGGCGCTGCGAAAGGAGCGGGCCATCTTCTCCCCCCAGCTCGACGCAAAGGAGCTAAGGGAGGGCTACTACCTCTTCTGGTCGACGGAGACGCGTGCGCATCCGCGCACGAAGGTACTCCCCGCCACCACTTCAGAACTAGCCCCAACTGGGTACCCTTTCTTTGCGCTTTTCTTCTATTGCGGGCTCTGCCCGCCTTTCTCAATTCTTCTGCGATATCATGAACACCTCACGGGCTTCGCCTCCTTGATTTCACCCCCAATGTTGTCTCGACCATGGCAGTTTTCGCACACCTTTGCGAAAACTTTGTCGGGATCCACCCAAACGTAGCCCTCTTCCGCCACTTCTTCATGCCCCGCGTTGAGAGAGGGGAGCTGCTTGCCGGAGGGATTGCTTGGATCTCCAGGATCGGCAAGAAAGAAGCTTATCTGGAAGGAGAGCTCCGTGAGCAAATGGGAGCGATGGAGAGCCAATTGGTGTTGGATCGTTGAGGAGAACCCGCAGCCCTTCATCGCCTGCGCCAAACCCCCAATAGTGCGCGGAAGCGATTGGAGCAACTTGGCGCCGGAAGATGCTAGGTTGAAGATTGTTGTGACCGGATCTTGCGCCTCGTGCTTGTCGGACTCACTTTGTAGGCGCGATTGGCGCAGATTTCCTTCGCCGCTGCATCGCTCCCTTGCAGGAGAGGAGGAGACCTGCTTGGGAGTTCCAAAACGCAGCGAGCATCATGAGGCTGCGCCCGGGCCTCAACTGGAATTTCACTGTCTTGGAGTTGGATGCGATGTTGCTAGAGCTGTTCAAGCATGACCCCAATCACCCCGAGTGGTTTAGGTTGCCGAGGGGGGTCGTTCCATTGTGCAACAACTCTGCGCCGACCGCATCCGTGCCATGATGCCGTTGTGCGATTCTCATGGGATCGTTCCAACTGGCAAGAGCTCATGCGGACGACGTCGTGCGGCAATTCTTCTACAGCTTGGAAGAAATGCCGATCCGCCCGACGAAAGCGTAAGAAGCTCACCCGCTGACACCACCGACGATTTAGATACAGCGCATTGCCACCAGGTGGAGGAGGCGGCAGCATTGCTACCGGGCGTCTTCGGGTACACCGTGGAGGAGGCAGATGCAGCAGAGGCGGCAAGCCTTGCCGAGTGAAGGGAGTTCACCGGTGAGGAAGAGCTTGCCGAATCCGAGGCCGAGTCGAGCGAACCAGCCGAGGGCGCTTCTTACCCACCATCCAGCAGCTTGCCGCAAACGGAGCCCCCGGCTCCGCCAAAGAGGCGCCTCCGCAAGGCCGGAGATGAGACGGGGCGGCAGACGGGCCAACAGCCGCAGCGCTGCGCGACGCGCTCTACCGCGGCAAGCAAAGTTGCCGCGGGAGCACCCCACCGCTGCGACAAGCTGGGCGGATCCTCCCGTGCCACCGCCGACACCTCCGCCAAGCGGTCAAGAGAGCCACTCCTCCGCCTCGTCGCACCGGAGGCGAGCCGAGTTTGATCTCTGCGCTCAGCTCCGAGGAGGAAGAAGAGTAAGCTTCAATATTGTGCTTGTATTTCTTCAATTTTGTTGCTTCATCTTGAATCTGATTTGCTTCGTTCTGAACTCTTTCCTTTTCAGGACGCTGGCCCAGAGAGCATCGAAGAGAGCCAAGACCCCGATGGTCGTCATTGAGGATGAGCCACCCGTGGCAACAGGAGGCGCGTCTGAGACCCCCTTGCCGGACCCGGCAACCCTTCCTCAAAGCAGCCCCCAGCACAGCCCCCAGAGTAAGTATGCGGTTTTCTCCTTACTGTTAGGTGTGCATGGGTGCTCCTTCTTCATTGATATCTGACTGTTGGTTTGTGTAGGAGCAGAGCAGCCTCATCAGGAGGGCCCGGAAGCTGCCCCCGAAATTCTATCTGCTTCGACTACGCCGCCAAGGGAGGATTCTCCGGCAAGGGCGTTCTCGGCAAGGGAGACTACTCCGGCAAGGGACAGCACCGATGATCCTCCGATGGTCGAGACCATGGCTGCAGATCCCATTGCGGTGTAATCCTCTTCTTGTGAAATTTCCCTTGGGCTCGTTTTCTTCTGATTTTCTTTTTGAATATTTGCTTGACTGTTCTTTCTTTGTCTGATCGTCAGATCCATCTGTCGCAGAGCCAATGGAGACCGAGGTCGCCGGCGAGGAGGACGCACGCAGCAATACTGACGACGCCGCCACCATGGAGGAAAAGGTGGCGCCGATGGATCCGGCCGAAGAGGCCGCCAAGGCTGCCGCCGCAAAGGCTGGCGAGGGGTCGGGCGATCGCACTGACGACCCTGAGGCAGCAGGAGCGCCAGGCGCTACGCCGACCGCTGATCCCTCCGCCACTGGTGCAGCGTCGGGCTCTGAAGAGCCCCAGCCCGGCGCCTATCTAAAGGTCGGAGACGGCGTCTTCATCAAGCTCCCCTGGGCGTCGAGCTCCAGGGCGCCGATCGAAGGAGAGACCTTCGACGGAGAGCTGCTCGCCTCCGCTGGCCGACGCCTGGTGGACGCGCCAGCAGCAAGAGCGACGAAGTCCGAGGAGGAGCAATCAGAAGAAGCTGCTGCCGCTCTACCGCGCCTCGGCAAGCCAAGTTGGAGTCCCGGAAGCACTTGTCGCGAGGGCAGGAGCGGACATGGAGAAGCGCAGAAGAGCTCCGGGCGCCAACCAAGAAACTCTCCGGGCGTAGCGTAAGAGCGGGAGCGACTTGTCAAGAGCGCATAACCTTCATCCTTGAGAAGGCTGATGTCGAGGAGCAGCAAAGGCTTGCTTGCTGCCGAGAAGCTATCTGCGCAAGAAGAAGGCGAGTTGGCGCAGCGGAAGATCAATCTTGACAGCTATGAGGAAGAGCTTGTCGCCGAGGAGTCACTTGGCGGGGCTCTTAAGGAAGCGAAGGATGCTGCCGCAGCCGCCGAGGCCGCCAAGAAAGAGTTGGAGACGAAGGTGGACGTAGCCGAGGCCAGTCTCGGAAGAGCGGCGAGGAGCTTGCTGCGCTCAAGCACGCAGCGAAGGACGCCTACACTCTTGGCGAGCTGCAGGGGCCGTCTCGCCGATAGGGAGCAAGGAGCTCGACGCCGCCAAGGATTCCAAGGCAGATCTTGAGCTGAAGCCGACCACCCCGATGCGTTGGGACGGCGCCAAGGAGCGGAGGTGGGCCTGTTGGAGAAGATCAAGGCCAACGAGGAGTCTGGCGAATGCTGTTGCCACCAGGCGCCTTGAGGGAGAGTGTGGAGCACTTGGACCAAGGTCTCGTGGATATCGCCGCCGCCATCCACAGCCGAAATGATGGAGCTGGGATGGTGGATCCTGGATACTCCTCCGACGAGCACCTACAACCCAGCGCCAAGCTTAGCTTATTCTTCAAGGGCGTGGTGACGGGTCTCCAGCGACTCCGGGAAGAGATCCCAAAGCAGCTGGCCGAGGAATCGCGCCAGATCTGTGCAGGAGCCCTCCAGAAGGTGTTGATGAAGGTGGCCTTCCGCAATCCAGGCCTCAACCTCAACGGGCGCCCTCGGATCCTTGCTGCCGGATGCCGATGTGGAGGCTCTCAAAGCCCTTGTCGCACCCATTGTGGACAAGGTGGGCAAGATCAAGTGGGTTGATGGCGACCAGCGTGAACTAGGCCGCCTATTTTATCTTTCCCTTGTCGCTGCCGATCATGTTTAGAACAATTTATTAGATCTGCGACAAGCTATTTTGTAATATAACTCTATCTTAGGCGATGATTGCAATGTTATTTCCTTTACTTGATTCCTTCCTTTGTAATGCTTTTTGCCCCACGCTTTTAGGGAACTTGTCGGTGCAGCACCTTTGTCATGAAGGCCGAAAAGTGCGGAACGTCGGCAGACCTCATCGGGCGGTGCCGCCTCGACAAGCAACCTTGTCGCGACTAGCTGCAGCTCACTTAAGTTGTTGAGCGGACTCGAAACAAAGTAAGGGCGCGACTAGCTGCGAGTAGGTTCCTCCGCATACAGTGTTTTCCATACAAAGTACTATCGTTCGAGGAAGATAACTTAAAAATTTAAGAACTGATTGCTCAAACTTGGGCAACTTAGCTTTTCGTCGTTTGCTTCCGATAAAGCGAAACTTCCTCGAGCAACGCTTGGACCATAGTATTATCTTCTCCTTCCCCTGGTTAACTTGTGCGAGGGAACCTTCCTTTCTTTGAGAAAAGAGAAAGAAGAAAATAAAGTTATGGAGCCCAGTGACTCGATATTGCTTACGGTGTGGGTGCTGCACAAAGTGTTAGCCAAAACATGCAATAAAATGATGAAAGCATGAATTTGACAAGTTGTGCGCAACACATGAGCTTTACTTATGCACGGGATCTGCGCCCGGCTTTGTACAAAGGATTACATGCAACATCGGCAAGACTTGTACAAAAGGTGGTTGCCGAACAGGTTCCGCAACCGCGCTTCTACGGGTAAAACTTACGAAGATGCTCAATGTTCCAGGAGTTGCTCACCGAATGCCATCTTCGGTCTCAAAGCGGACAGCGCCGAGCCTAGTGACTCGTTTCACCCGATAAGGTCCTTCCCACTTCAGCGTCAACTTGTTTGAATTCTTGGCGGACTGAACGCCGAAGAACAAGGTCGCCTTTCCTCGAGGCTTCCGCACTAACTTTGGCGGCTATGGTAGCGACACAAAGCTTGCTGGTAACGAGCAGCTCAGACAAATGGCTCAAGACGGTCCTCCTCAAGGAGCAGCGCGTCATCTTGTCGCAGCTGCTCTTGCTCAAGCTCATCATGAGCGAGTACTCGAGGTGACCCGTGATCTGAGTTCCGTGGGGAGAACTGCCTCTGCCCATAGACTAGAGCAAAAGGTGTCCGCCGGTGGCTCGATTTGGCGTCGTCTGATCGACCAAAGAACCACCGGCAGCTCCTCAATCCAGTTCCTTCCGCACTTGTGCAGCTTCAGAAAGTTCTGGTCTTGAGCCCGCGCAGCACTTCAAAGATTTGCCCTCTCTCGCTGACCGTGGCTCCTCGGATGAGCAATGTATAAAGGCAGACCTTGGCGCCAAGATCTTGGACGTCTTGCATGAAGGTGCGATCAGAATTGTGTGCCGTTGTCGGTGATGATCCCGTTAGGGATTCCAAACGGCAAACAATCGACCAAGAACTTGATCATGTTGTCTTGTCACCTTCCTCATCGCTTCCACTTCCGGCCACTTTGTGAACTTGTCGATTGCGACGTACAAGTACTCAAAGCCCCCGACAGCTCGAGGAAAGGGGCCGAGAATGTCGAGCCCCCAGACCAAAAATGGCCAGGATAAAGGGATCGTCTGGAGAGCTTGAGCTTGCTGGTGTATCTGTTTGGAATGGAACTGGCACGCTTCACACTTGGTTACTTGTGCAGTTGCATCCTGGAGGGCTGTCGGACAGAAGAAACCTTGCCTGAATGCTTTGCGGCAAGTGCTCTTCGCCAATGTGATGACCACATATGCCTCCATGTATCTCTCGCCAACAGCTTTTGTCCATCTTCCGGTGAATACACTTCAATTTCACCCCGTTGAGTCTTCTTCTGCAGTGTCTTGTCGACAAACTGGTACATACTTGACCGCCGGGCTACTCTTTCCGCTTCTTCTTGCTCTTCGGAAGTTCTCCGTCTCAAGGAAATGGACAATCTGTCATGCGCCCATGCCGAAGCTTTGCGGCTCGACAACAAGGACTAAAGGCACATCTGCCGCTGCGGAACATCAGCTTCCACGGCAAGAACCTGCGGCTCACCGAGCTTGACGCTCCCAGCAAGCTTGCCGGAGCAAAACTTGTCGGGAGTGTCTGCTTCAACGAAACAAACCCTGGGGCTTGTCGGAGCAGACTGCCCCTCAGCTCTGCTGGTGTCGATCTTGGGGACCTTCTTGGCGGCGGCTTCGGGAAGCTCTGCCGGAAAGTAGTCACCAGAGATCAACTTCCTCTTCTTGTTCTGTTGATGGTGTTACGGTTGGTTGAGTTAGCTTGAGCACAAAAATCCCTGGTTCCACAGCAACTTAAGTCTGGCGCACTTTGACAGCCATCGGCAATATCATTCGAGCTCTTGGAACATGTTCCATCTGTAGGCCGTCAAAGTGTTCTTCTAGCTTTCTCACTTCATCAACGTAGGCTTCCATCAATGGACTCTGATAATCTTTGTTCACTTGGCGGACGACAAGCTGCGAATCACCCCTGATAATAAGCTTCTTAATCCCAAGGTCTACTGCAATCCTGAGACCGGCAAGGAAACCTTCATACTCTGCTATATTGTTTGTTGCTTGCTCCTTGGGAAAATGCATTTGGACTATGTACTTGAGGTGCTCTCCGCTGGGTGCTATAAGCAAGCACGCCAAAGACCGGGCGCCTTTGCAGCCGAGAAGGCACCATCAAAGTACATCAGCCACTCTTTGCTCGCTTCCTTGACGGGATGCTCGTCTCGAATTTCATCATCTTGCGTTGGGGTCCATTCCGCTATGAACTCGCCAATGCTCGCTTTGGATAGTTGATGTGCTTTCAAACTTGAGGCCAAAGCTTGATAGTTCCAAAGTGCCCACTCGACAATCCTGCCTGCCGCTTCGGATTTTGGCAAGATCCTCTTCAATGAAAGCGAGTGACGACTCGTTATCTCATGTGCTTGGAAGTAATGGCGCAGCTTTCGAGGCCATGAGGAGGCCGAAGCAATTTCTGCACACACCGTAGTACCTTGACCTAGCCCCTGCAGGAGGGAACTCGACAGTAAACTGGGCGCTGCACCATCCTTTTCTGCATCTTCTCGCATGCCAACGCAGATCCGTCCTTGTCGGGACCAGAGCTTGTCGGTGAAGTGCCTTGCTTGTCGCTGGATGTATCTTCCATGGTTGCCGGCTCATCGTCCGCCTCCCTCTCCGCTACTAACGCAGCACTAACCACTTGATTGGTTGCCGCTATATATAGCAGCAACTTCTCTTGTGGCCTAGGTGCGACAAGTATTGGAGTGGAGGACAGGTACCTCTTTAAATCCTCGCAACAAGAGCCTCCGCTTCGAGTCCATTTCATTGGACCTGCCTTTTTCAAAATCTTGAAAAATGGCAGTATGCATTCAGCGAACCTCCAGAGATAAACCTGCTGAGAGCAGCTACGCAACCGGCAAGTCTTCATACATCCTTGACGCGCTTTGGTGCTTCAATCTGCTCAATGGCCTTGATCTTGTCGGGATTGGCTTCAATTCCCCGCTGAGACACGAAGAACCCGAGAAGCTTGCCGGAAGGGACTCCGAACACGCACTTCTCGGTGTTGAGCTTGAGGTTGATCTTGCGCAGATTTGCAAAGGTCTCATCCAAATCTTGAACCAGAGTTGCTTTGTCCTTGCTCTTGACCACTATGTCATCCATTTAGGCTTCTACATTTCGTGCATTTGCGGCTCAAAAGCGTCATGGACTACTCTTGCAATCGTTGAACCAAAGCATTCTTCAAACCGAAAGGCATCCGTATGAAACAAGATGTGCCACATGGAGTAATGAATGCGGTTTTCTCCTCATCCTCTTCGCCATGAAGATCCGATGATATCCTCGAGTATGCATCAAGAAATGAAAGCAAATCACATCCAGCCGTGGAGTCAACACTGTCGATGCGCCGGCAAGGGAAACGGGTCTTTGGGACAAGCTTTATTAACATCCGTGAAGTCAATAAAAAGTCTCCATTTCCCATTTTCCTTGCGCACAACTACATGATTGGCCAACCACGTAGGATGGAGCACTCCTCTGACAAGGCCTATTGCTTCCAATTTCTTGATCTCTTCTGCGATGAATTATTGGCGCCCACCGTCGCTTCCTCGACTTTCTCGCTTGACGGGTCGTGCATGAGGACGTACAGCTAAGTGATGCTCAATTACTTTCCCGGGAACACCGGGATGTCGATGGTTTCCATGCAAACATCGCCGACGTTAAGCCCCACGTGAAAGCAACGAGCGCCGCCTTCCTATTTAGGGTCGAGAGTGGCACCGATGGTGAAGGTACCACCAAGTGCCGCCCTCCTTGGCGGACACCTTCTTGGTCTTTGGCGGAGCTGCCATCGCCTTCTTGCACTTGTCGGTGGAGCTCGATGGTGCGTCCTCGACGGTAGCGCAGCACTCCAAGAGGTGCGCTTGCCGGAGTGGCATCGAGCTCTTGCGGACTTGGTCTTCTTCCCCGGAGCTTCAGCGGCAAGTGTTTTGCTTTATGTTGCGTACCGCCGCTTCCCGGTAGATCTTGTCGGCACGAGATAAGAGCATCCTTCTTGTCGCCATGGACAGAGATGATGCTTATCGGCCTGGCATCTTGAGTAAGTTGTATGCATAATGAGAGGCTGCCATGAACTTAGCGAGTCTTTGGGCGGCCAAGTATCCCATCGTAAGGCAATGGGAAATCAGCAACGCCGAATGTGACCCTCTCGGTCCTAAAGTTCAGCTCGCTGCCAAATGTTATCGGCAACGTGATCTTCCCTTCGCTTGCTCCTTCCCGGATTGATTCCTTGAATGTGCCAGCCTCTTCGAGCTCACCGTCGTGGATCTCAAGCTTCGAGCACCGCGGAGGAGATCAGGTTTGCCGGCCCGCCGCCAACTAGCATCTTGGTGACCTTTAGGTTGCGGATGGTTGGTGAGACCAACATCGGCAAGCACCCGACCGCAGCTATGCGATCGTGGTGGTCCTCAATATCAAAGATGATAGGCGTGCCGGACCACTTCGTAGGCTTGCGTGACTCTACGGATGGTTCGGCTGCATTAACTTCCCACATCCACCGCTTGAGTTGGCGGTGGGAAGTATGCGTAAAGCACCTCCGCCAACGCAGAGGACCTCTATAGCTTTCAAACTCCTGCTCATCGGTCTCGCTGCCTTCCATATCTTCATCGCTGCCGTCATCTTCATCCTTGTCGCAGCCAGCTGGAGGTCTGTCTCCTTGCCGCTGCTTGGCCTTGCCTCGGCGTCCTCCGGCCGGGACGCTTCTTGCTAACTCCCCAAAGACCTTCCTGGGCCTTCTCCTTGTCGCCGCGCTTTCAGCCTTCTCATTCAACAAGCTGCTCGACCTTCTTGCAGCTCTGGAGGTCATGGCCCTTTGTGCGGTGGATCTTGCGATCGCTTGTTGGAGCCGTCTCTGCTTATCGGCAAGCAGCCACAGTCTGGCCGTCGGTGCCGGGCGGCAACCTCCTTGCCGGAGCCACCAACCTTAGCCTTGTTGGCGCCACCTCCGCTGCCGGACTGCTCGACAACTAGTACATCTTTGCCCTTCTTCCTTCGTTGTTCCGCCACGGCTTTTCTTTCTTTGCCGAGCGGTTTCCTCACCGCCGATCCTCGCTTCGCATTCTCTCCCGGAGTCTCCTCCTTCCTCAAAGACGCGTGCACACTTGTCGGCCAAGGCATACAGCTCACCGATGTCCTTGACTTTGCACATCGCCATCTCCTCTCATCTCGCGGTTCCGCACGCTCGATGAAACGCTACCGATCACCGCAGCAGGTGGACATCTGGGATGTTGTAGTGCACATGGCTGAATCTCTCAATGAACTTGCGCAGGACTCTCCTTCCTTCCGGGCGAAAGCAGATGAAGGTCACTTTCTTGGCCATGAGGCTTGTGGTCACCGTGAAGGCGCCAACAAACCGATGGCATAGATCTGCCCAAGAGGATATGGAGCTGTCCGGCAAGTGCATGAGCCAAGATCGACATTGGACTTGAGTACCGGCGGAAGTAGTTGGCTAGGATCTTGTCGTCTCGCCCCCGCAGCTTGCACCGCGATGGTGTAGATGCTGAGGAACTCCGACGGATGCGCCCCGCCATCGTATTTCTTCCGCACGCGTCGCTTGAAATTCTTCTTGCCGGGCCATCGACTTGCCGCAGCTCACGAAAGTGAACGCAGGGAACCTACCACGACGGCAAGTCGCTCGTTCTTCGGGCGCATGCATATCGACAGAAGGCCCAGCGCTGGTCTCGAGTGACGCCGCTTCTCTTCGGGCGCCGATGCGAAGTTCGAAGCGTCTTCTTGTTGTCGCTTCACGAAGAACTTGGCGCTGATCGCGGCGAAGCTCGTGGATCCGGCGACGCGTAGAGTCGCCCGTCGAGGTGGATCCGGCGAAGTCGGTGATCTTGGCCTTCGGGTGGAGAGTGCATGGTGGTTGCACCCCACCGTCTCTGCCGCCACCGGCTCGCGTTTATGCCTGTCGCGGCAGCGACGCACTCGGTTGCCGCGGAGCGTCGCCGTTGGCGAAGCTGATGAGACTCTGTATGGTGGCCCTCCACTCGTCGACCTTGTCGGCCGTTGGAGGGTAATCGAGGGGCAGTTGAGCTCTCGCCAGAGCTTCTGCTGGAGTAGTGGGTGGCAATGGTGAACGATGCGAGGAGCGGGATATGCTCGGACTTCTAACTATGTTAGAAGGAGCAGCATCCCATCCAGCAACTGCATTCTCGCCGTGCGCCAGAATGTTGGCGTGCACGCTGGTCTTGAGGGCCTCGAGATCCTCCAGCTCGGTCTTGATCCAACGAGCGTATGGTATTGTGAATACCATGACGCTGTTGGTCCCGCGGCTCCTGAGATGGGCGCGGGACATGTACGGACGCCGAGGTTTGCGCGGCCCTGTCCTTGGACTTGGCAGCGTCACGAACTCCTTCGCCGGGCGCCCGTTCTTCCGCCAAGATCTGCTCCACCACCCGCTTGCTCGGTGATGGTGGGTTCGACGCGGACGGGGCTTCTGCCGCCGAAGCCTTCTTCTTCGGTGGCATGTTGATGAAGATGTTGAAGATGATGAAGATGTTGCTCGTGTGAACGCCGGATCAGGTTCACACAGCCTCGACGCTTCTACCGGGCGCGCCAAAGATGTCGGGAGGCTGATCGGACCCACGGCCACCTATGGGACCGGCGGACCGAGTCCCTTTTGGTTCGGAGGGGCGGAGATCGCACGAAGAGCGGATCGAGGCGGCTAACACGAGCAGTTTACCTAGCTTCGGAGCTCTCCGGAGAGATAATACTCCTACTGCTGCTTGTCTAATTGAATTGTGTTCTTGCTAAGGAGCGATGAGAGCTACAAGACCTAGCGTGAGTGTTCTCTGGTTATGTTGGAATCAAACTGAACCGAACCGAACCGAACCCCCTCTACGTTGCGCATGGGCCTCCTTTTATATGCTCAAGGGGTCTCCGACAGGTGGCAACGTAGATGAGGGTACAAATGGAAAAATAGTAGTTGGTAGACCTACTTGTACAAAGGTACGATGTACTCTACCTAACCCCCGACGGCAAGGGACAAAAGCATTAAATGCCCGCCCATGTCGCCTAAACAAGGCAACAGGGACTGTCAGAGCGCCACCGCTTACCACGATGGCAAGCTTGTCAGCGCCGCTTATCGCTGCCCTCCGCTGGCTGCACAACCTCTTGACACGTGCGCATGGAATGGTCCCATGGCGACACGTTGGTGGATGAGCTGGAGCGGAGATGAAGAGAGGTTGCCTGCCGCGGCAAGTGCCTTGCCGCGGCTGAATCCTTGTCGCGTCTGGAGGCTTGTCGCTCTCCGAGCCTTCCCGGCAAGCTCCTCTTGCCGGGGTCTTGTCTTCTGCGTGCCTTGAGTGGCCTTCCCGGAAAGCTCCTCTTGCCGGGGCCTTGTCTTCTTGGTTAAATACTTTGTTCTTGAATGGCTCCAAAGGAACCACGGAGGATCTTGGCGGTGACCAGGCAAGCCTTGCCGCGGGGTGCTGCAACTGCCCGTGCACGAGTTCGGGATACCAGGGTACCCCTACTCTAGTACACCGACATTATGGGACCCCTTGACAGTTTGCTTTGGATAAAACTCCTCCAGCAAGGCCCAACCTTGGTTTTACAATTGCCTACCTAAGCCTTTCCCTTGGGTTTTCGCGAGCCCGAGGGTCATCTTTATTTAACACCCCCCTGAGCCAGTGCTCCTCTGAGTATTGGTCCGAACCGAGTAGACTGCGGGGCCACCTCGGGGAAACTTGAGGCTTGGTTTTACACATAGGATGTCTCATCCGGTGTGCTCTGAGAACGAGAGTCGAAACGTCTTGTAACCGGGATCCCGAGCCTGATCGGGTCTTCCTGGGAGAAGGAATATCCTTCGTTGACCGTGAGAGCTTGTGATGGGCTAAGTTGGGACACCCCTGCAAGGTATAAACTTTCGAGAGCCATGCCCGCGGTTATGTGGCGGATGGGAATTTGTTAATGTACGGTTGTAGAGAACTTGACACTTGACTTAATTAAAATGCATCAACCGCGTGTTTAGCCGTGATGGTCTCTTTTCGGCGGAGTCCGGGAAGTGAACACGGTTTGGGTTATGTATGAACATAAGTAGTTTCAGGATCACTTCTTGATCACTTCTAGCTTCTCGACTGCTATGCTGCTTCTCTTCTCGCTCTTCTTTGCGCATGTTAGCCACCATATATGCTTAGTGCTTGCCGCAGCTCCACCACATTACCCCTTTCCAACCCATAAGCTTAAATAGTCTTGATCTCGCGGGTTTGAGATTGTTGAGTCCTTGTGACTCACAGATTCTACCAAAACAGTTGCAGGTGCCGACGATACCAGTGCAGGTGATGCAACCGAGATCAAGTGGGAGTTTGACGAGGACCTTGGTCGTTACTATGTTTCGTTTCCTGATGATCAGTAGTGGTGCCCAGTTGGGACGATCGGGGATCTAGCATTTGGGGTTGTCTCCTTTTATTTTGGTTCCGTAGTCGGACCTTGATTGTACTCTGAATGATGTGTGTTTAATTTATGTATTGTGTGAATTGGCGATTGTAAGCCAACTCTCTTTATCCCATTCTTGTTCATTACATGGGATAGTGTGAAGATGACCCTCCTTGCGACAAAACCACCATGCGGTTATGCCTCCAAGTCGTGTGATAACCCACAAGTATAGGGGATCAATTGTAGCCTCTTTCGATAAGTAAGAGTGTCGAACCGAACGAGGAGCTAAAGTTAGAACAAATATTCCCTCAAGTTCTATCGACCACCGATACAACTCTATGCACGCTTGAGGTTCGCTTTACCTAGAACAAGTATGAAACTAAAAGTACTTTGTAGGTGTTTTTGGGTAGGTTTGCAAGAAAGTAAAGAGCACGTAAATAAAAGCTAGGGGCTTCTTAGATAAAGACACAACTAAATTAGTTTTAGTAAAGAGCTTTTTGTTACGAGAAAGTTATTTGTCCCAAGGCAATCGATAACTAGATCGGTAATCATTATTGCAATTTTATTTGAGGAGAGGCATAAGCTAACATACTTTCTCTACTTGGATCATATGCACTTATGATTGGAACTCTAGCAAGCATCTGCAACTAATAAAGATCATTAAGGTAAAACCCAACCATAGCATTAAAGTATCAAGTCCCCTTTATCCCATACGCAAACAACCTACTTACTCGGGTCTGTGCTTCTGTCACTCACGCCACCCACCATAAGAAAATCATGAACATATTGCAAACCCTACAACGGGAATCCCTCACATGGAGAGCACCATAGGACAACACCAATAATAAAACATGCAACTCAAACCAATCTTGATCATCAAATAGCCCAAAGGACAAAACGGATCTACTCAAACATCATAGGATAGCCATACATCATTGGGAAATAATGTATAGCGTTGAGCACCATGTTTAAGTAGAGACTACAGCGGGTAAGAGAGAGGTTACATCGCTGCATAGAGGGGGGAAGAGTTGGTCATGATGGCGGTGAAGTTGTTAGTTAAGATTGCGGTGATGATGATGGCCACGGCGGCGTTCCAGCGCCACCGGGAGAGAAGGGGAGAGGGGGCCCCATCGTCTTCTTCTTCCTTGACCTCCTCCCTAGATGGGAGAAGGGTTTCCCCTCTGGTGCTTGGCCTCCATGGCGTGGGAGGGGCGAGAGCCCCTCCAAGATTGGATCTATCTCTCTGTTTATCTCTATTTATGCGTTCTGTTGTGGTGCCCTTTCACCGTTTCGTATATATATAGAGATCCGTAACTCTGATTGGACTAAAACCTTCGCCGTGATTTTTTACCAAAAATTAGCTTTCTTGCAGCCGAAGAAGGACATCAACCGCGTTACGGGTGGCCCACGAGGGTCAGGGGCGTGCCCCCCTCCTCGTGCCCACCTCGGACACTGTTTCGCGTTGATATTTCTCCTAGGTTTTCCAAATATTCCAAAATAATTCTCCGTCCATTTTTATCCCGTTTGGATTCCGTTTGATATGGATATTCCGTGAAACCAAAAACATGCAATAGACAGGAACTGGCACTGGGCACTGGATCAATATGTTAGTCCCAAAAATAGTATAAAAAGTTGCCAAAAAGTATATGAAAGTTGAATAATATTTGCATGGAACAATCAAAAATTATAGATACGACGGAGACGTATCATCGTGCCTCGACACATGGGAGATATAGCCGCATCGTGGGCGTTATATATAAAATACTTTTCCTTGTTCTTGAGTATTTTTTGAGAGAGATCCTGTGGGAAAAGTGTTGTTAAATTTCTTCCTTCGTCCATTTCATATGCCACTGTAGGGCGAACAGAAACAAAATACTTTTCCTTGCTCTTGAGATTTTTTTTCCGTTGAACATAGACCCAAATTTTCCTTTTTTTGATTCCTTAGAATCTTTTTTTTTCTTTCTGGCGGTATCAAACAGCCACCTAATATCTTATCCGCCTCTTCAGGAAAATGAATATCTTCAGAAAATATTTTGAGTTCCGTATGGCTTTATTTTCTCTTCACTCGGACCAGTCCGCCTAGTCGACTTCTTGTATTTTTTGTGAGTTGTGTATCCACTCCAATAATACTATAGTCAAGTATCTTTAGGGATGAAGATCTCGGCAAGATATGATGTTCTTGAAGAATGAAAAAAAAACCGATCTACTTCTTTTTGGTATTTTAGACTAAATTCTTTTGTTCCTCGATTCTCAATCAAACCCTCTTTTTTTAAGATGGAATCTTCCTCTGGGGTCTCGTATTCATCCTCTGAATCTTCTTCTGAGTCTTCCTCTAAAGTACCATATTTTTCCTCTGCGCTTTCCCCGGGGCTGCCATATTCGTCTTCTGAGTCTTCCTCTAGAGTTCCATATTCGTCCTCTTGGGTCCTATATTTGCTCTCTGGGCTCCCATATTCCTCTTCCGAGTCTTTCTCTAAAGTCCTATATTCGTTCTCTGGGTTCCCATATTCGTTTTCTGGGCTCCCATATTCGTCTTCTAGGGTTTCATATTCGTATTCCTCTTCTAGGATTCCATATTTAGATTCTTCTAGGGTTTCATATTCATATTCGTCCTCTCGTTTCCTGTATTCGTCTTCTAGGGTCTCATATTCCTCTTCTGAGTCTTCCGCTCGAGTCCTATATTCTTCTTCTAGGGTCATATATCTAAATTTAACAATTCATGAACCCTGTTTTATCTTTTCTTTATCGGGGATCGTCAAAATAAGCAAAAATAGTATTTCTACGTAAAACACCCATAAGGGAATTTCAATCGAAATCCCAAAACAGGATATTAGTTCTTTCTCTTGTTCTTGATGATATTGTAATGGAATGACGAACCTATTTCTTCGCTTTTTTGCCAACAAATCTGAATTATCTTGAAAAATAGAAGGATAGATAAAATTCCAATGGCCATTGGACATGATTCGATCCGACGTTGAATAATCAAGAATTTTCCTATCTTTTTTACCATAAGTATTCATTTGATCTTGATCCTTGTGGAGTGAAAAAGACGCTATAATCGGATCTGCACATACTTATCGACAATATCCATAAATGGCTTGTTTTTGGTAATCGCGAAGATTACCATATTGATATTCGGCGCATGGTAAACATCAGTACTCAAAGGCATTTCTCCGTCGATTCAGAATAAATATGCTTTTGTACCCTTTCTTTAAAATGTAAAGTGGACGTTCCGCACGAATCTCCGCAATTACTTGTTCGGATTTTACATATTGATCATTTTGCACTAGAATCAAGCTTTTTGAGGGAATATTCACACTATATAGAATATCTTGACACTGAATAGTTACATGCAAGTCTATATAACATAGAAAAGCAGGCTGCCCATGACGGCGTGTGGGTGAACCAAATTCTCATTGAATTTTATTTTTCCATTCAAGGGGATCATACAAGGTCGGCAAGACTTCGTGAATACTCCGCCAAGATGAAAAGTTCTTAATGTTAGTTGAGTCCCCGGTTCGCCAATAGATTGACCCGCAATAATACCTACAGCTTCCCCCAATTCAACTAGGTCACCATGAGTGGGACTCCGGCCATAACATAATCGACAGATCCAAGATGTACTCCGACAAGTAAAGGGAGTTCGAATAGATATTGATTGTGTTCGAAATGGTTGTGCTCGAAAGTCAGCTATGAATCGATTGACTAATCCAATTCCAATATCTTGATTTCGCGCGGCAATGCATCATGAACCGATATATATATATATATATATATATATATATATATATATATATATATATATATATATATATATATCGTATGCTAATACACGGCCAATTAGTGTTTGGACAAAAAAAATTCCGTCATCCCATTTTGAGGACTTACAGAAATACCTCGGATAGTACCACAATCTCTTCTATGCACAATAATATGTTGAACTACTTCAACAAGTCTACGTGTAAGATATACAACATCTGCTGTTCGCACAGAAGTATCTACAACCCCTTTGTAGGCTCCATAGCAGGAAATTATATATTCTGTCAAAGAAAGTCCCTTGCGTAAATTGCTTTGAATAGGTAAATCAATCATTTGTCCTTGAGGGTCCGACATTAATCCTCTCATACCTACTAATTGGTGTACTTGAGATGCATTTCCTCTGGCTCCTGAAAAAGACATTAGATAGACTGGATTAGAAGGATCCGTTATCCGAAAATTTGAATTCATTTCTTTTTTCAAATATTCACTTGTCGCATACCATATCTCAACAGTTTGGCGTAATTTTTCTACCACGTGTACAGCCCCATAATAATAATGTTTCTCCAAAAGAAAACTCTGTTGTTCCGCGTCTTGGACTAACCATCCCTTAGAGGGTATTGTTAAAAGATCCTCGATTCCTAACGAAATCGATGTAGTAGTGGCTTGATGGAAGCCCGAGTCTTTAGTTGTTCCAAAGATATGGGATGTATATCCCATTCCAAAATGATCTATTAATCTGCTAATAAGTCGTTTCATACCAGTTCCGTCTATCTCTTTATTATGAAAGACCAAATTGGCCCATTCCGCCATACATAAGTACCCCCTTTTCAGCTGAGTAGGATTCGACAATGGGCCCGAGTCAGTGATTCGAAAATTTAATTAACTTAATTGCCTCAATCTCAATCTGGATTCGCGTGGCAAATAATGACGATACTAGGGAAATTGGAATGCCCCCCGAAAGGGGAGGAGCATCGCCGAATCTAACTTTCTTGTTTAGGTAGTGTATGAATAGGCCTGACTAAATCCTTGTATGGCTTCCTCTATTTCTCTATAAAAAGAAATATGACCAAGAGTGGTTCGAATGTATATCGGACGAATTTCTTTTTTTCTATTTCCCATTATTAGATAGTGGGCATAAATCTCATGATAAGTCCCCAAAGATTCATATTGAACTTCAATCAGAAGTTCTCTTGACCCAATGACGCGTTGATCCAGATTCCATCGTAGCCACAAGGGACTATCTAAACTGATTAGTTTTTGTCTATAAGCTCCCCAAAGGCATCATAAGAACTAGAAAAATGGGGTTCTTTATCTTTCCTATATTTAGAATTATTATTATTATTGTAATTTACTTTTAGATTTGGGTAGTTTCTGCAACTATTATATCTATTTGCACAAATACCTCGACGCTTTCCAATCGTTAATACATAAATCCCGATAAGCATGTCTTGGATTGGTAGGCAAATAGGATCACCAATAGCGGGAGATAAGAGATTCATATGAGAAAACATAAGTAAACGGGCTTCTGCCTGAGCTTCCAAGGATAAAGATAGATGAACAGCCATTTGATCTCCATCAAAGTCCGCATTGAAACCCTTACACACTAATGGGTGTAAAGAAATAGTACGCCCCTCTACTAAAGTGGGTTGAAAGGCCTGTATGCCTAATCTATGTAGGGTAGGTTCTCTATTTAATAGTACAGGATGTCCCCGCATAACTTCTTGAAGTATTTCCCATACAATGGGTTCTTTTTCCCAAATTTTCCTTTTAGCAATCCTTATATTAGAAGTGGCGTGTTTCGTGATTAAATCGTGAATTACAAATAGATGAAAAAGCTTTATTGCCATCTCTAGAAGTAATCCACATTGATGTAATGAAAGCGAAGGACCCACAACAATGACAGAACGCCCCGAGTAATCGACCCGTTTCCCAAGCAGAGCCTCACGAAACCTTCCCTCTTTACCTTCAATTACATCTGAAAGTGATTTGTATACTTTATTGTGACCATCCTGCGTCGGTTGCCCGCAGGACCCACTATCAAGAAGTGTATCCACGGCTTCTTGTACCAATTTTCCTGGCACATTACTAAATCTGCTGGCGCTTAATTCACTTCTTTTTAATAGATAGGCAAGATTGTTGTTCCGACGGATAACTCTCTTATAAAGTTCATTAATGTCTGAAGTCACTACTTTATCTCTAGACCTATAAACAATAGGTCTCAATTCGGGAGGAAGAACCGGTAAAAAGCACAAAACCATCCATTCTGGTTCTACATTTGTTTGAATAAAATGTTTCGCCAATTGCATGCGTCTAATCAAAATAACTTTTCGTATTCTTCTTTTCCTATCTTCCCACTCATCTCCACTATACCCCTAGTCTTCTAATTCCTTCCATTCGACCAAAGAATTCTCTATAATAATTCGCAAATCCAAATCTGCTAATTGTTCTCTAATAGCACCTGCTCCTGTCGCAATTTCCCGATTCCAAAATGTTGCAAAGCCTGGAGTAGAAAAAAAGGGAGAAATGTTGTGGTTACAGGATGCAATTTCCTCTTTGAATAAACCTCATAATTGTAAAAAAGTGGGTTTTTTTAGTGCTGGGCCTAGCAAAAGAGAAATCGCCATATACTAGGCCCTCCAACTTCTTAAGAGGTTTATCTAAAAGATTCATGATATAACTAGGAAGACCTTTCAAATACCACACATGAGTCACGGGACATGCGAGTTTGATGTATCCCATTTGATATCTTCATATCCGAGAATCCACAAATTCTACCCCGCATTTTTGGCAAAATCTTTCGTCTTCGTTTTCAGCTCCGCTCGCTCAAGAATTGCCACAAGCGCAAATCCCGCTTTTTATGGGTCCAAAGATTCTTTCGCAAAACAATCCATCTTTTTCTGGTTTATTGGTTTTATAATGAAAAGTAGAGGGCCTTGTGACTTCGCCAACGACTTCTCCATTAGGTAGGTTTTTGTTAGCCCAAGACTTTATTTGTTGAGGGGAAACGAGTCCAATTTGAAGTTGTTGATGTTTATATTGGTCAATCATAAAATGGAAATAAGAAAAGAGTTTATATTTATTTCGATCAAACTTCCTCCCTATTAACCTGGAAGTTCTTTTCAGATACAAGGAAATGATTCAGTTCTAGAGCCAAAGATCATAGTTCTCGAATGAGCACTCGAAAAGATTCTGGAGGATCCTCATGATTAGGTATTCTTTTTCCCCAGATCGTAGCATTAAGTATTTCTTGGCGAGCTATAAGATGGTCAGATTTATAAGTAAGTGTCTCTTGTAAAATATGAGCAACACCAAATCCTTCTAAAGCCCAAACTTCCATTTCTCCTACTCGTTGTCCCCCTTGCATGGCTCTTCCTCTAACCGGTTATTTTGTAACAAGTGAGTAGGGCCCAATAGAACGCCCATGAATTTTCTCATCAACTTGATGAATTAATTTTAAGATATAGGACTTCCCTATTAGAACAGGTTGCTCAAAGGGGTCGCCTGTTCTTCCATCAAATATTCTTCTTTTTCCCAGGTACTCGTTTTCAAATACCCATGGATTTTTTGTTTCTTTACTGGCTTCATATAATTCTGAAAACACAAGTTTTCTTGAAGCCTCTTGCTCATATCTCTCATCAAAGGGTGCTATTCTATAATGTTTCTTTAGCAGATCCACCACTAATCCGAGCGAGCTTTAAAATATTTGTCCCACATTCATTCGGGAGGGTACTCCTAAGGGATTGAAGACCATATCAACGGGTGTTCCATCTTGCAAATAGGGCATATCTTGCCTAGGCAAAATTTTGGAAATGATCCCTTTATTCCCATGTCTTCCGCTACTTTATCCCCAACTTTGATTTCACGTTTCTGTAAAATATATACACGAACTATTATGTCGAGCGGGTCCCTTTGGATCCATTTCACATCGATAACGCGCCCTCTTCAACCTATAGGTAATTTCAGAGAAGTTTCTTTTGAAGTGGAAACCTCAAGGCCAAATATGGCCTGTAATAATCCAGCTTCCGCGATATAAGATGATTCGCTCGCTATCTGAGGCGTTAATTTACCTACTAAAATATCACCAGTTTCTACCCAGGATCCCAACCTAACAACTCCATTTCTGTCCAAATTGCGGAGTAAATGTTCTTCTAGATGTGGTATTTCTTTAGTGATTTTTTTCAACGGAGCCCTGGCTTGTCGTATCCGTCTGAATTTCATATTTCCGGATGTGAAAAGAGGTATAAATATCTTCATATACCAAATGGTCGCTAATTAGTACTGCGTCTTCAAAATTGTAACCTTCCCATGGCATATAAGCTACTAATACGTTTTTTCCTAAAGCAAGTTCGCCACTACTAGGAAAAGGGCTAAAGATAGGATTGACACTAATGGCGCACCAGAGAAGTGGTGCGCCACTACTATATACTAATGGCGCACCTGGTGGAGATACGCCATTAGTGTGGAATACACTGATGGCGCACTGTGCAGGAGGTGCGCCACTAGTAAAACAATTTTTATTTTTTCAAACATTCTAATGGCATTCAGCAAAGTGCACCATTAGTAGTTAGAACTACTAATGGCGCCTTCGAGACAGAGAGTGCGCCAAGAATTTTTTACTTTTGGCGCTTCCCCCACTCCACCTATTCCCTCCTCCCTTCCTCCCCACTCAAGACACCCTCCGCCTCAACCAGACGCTGGCCACTGCGCCCCACGCCTCTCGTCTCCCCTGGTGCCGCCGCCACCTCACGCCCCACGCCCTCCGTCCCCTCCGTCCCCTGCCACCGCCGCCCCGATCCCCGCCCCCACCACCACCAGGACGAGGAGGAGGAGGAGACGACGACCACCACCACACAGCCCAGTTGCTCAAGGCCTTCAACCGCACTGTCGAGCCGTGCAACCCGGCATCGGCCTCGTCGCCGGCTTCCTCCTCACACGAGCGGCCAGGTAACGCCCTCCCTTCCCCTTCCCTTCCCTCTCATATCTCGTTAATTCAATGAATTTTGTTCTCACCTCATCTCAGTTTATACGGTGCTGATGTTTTTGTTTTTTTTTGACAATATGATCTGCCTGCTGTTATTCTGGAGCCAAAGTGAAATTGCTTAGTCCATGGGGATGTGAGAGCTTGCTTAGTCCCCTGTGTTTGAATGCATGCTTACAATTTCGTATGTCTGCAGTGATAATCTGAAATTCTAGGAGTGGCATGTTGGATTGAATTTGCCAGTTTCATTTGTTTAGTAGTAGACGCAGATGTATTGTGCTCCTCTCGGCTTGGTCATACTAGTAGATGTCATATCCACTTTCTTCACCCATATGAATAAGCTATGTGAACTCCTATGCTGCTTAAGTACATGCTGGTCTGATTGATGCGGTCTCTGTGCAATGTTTTTATCCTCTGCTCGCTGAAAGTTTAACTCTTTGTTGCTGCTAGTAGTGGATTTGCTCCAAACTTCAACACCTAGAAAAATTTGGAAATTTATGATTGTTTTTTGGTCATTTTTGGGAATTTACTATCAACCTAGGTGCAATTGCATCTGGGAGTAGAAGGGCACTTTCGCAGATATGAGCAATATTTATGAATTTAGTTATTAATTGACTATCATATTTTGAAGTAAATGACTATCTTGATGTCGTGTCCTCGATTCGTTATTAATTGTAATGTACCGATATTACATTATCAATTGTAATGTGAGAAATCTACTCTTCCTTGTTTGGTCATATCTGCTGAATAAAGCCAAGTCTTGATAGCTAGTGTTTATTTCTTCAGTTTAAATGGGTTTCATCAGTTTTAAAGAGTAGTTTGAGATTGTTTTCATCAATGATCTGTTGTAAGGGTACTAATTGGTCTCTTCTGCTGCTTATCGAGATGGCGGAACCAGCCACCGCCGCTCTGCAACACCGCATGATCTGAGTTGGATGCTTCCAGTTCTTCACTATCATACTTGGGACTTCAAGATCATCCATGACGCAGTATATAAAACGAGAGTTCTCCCTTCACCCATCTCATTATGATATCTGTTGTTTGCCTACATCACTCATTGTCCCAAACTGCAGAGGCTGCCCGACAGCTTTATGAACATGCCGATGGGTGAAGATCCGCCAAATAATGTGAAGCTGCGACAGCCGCCAGTGGGTTTCGCAGGCTGTGGGATGTGGAGTTGGTGATCAAGGAGGGCCACATGTACTTGTCTCGTGGGTGGGAGAAGTTCTACCGTGCCTCACGACCTGCGGCTGGGGTACTTCCTTCTCTTCAGTAATGCACGATGATGCCACCATGCTCATCGTGAAAGTGTTCAACGCGACTATGTGTCGATGCGCTTCTGTTGAAGATTATGATGCAGACGCTCGCCTCTTCTTATTCCTCTACATTTGGCTTTGTCTCACATCGATTGTTAACGGTCATTGTTGCATTTGGACAGGTAATGGGAGCAGCAGAAGAATGACAATGGCTACCAAAGCAAGAAGCCGACCATGGTCAGAAGCGAAGCAAAGCAGCGATTCTCGTCAGAAGCGAAGCAAAGAAGCGATTCTGGCAGCAGATGGACAACAAGAAGGATGATCCGGACTGGAGTGCGGGAGAAGAGGAGCAGAGGGAATGAGGAGCTGCAGGATGACGATGGGCATCAGCCGAGGATGACCTCGCTACCGGTGGTGGTGACCAAGGGCAAGAGATGGTGGTGGTGACCAAGGGCAAGAGATGGTGGTGGCTGACCATGGGCAAGAGATGGTGGTGGCTGACCATGGGCAAGATATGGAGGTGGCCGAGGATGACCTAGCGATGGTCGTGCCTGAAGGTGGCCTCGCGATGGTGGTGGTGCGTGACAATGACCATGCATCGGTGGTGGCGCCGACGATCCCACAGCTGGGCGACATGACCACACCAATTGAGGTAGAAGACTACATCCCACTGCCTCCACCGCCTCCACCACCTCGCCGCTCTTGGCGCATCAGGCTGAGGAAGGAGAAGGAGAAGAACAATGCATGAGAACTGAACTTTGTCAGGTATGTCAGATCTCCAAAATGATATATATATATACTTAGTTACCTATGTTATCTCTAATATGCTTAGTTTCCTATAGGTTAGCTTCATTTTACCTAAGTTAGCTCTAATATGCTAACTTAGAGCTTATATGCTTAGTTTCCTATAGGTTAGCTCCAAAATAACTTATGTTAGCACAAAATGATCAAGTTTACATAATAAGCTTATAGTCTTTTTCTTATTCTTCTTCTTTTCCAAAATGACATAGGTTAGCTTCATTTTACCTAAGTTGGCTCTAATATACTAACTTAGAGCTTATATGCTTAGTTTCCTATAGGTTAGCTCCAAAATAACTTATGTTAGCACAAAATGATCAAGTTTACATAATAAGCTTATAGTATTCTTCTTATTCTTCTTCTTTTCCAAAATTCTTCTTATTCTTCTTCTAGTGTTCTTCTTCTTCTAGTATTCTTCTAGTCTTCTTCTTTTTCTTCTTCTAACTTCTTGTTTATCATTTTGCAGATTTGATTTAATTCACGGAAGCTTGCATGGATGGAGTGCTTCTTTTCCATTTGTGTTTTTATTTTGTATCAATGTGAAACTTTTGTGAATTGATGGATAACGGTGTTGGATGAACAATGTGAAACTTTTGTAATATGTAACGATGGAACTATGTGTTGGCTATGTATGTATATATGATGGAACTTGTGTGTTGGCTATGTATGTATATATGATGGAACTTGTGTGTTGGCTATGATTGTTATATGGATGCTTGTTGTATATATATGTGTTGGATATCTCATAGGTGAAATAGTGACCTGAGATTAAGAAAAAAATTAAAAAATTGTTACTAATGGCGCATTACAGTGTGGTGCGCCATTAGTATAGCAGACACTAGTGGTGCACCGTGGGAAAAACTAATGGCGCACTGCCAGGTGCGCCATTAGTATACCAGATACTAATGGCGCACCAGTGGTGCGCCATTAGAAAACAATTCTAGTGGTGTGCTACTAATGGCGCACCAGTGACGCGCCATTAGTAGGCAAAACTGGTGCGCCATTAGTAGCCCTTTTCCTAGTAGTGCGCCCCCAACTGTAGCAGCTCCTTCTGCTAAAATTTGTCCTTTTTTAATGGATTTACCCCGCGAAACCCGGGGTTTTTGGTGCATACAAGTATTTTTGTTAGAGCGACGGTGGTTAACTAAAGGAATACTTATAGTCTTCCCACTACTTGATAAAAGTATCTTATGACTATCAAGAGAAATGATCTTTCCTCTCGCTCGCTATAATGGAAACCCTCGAATCTAGAGCTGTTTGGCTCCAATCCAGTTCAACAATGCATTTCTCGGACCGAGAAAGCGGATCTGATTGGCGCTGTATATTAGAACTATTTAAAGACAGTTTCGCATCTTTGTGATCAATAATTGGATTGAGAGATACCCCAATAGTAATATATTGGAAATCAAAAATACTTCTAACATGAATCAGATCCCATGCAATAGTCAAGAATTCTTGACGGTATCTAGCCGGAACAACCTGTTCTTCCTGAATACCTTGATTCAAGGACAAAGAATTTCCTGCTGCTATCATATAATATTCATCTCTATTTGGTGATAGATAAACCACCTGTCTCTCTTGTTTTCTTTTGCTTTCTCAACAGATATTTCATAAAACAGACTCTCTAAGGATCCCCACAAGTGATCAATTCTCGCATGAAAGTGCTAAGGATCCAGTAAGTCCAACATTGATTCCTTCAGACGTGTGAATTGGACAAATACGCCCATAGTGACTCGGATGAATATCTCGGCTCCGAAAACTTGCGGTTCTCCCCGTCAACCCTCCAGGACCTAAACAACTTACTTTTCGCCCATGAACAGTTTGTGTCAATGGATTCGTTTGATCAACTTTACATATATATATACTCCCCATTACAACCAGCCTTATAGGTCTCAATTCAAAAATCTCACCAACCAAGGTATATGGTGAGTGGTGGAATACCTTTTGTAGTTTGGAAGGACACCCAATTAATGCTTTTGTTTTCCTCAAAATTTTATGTTTTCCAATCTATTAATTGCAACACATGGATGCATATATAAAGTACATGCATTGGTCAACTTTCTCTTAATACTTGCATAGCCGACGATGTCATGCACTCAGAAATAGGAAGTATATATGTTGATGTGGCAAAGAATTAAATATATATAAAGAGGGTGAGAGTAACATATAGTAGGTAGATACCGTATCAAGTTAAATGCGATGCTAATTTTTGTCATGCATGGCAATAAATATGATCTATATATATATGATATACTATACTCTATTTATTATACTATGTGTTACAATTAATTAAAGGTAGTATCATATCTACTGTATATTCATGATACTAGTATATGATACTCTCCATTAAACTCATGATTTCTTACCGTGGAAACATTTGGAGGCGAAACGATGAACTCATGTTTTCATTCGAACAAGAATATGATGTTAGGTAATGTAATTGTTTTCAAAGAGCACACGGTTCACTCACGAAAGCCGTGTGTCCACTAAACTGTGGCCAATGCACCCCCCCAACCCTCTGCCACACGCGCGATCTGAGTCGTGCGTTCTAATTGGCTAGAACCCAAACCTCACGGATCGTACGTCTGCACTGTTGGACTCTCCTTGATCGAACGGCGATCATCATCCCTTTCGACAACACATGGACATGTTTTCAAATAGCCCCTCCCAAAAAAATGTTTTCAAATAGCACATGGTTCACACACGAAAGTCATGTGCCTACCAAACCGTGGCCGATACCCCCCCTCGCTGCGCGTGCGATCTGAGTCGTGCATTCTGATTGGCCAGAGCCCAAACCCCACGGATCATACGTCTGCACCGTTGTATGCTCCCAGATCGAACGACAATTCTCATCCCTTTCGACATGAAATGCAGTCCGGTTAGGAATTGATTTATATGCAAACATGCACAGTAAAATGCCAAAAAATGTCTTACATATAGCACATGAGACCTGAAATGTGCCAGCAAATCAAACCCGTGGTAAAATTGTGATTGGTTTACATGTGAAAATTTTAGATGTGAAATGATGAACTCACGTCTTCATTTCAAAATTAGTACATCTTCATTTCAAATGAAATTATTCTGTTTGTGCACACGAGCGCTTAGAGGCAACCGTTTGCATAGGCCTTTCCGCGCGCGCGGTGGCCGGGGATATTTTTCATCCTTTTCACCTAGGCCGCCAACACCCCCCACCGTCCGCCGTGTTTCACTCAACTAGTCCACCCAATCTCCTTCGCCAGCTCCCCCCTCCCCCAGATCCACAGCAGAACCATCTCCGGCGCCGCCGTGCTCACCCCGGCCGTGTGCCTGCTCTTCGGCGTCAAGCCTACCTCCACTGCCGTTTCCAACACGCGGCGGCCCACGCCTTGTCGTCTTCGTTTGCTTGCCAGCCACCCTCGAGCATATCAATGCAGTAACCCTCGCCTCTCCTGTGGTCCGGCAGGGTTTGCATTAAGAATCCTATTAGTTACTGCTCTCCATCGCGGTGAGGCATATTTTCTCGCAATCCCTCTTCCAATTTTGTTACGTATGTTACGTATGTTCATTATCTACCTTCCTTACTACATATAAGCTGTGTTTGTTCCGTTACTACCTATTTACAGATCGCGGGTGCCCGAGTCACACAAACTTAACAAATTAGTCGTGCATTTTCTAAATTATTGCATGGCATGTTTAGAAAGCTTGATACCAAGTTGTTAGTTTTATGCTTATCCTCCTTTCCTGAGTTTCGCATGTGTTCTCTGTAGATGCCGAGTAGCAGCGACATCACTCATTCACGCCATGTATCTTCATCTGATTCGGACAATCCTAGGTCTTCAGCAGATTGTGAGGGATCAAGTTGTCTTGAATGGGATAGAGCTGCAACAATTACCCTTCCGGTCAGGACATGGAAGAACGCTCCAAGGAAGCCCACACACCAGCCTAAAGGTGTATATGAAGTAACCAAGATTGATTTAAAGTCCTGGGCTCCAACTAAACTAGATAAAGCACGCATGAGGTTCAGGAGTGTGTGTGGATTTGTTGGCAGGGCAAGGCTCAACATTAATCTGCCGGGGTTCCAGAAACACGGCGAAGGATAATCCGGGAGATCATGGATCACTTCAACATTCCAGAGCAATGGAGAATGCAGGTGGAACACGCTACACTGAAGAAGGCTAGGGATGCTTGGAGAAACTGGAAGCACGTGATGTACAAGAAGTACTTGAGTGAAGGCAAGGACCCAATCCCCGCATACCCCCAAATTACAAAGGTAGACTAGGCAGAATTCAAAAGGGTCAGGGAAACTTCAGAGTTTGCTACGAAGAGTTTCAAGAAATCGGAACTTCAGAAGAAGAACATACACCCCCACCGTATGGGTGTGGCAGGATACTACGGCATGAAACTGATATGGGAACAGGAGGACAAAGAAGCAGTAGCGGCAGGCAGGAGTCTGGACTTTAGTGAAATCAAGGGCGAACGCGCCAGAGACTACTTGAGGGCACATGCAAAGAGGCATGATGATGGAACTTATTACTTTGAAAACGCACGTGACGCCAAACTGTATGAAGTGATGGTAGAGGCTTCCAAGATCCCTGGAAGGTTCTACAAGATTCAGGGACATGTGACATTCTTTCCATTGCTCTGGACACAAAAGAGCCCCCTGGTCGTGCAAGGGGTATAGGTGTTAATGTCCTACACAAGAGGGCTTTCACACTCGGCAAGGAAGAGAGGCTCAACATCAAAAAAGCGAGGAGTGAAATGAAGCAGAATGCATTGTTTGAAAAGTTGAAGAAGGAGATTTATCCGGCTGTTCAAAAGGATGTTGTGGAGTCAATGATGATGATGCAGAAGACTCTAAAACTAACAGATAGCCAGCAGATGGGAGGGGAGGCGAGCATGGATGATGTTTCTTATTGTGCGACAACACTGCACAAGAGTAGCTGTGCATCAGCTGACCCCAGCGACACTGAGACTGCAGCTTCTCGTGATGATACTATATCTGATCTATATGAAATGAAAGACAGACTGAAGGGTGTGCTTACACATTATGAAGGTACATTAAAATGTGCAACAGCCTGGGTTTGCCCACCCTTCTTGGAAGATGGCCTCTTCTTGGACAATGTGCCATTGAAGCTGGGCTGTGTGAAGTGCTACGTGACTGAAGTAATGCCTGGATTCAATGAATTTGCCCTGAAGAATGTGCTAGGAGACTCCGATGAGCAAAGGACCTTGGGAGAAACATTGTTACATCACATCCAGTGGCCACGAAAGGAAATAGAGTTCATCGATGAGATTCCTGAAGCCCCGCCAAGAGCAATCACTGTCACCCCTCAACCGGTGACACTCTCCTTGCCAGAGCAGATCTCATAGGCTGATGCATCAACCTGTGATAAGCTAGACCTACTTTGTGGCGTACAGGCCATGTCATCCTCCGCTCCAAAGCAGCCAGTGGCAAGGCCTACAACTGCTGATGACGCACCACTGATTCAGATGCCGACCGTTCAAGCAGCGGGGGGAGACCCACTGCAAAGACATGCTCAGCCAGACCAACTCAGGTGGAACAGGCGCTAAGCGATCGATGCTTGTAACACCGCTAAGCGGTCAGAGGTCTAGAACCGACTGCTCATCAGTCCGTCGGTCCACAGGCGTGTGATCAACATACCAATGCGTTTGCACTTCCTGCTCAGCAAACCAACGCGTTGGCACGGCCTCCTCAGCACACCTACAAGTTGGCACCACCTGCGTAGAAACCCGACATAGCTTCAACGCATGGTCAGCAGTCCGGCATAGATAAACAGTCTGCTAAGAAGTCCGTCCAAGCTTCACCGTCTGCTCGGCAGTCTACCATGCAGGCAACCAGACGTTGTGCCAGAAATGCTTCAAGTACAAAGAAGGAAGTGGCCAAAAAGGCTACACCCACGACCATGAGGAAGAGCAGCGGGAAAGTGAAGAGAAAGAGAATGATTGCCTCTTACTTAAAGCACTCAACGCCCAAAACCAAATTAACAGCAGCTTGTTCGAGTCGGGGAGTAATATTATTTCTGACGCCATGGATGATGAAGAAGTTGAATTGTTGCTTGCTAAAAGAAAAGCAGACGTACTTGAAGCACACAATTACGTCCATGGTCAACCATTTCTTGTTGGCGAATATTTTGATGAGTACAACTCTAGTTGCCGCGAGTTACATGAATATTGCATGGATCAAATGTTAGAAGGTCATCACCACTTGCTAGTCCACTACAACAGAGATCTTTCCCGACGCGATGCTGGTCCATCATTGTGAGTTTTGAGAACTTACATCTCTTCTTCAACTTCAACGTGCTCGATGCCACTCTTGCTAGATGCATGATTTTGTAAGTACTTAACAAACTCTGATCAACTTCTCCACATAAGGCTGTAAATGATAAACAACTAACTGCATTTTATTCCTCTCAGGGGATTGAATGCGTAGAGAAGACAAAGTGAGAGTGTGTATTTCATAGATCCCGCATTAACAAATGGCACAGCATTACATGAAAAGGACCGACGGGACTAGATCGTTAACACGGTCGTTCGTATCTTCGGAAACACGTCCCATGCAGAATCATTTCTCTGGCCATATCATGGACGGTAAGTCAAGTAAACAACCACGCATACACTTATTTTCTTTCAGATTTTGACATCATCCGTAAGTTCATGGCTTTCTTAACATGTAGCAATCACTGGATATTGGTATTCATTGTTCCAAACAAGAACATAGTTTACTACATCAATTCTCTCAGAGAGTCAACAAACGCTCAGGATCGGACGCATCTTCAGCAATTCTTGGATAGGTATTGAATTCTACGATGTTGAAATTAGTTTGCATTCATATATGGTTCAATAATTGATGTTGTCAAAATTTATCATCATTTGCAGTGTGCTCGCATTGTGGAAAACTAAAACAAGGAACCTATTCAAGAGGAAACTACCTCTGCATCACGAGATCGTTTCTCCGGTAACACACCAGAATCCATTATTTTTGGAAAATTTATCCAACAGTCTGCAAATACCTTTCCTTACGCTAGTCAAATGTCCAAGCTTCTAAATAAACCTCTTTCTATCTTGTCCAAACAAAAAAATAATACATCTAACACCGGTTAGGTTGTTCCTAACAGGACAAATACATGACTAATTTTGTACAAAAAAATGGAATGTCCTCAACAAGAAGCAGGGACCAACCTTTGTGGATACTATGTTGGCAGACACATGATCTCCGTCTGCAAATCTGCTGATAGTTGTGACGATCCTCGCAAATTAGTACCAGTAAGTCTATCTTAATTAATATCTTCTACTCCACTCATATGGCACATTCTGATCTTAAAAATATTGCAGCTCATCTTAAAACCGAGGACCCCTGAACCGCTTCCAGCTGGTGAATTGCTGATGGTTTGGAGATTTATCAGCGACTTCTTCCTAGATCACTACATCAATCCCACTGGTGATAATGAATATTTCAGCATGCGTTCTCCTGAAGCATTGAGTAAGAGTTAGCCGCTAAACATATAACGCATGGATCCATTGTTTTCCATCTAATGAGGTTTTCGTATTTCATACACTATGATTAATTATGTAATGCATATATGTGTGGACAAATCATTGGAATTTAGCTACCATATGTTCAATTGCAATTGTTGCAAAATATGATGAATGTTCTTCATGTGGACAGTATTTGTTCAATTGAATATTGTGGCGAATTTTCTTTTTGCATGCCGATTCAAAATGGGATATTTATGTTTATTTGTTCAATTGAATATTATGGCGAATTTGCTTTTTGTGTGCCGATTCAAAATGGGATATTTTGTTTTAACCTGGCAATTGCTCCGCACACGGTTCAACTAAATGAGTGTGTGCTATCCACATCGGAAAGCATATGTTAATTGTATTGGAACCGTCGGTGGTACACAACAGATCCCAAACGATTCGTGGTGCTACTATGTGTGCGTAGGTTCTCCGGAACCGTTTGCGATATCGCGTTATCGCACACGAGAACTGGGAGTAAAGCGTGCCCAATGCAAAATACAATCCCAGTCGTACTTATCGAAAGAGGCTACAATTGATCCCATATACTTGTGGGTTATCAAGACCTTTTGCTGGCACCGTTGCCGGGGAGCAATAGCGTGGGGTGAATATTCTTGTGTGTGCATATCACTAAGTAGTTTTTATTTGTTCCAAGTTGTTCTCTATCTTTAGTTATGGATATGGAACACGAAATACAAAAAAAAATTAGGTGTACTTGCTACTCATGGAGATGGGGAACCTCCTAAAACCCTCGATGATGGTTATGTGAAAAATATTATGCACTACTTTAATAATCTTGAGAAAACCCCATTAAATTATGTAATGGGAGACACGTTGGATCAACATGAACACTTTAGGGATTATCGCTTGACTCAAAAAGGAAAACTATTATGGGATCAAATTCATATCTTGCATTGGTATGCTCGGGAACTATGCTTGAGATATGATTATACTTGTTGCTCTAGGATAAAGGCTCCACACCTTCCCTTTTCATGCAAATTTAATGATAATAAAACCTTGGCTTCTTATGCTAATGGTATATAATATTACTATGATGTGGAACACAGAGAAGAATTCGTTGCTTTTATGGGTGCTTATGAAATTGAATCTTTGTTTAAAGAGTGAAAATCTTGACGATGCTATTTACAGACCTGAAAATTTTGCGATACATAAATATTGCTATGAGAATTATGAATTCAATTCCGATACTGATGATTTTATTGAGAGAGTCTCCGCTGTCCAAGAAGAGACTAATATTTTGCTGGAGTCTATGGAACAAGAAATTGATGAAACTGTGAGCTCATTGGATGAAAAAGATGAGGAGGAGAGCGAAGAACAAAAGAAGGAAGAGCAGATTAGCTAACCGTGCCCACCTTCTAATGAGAGTAACTCTTCAACTCATACATTGTTTAATTTCCCTTCATGCTTACCGAAGGATGATTGCTATAATAATTGCTATGATCCCGTTGATTCATTTGAAATATCCCTTTTTGATGATGCTTGCTATGCTTGTGGCCAAGATGCCAATATGAATTATGCTCATGGAGATGGACTTGCTATAGTTCCTTATGTTAGACATGAAATTGTTGCTATTGCACCCACGCATGATAGTCCTATTATCTTTTTGAATTCTCCCGACTACACTATATTGGAGAATTTGCACTTATTAAGGATTATATTGATGGGTTGCCTTTCACCGTTGCGCATGATGATTTCGATGAATATAATATGCATGTGCTTTTTGCTCCTACTTGCAATTATTATGAGAGAGGAACTACGTCTCCCCTCTCTATGTTACCAACACGATAAAATTGCAAGAAACTGTTTATACTATGCATTGGACTTTACTATGTGTGCATGAATTGTTCCTTTATAACATGCCGATGCATATGAAGAGAGTTAGACTTCGTCATTGCTTGACATATGTTGCTTTGTGATCACTACTAAATTGTAAATCATTGTTGATTCTAATTGGCTTTGACATACCTTGGGATCCGGGTGGATCCATTACTTGAGCACTTTATGCCTAGTTTAATGGATTTAAAGAAAGCGTTGTCGGATTTCGGGTTCCGGCAGACCCTCTAGGTTCGAACACTGGGGTGCACGCGGAGATCTCGCCCTCTACCTACCTGCACCTCGCCGCCTCGCTAGGATCTAAGCTATGAAAAGAACAACACAAGAGACACATGGTTTATACTAGTTCGGGCCACCATTGTGGTGTAATAACCTACTCTAGTTTGTGGTGTGGTGGATTGCCTCTTGGGCTGATGGTGAACCATATAAGGAAGAACAGCCTCGCGAGGGTCTGTTCTTGGCTGGTGCGATGAACTGCTAGGGGGAGTTCAGTCGCTCTCTCTCTCTCTCTGTGTGTGTGTGCGATCTCCAAGATTTCTCGATGCCTCTAGCCCTGTGGGTGGCTAGTCCTATTTATAGGCGGAGGCCCTGGGCCTCTTCCCAAATATTGAGTGGGAAGGGCGCCAACAATTGGCCATTTTGAAGGGGAACATCTAGTACACTTATCTTGACTAAAGTTGGTCCTCGCCTCACAAAGGCTCGTGGTGACGCCGGCTTGGGCTCCACAATGACTTCCTTCCCGCCGCTATGACGGTCTTGGTCTCGTTGCAAACGGATGCCTTTGCTTGATGCTCTCGCCGCGCTTGCTCCCTTTGCACCAAAGAGGAAAGGAGGACATCAAGGCTGGCCGGGCGCCTTGGCGCCCTTGGTCGTCATGGCTTGTGTCATGGGCACCTCGTGAGGTACCCCGCCTTGATCTCTCCGCCTCGCGAGCCAGCCTGACGAGTCCGTGCTCGAGGAAGCTCCACATCCGCCTCATGAGGCTTGGCCTCGCGAGGGTCTTGAGCTTGTGCCGATGAAGATGGGCCGTCTTTGGGCCACCCTTGAGCCATGCCGTGAGGCCGCAGTGTGCAAGTCTGGGACCCCGTTCCCGAGCACGCCGACAAGAGCCCCGGGCCCAAGGCGCGCCTGGACTTGGCTGAGCAGAGAAGCGAAGGGGCAAGTGCGAAGCGCCGCGGGCCCTAACAGCCTGCGGCCTCGGGCGCCGTGTGGCGGTTGATTGGATGTGGGCGGCTCTGTTCCCCACGCCCCCTTACTTTGCGCCCAGCTAGGCGGACCCGTGGTTGCACACAGTCGTCCCTCTTTTCGCTGCTTTGACCGTCCCCTGCTCTTCCTCCTCTCGAGCTCCAGTCTCCGCTTCCAATCCAATCTCGAATCCTCCCCCTTCCGTCGACATGGCTCTGACGAAGAAGGGGAAATGGAAGAGACTCAGGTTTCGCCGCCGCTTCATGGGCGGCGGCTCTGCCGTCGATTGGTCGATCATACTCAACCGAGAAGGCTTTGGGCAAGGTCAGCTCTGCTCAGCCATCGTCTTCAACGAAAAGTGCGGAGGACGACAGCCTGGCCCGTCTCACTTCTCCATCGGCTGCAATAGTCACCGAGGTCCGGTACTTTTGCCGACGCCTGGGCGGACTAGTTCCCCCCTTTTCCAATTTCTTCAACGCTGTGCTTTCCCATTACCAGATCCATATGATGCATTTGGGTCCTGAATCCATTACTCTTCTTTCCGTTTTTGCCTTTGTCTGTGAGGCGATGATGGGCATCCCTCCTTCAGTTGCCTTGCTGCGTCACTTCTTTTCTCTGAGCCGTGTCGGCCCCACCCAATGCTCGGGGTGCGTGAGCTTCATCACCGCACCAGAGACGGCGGCTTCAGGGATTGATTTCAGCCTTCCTCCGCCCGCGTCTAGGTTCCGCGAGCGGTGGCTGTACGTGGATGTAGGGGTACCCAGCCCCCTGCTTTCGGAGCCAACATTGCCCGCTATCCCCAATTCAGGCTGGGGCCAGGAGACGCTCATGAGCCCCCGGCTCGTCTTCGTCTGGCGTCGCTTCGCGTTCCTGAGGGCGCTCGGCGTGACGGTGCCCAGGGTGGTGAAGGAGTTCCTGCTATGCCGCATCGCCCCTCTCCAGCGCCACTCCCGCCGGATGTGGGCCTTCAGCGGTCGTGAAGATCACATGAGACTCCAGGAGGAGGACCTGACGCCTAAAGCGCTGAGGAAGGTGCTCTTGGTCTTGACTGGGGACCCTTCCCCCGGCAGCGTCCGGCAAGGGGGAGCTTTGCCGTACTTTTGCTTGAACAGGGGCGACTTTGTGAATCAGATGCCCAGCTTCGACGAATGGGGGCTGCGCCCCGCAGGCCTCATGGGGCCTCGTGAGAACCCAGTGGTGGTGACTGCCCTTCCAGTCGCCAACGGTGATCCTTCCTCGAGTGGCGGAGCAAGGAGGCATGCGTCGCTGGAGGCTGAGGGGGCCCCCGCCGGGATGACGACGCCAGGCAGCACTCCTGAGGGGGCAGCTCCCGAGGCCCGTACTATTGCGGCTGAAGGCGTTGAGCCGCTGCCCGCGGCGCCACAGCCATGATTGAGGCCCCCGAGGCCCCAGCTACCCCTTCATCGAGGCGACCGGCGGCGTGCATCAGGACGACGCCCCTGATGCTGGTCACCTTGATGCTTCTTCCTCGTCGCAGGCTGACCCCTGCGCTCAACTCCTGGGCCGCTTCCACGTGGACTTCGAGGCTCTCCGGAAGAGAAGGGAGGCCTTGGGTGACGATTACCCTTGCCGCCTGCTGAAACGCAGGAAGTATTTCGCCATTGATGAGTAAGCCTTCCCCTTTCCTAGCTCCTGATCCTCCCGTTGATTTGGCTGATCCTTGCTCTGCAGGGCCCTTCCTGCCGAGCTCATGGAGATGGCTGAGGAGCCATCTCCCCAGGCTTCGCCCTCTCCACCGTCTTCGAGCGCTCCGAGCTCAAGCAGAGCCCTTGTGGTGAGGCCGGTCGGAGAGGTGAGCCATCCTGTGGTGCATCGCGGCTCTGCGCGCCTCGCGACCCTCCTTCGCGAGCCTTCTCGGGGCATAGCCAGCCTGCCTTGGGCCTCTCGTCTGGTCGTGGATGGCGATTGGCTGAGGTCGGCCCTGCGCTCTTCATTTGGGGATGGGCTGGCTCCAGGTCGGGCTTCTGGCGAGGCGTGCCCGGCCATCGCGAGGGTGCCAGCCCCCAGCCCCCTATCCAGAGGGGGAGTGCTGATTCGTGGCCCCCCGCGCTTACCTGGGGCAGATGACGACGCAGAAGACGTGCTCGGGCGTGCCCGGGAGCGTCGCGCTCTTCGCCAAGGGTTTCTTCGGAGGGCGGCTGACGTGGTGAGCCTGCTTGGTGAAGAGCCCGGTGACGAAGACATGCGCCTTGAGGCTGAGGGCCTGCGCCTGGCTGAAGAGAGGTGCAAGCTGAAGACGGCTGTCGCCCTTGCGCGCCACCAGCGTGACCTCGACAATTAGGAAGTCGAGGCGTCGCTGGCGGCCTCTCGGGAGGCCCGTTCCCGGGTCGTCGAGGAGGCCCGAGAGGCTGACCGGCGGCGTGAGGCGGCGGAGGAGCAGGCGCGGGAACTCCAGGTCCAGTGCCATTCCACCGGAGCAGGCGGAGCTGCGTGAGACGGCCCTTGCGTCGATGAAGGTGGCTTCGGTCGACCAGGCAGAGCTCCAGAGGCGTGAGGAGGCACTGGCGCTGGAAGCTGCCGAACGTGCACGCGATCTTGAGCGTCTGGAGACGAGGGAGCACTTGGTGACGCGGGCGGAGGATGACGTCGCTGCACGGGAAGCCCACGTCCTGGAAGAGGTCGGACGTCTGGTGGCGACGGCCCGCTTGAACCTTGAGCGCGAGTTCGAGGAGAGGCTGGGGTTGATCCGGGTCGAGGCTGAAGGCAGGACCGCCGCCCTGAGGGCCAAGCTGGACGGCGGACGCGCGGGCCGATGCTTCCCGGCTGCCCTTGGCATGGCGCAGAGGAGCTGACTACCTCCCGTGGCCGAGGTGCTTCTTCTCCGCCAACGGGTGGACGAGGCCGAGGCCGCTATGCGGCGTAACGAGGACGCAGATACGCCAAGCGGATCTCGGAGCATGAGCATGGCCCCATGCTCACCACGCCCGGGAGAGAGCCAACACGACCTTGGGTAACATCTGCGAGGCGGCCGTCGGGCGAGCCCCACGCAGTCAATCTGCGCCGCAACCTTCAGCTTCTTCACCGACGTGGTGACGCAGCCGGAGGTGCGATCGGTCGAGCCAACAGGTTGGTGGAGGAGGAGCCGCGCCCGCCGGGCGCCGCTTTTCTCGTGTCTTCAGCCATCTTCAAACATGGACCCCAACTTCGACTTTGGCGCCGCCATCGCCCCAGTACCCCAGGCCGTCCGGGACGACCTGGCGCACTGGGTGGAAGACAACGTGGATGCCCTCGTCAGGGCCTTCGCTTCTGATAACGACGGCGTGGTCGTGGCTGCTGATGAAGGCGGCGTGGTGAACGGCCCTGACGCCGCTGACGGCAACGCGTTGAGCGATGGCGAGGCTAGCGACGCTAGCGACGATTCAGGAGGTGCCCCTGAGGATGCATTTGGGGATTTATCCGACTGACCGTGTGTTGTCCCTGCTTTCTTACCCTACAGATAGAGTTCAGGCTTTGCCCTGAAGGTTGTAAGAGCATTTTGGGAGGGGGAGCCCCTCATGTAAAACCTTTTTTTCAGCGTATTAGTAGATGCGATATCACCCGTACGCCGGCGCCAAGTGGCTGGCTTTGCAACGAGCTGGCTGGCTTGTTTACCTTCGACCTGCGTGGACCCCGAGATAGCCTGCGGAGGGCTGTGATGTCTCGAGCGTCTCCTGAACGAGCCCACTGATCCTGTAATGAAAACCTCCTGAGAGGGCGTAGTGACGGCAGTCCGGGCTGCACGCAAGCTAGGCCTGGCCTGGCTCGCGAGGGGCTCACGAGGGGAGGCAGCTGAGGCAAAGTGGTAACCAGAACGCGAGAGATTGCTCGAACGAGACTAAACACCCCTTCCCCGAACACACGCAAATCTTCAAGCTCAAATCCAACGGGGGAAAACGACAACCAAGGGGAAAAGCAATGAAAGCAGAAAAAGGCCGCGTCCGGCACCTAGTCTAGTCTTGGACGTCTTCTCATCAGCGCAGAGCTAAGTGCTGCCACTGGGCGTGGGAGGGAGCCCCAGGGCCTGAGGCCGGCACCCCTGAGACTCCGGGGCGTGTACAGCCCCACTCATTATTACGTGAGAGTGTCACGGGGCGGCGAGCTTCACAAGCACTGGGCCTTCTTCACAGGTACCGGCCTTGCTTCATATCGCTAGACGAGGGCCCCGCCTTGCGCGACACTCTAGTGCCACCGACGACGACCGGAAACCAGGACGCCGCCGATGGGGTAGAGCGGTCGCCAGCCAGTTCCCGACGACCACGGGTCCTCTCGCTGTGGGCAGGCCCCGAGGCACCTCCCCAGCAGAGGGCCTACCTCCTGAGGACGCCTTGCTCTGAATGCCGTGGTGGTGATGCCGGATCTCGGCCCCTCTCTTGCAGCCCCCGGCGCCCTCCTCCTGAGGGGTAGGAAACTGCGGGAGTGGGGCAGCCGCTCGCTGTGGCAACATGTACCTCCTATGATCCATGGTTAGCGTATGCCTGCTCCTGAGGAATTAGCGGTACTCGATAATCGTTGCTTCCAGCGTGGCAGACGGGGCCTTCCCGGGGCTCCTGGAAGAGCTCAGCTTCTGGTGCCTCGTCCCCCCAGCTTGGGTCGAGGGGCAAGACTTGTTCGTCCTCATGCGCGTGCCCTTGGTCCATCATGTGGGGCACGTACTCTTCTGAGGCCGCCATCCCGAAGGCAGCCAGTAGTGCTCAAGGTACACGCAGCTTGCTTGAGGCGCCCACACAGGGTGGTAGCGCGGCGGCCAACTGGGGCCGTGGGTCGTGACGAGTCCTTCTTCGCTGGCCGGGGGCGGAGGCAGCGCCGCTGCTGGCCCGGTGCTGACGGCCTGGCCGGAGTTGGGGTGGCCTTGGAGTCCGCTTGAAGCTGCGCGGGCGTGCGTGGAGCCTCCGCGCGGGCCACCCGGGACCTGAGGTGGGAGTTGGGTGCAGAAGGGGTGAGCCCCCGAGGCGGCGGCCTGTGAGCTCGCCACCCGCTCTAGCAGCAAGACGTCACGGCCGCCTCCAAAGAGCTCTGCATTGCAGTAGCTCTCGGGTCACAGTGAGCGCGGCCCTTGAGTTCTCCTGCTCCCGTCGGGTGTACGACGTCGTGGCCGCGGCGTGGTTGGAGGCCCTCGCCGCCGACCATGCCTGCCGCAGCGTGAGAGCTGTTGTTGACTGTCCGCGTCGCCCGCGGCCCGTAGCGCCCTGCGGACCGCGAGCTGCCTGGGGCATGGGGTCGCCCGGGGTGAGCGGCTCTACGTGGGCGGGCCAGGCCGCCCAGGGATCAGGGTTGCCTGCCTGGTCGCTGGACATGATGATGACGATGCGATGGGACGCGAAGTGGTAGAAGGTGGATTCCGCGCACTTTACCGGGCGCGCCAAATGTTGGATTTTGGGTTCCGGCTGCACCTCTAGGTTCGAACACTTTGGGGTGCGCGGAGATCTCGCCCTCTACCTACCTGCACCTCGCCGCCTCGCTAGGATCTAATCTATGAAAAGAACAACACAAGAGACACAGGGTTTATACTAGTTCAGGCCACCATTATGGCGTAATACCCTACTCTAGTTTGTGGTGTGGTGGATTGCCTCTTGGGCTGATGGTGAACCATACAAGGAAGAACAACCTCGTGAGGGTCTGTTCTTAGCTGGTGTGATGAACTGCTAGGGGGAGTTCAGTCGCTCTCTCTCTCTCTCTCTCTCTCTCTCTCTCTCTCTCTCTCTCTCTGTGTGTGTGTGTGTGCGATCTACAAGATTTCTCGATGCCTCTAGCTCTGTGGGTGGCTAGTCCTATTTATAGGCGGAGGCCCTGGGCCTCTTCCCAAATATTGAGCGGGAAGGGCGCCAACAATTGGCCATTTTGAAGGGGAACATCTAGTACACTTATCCTGACTAAAGTTGGTCCTCGCTTGTCAAAGGCTCTGGTGGTGATGCCGGCTTGGGCTCCACGATGACTTCCTTCCTGCCGTTGCGACGGTCTTGGTCTCGTTGCATCAAAACGGATGCCTTTGCTTGATGCTCTCACCTGCGCTTGCTCCCTTTGCACCAAAGAGGAAAGGAGGACACTGCGCGGGCTGGCGCCCGCCTGGCGCCCTTGGTCGTCATGGCTTGCGTCATGGGCACCTCGTGAGGTACCCCACCTTGATCTCTCCGCCTCCTCGCGAGCCAGCCTGACGAGGCCGTGCCTGAGGAAGCTCCACAGCCCCGCCTCATGAGGCTTGGCCCTCGCGAGGGTCTTGAGCTTGTCTTGATGAAGATGGGCCGTCTTGGGCCACCCCTTGAGCCACACCGCAGGCCGCAGTGCAGTGCAAGTCCTGGGACCCCTGCTCCTGCACGACAAGCACTACCAGCGAGACAACCTGGAAGTTTTAGAGAGTCATTTATTTCTGTTGAGTGCTTTTATAAAGTATAAAAACAAAAAAATAAAGAGTGAAACCTAAAACTTTTTCAAAAACAAAAGCAAAAGTGAGAAAGACGAGCATTGTTAAAGTGGGAGCTAGCCTTGAACTTTGTTCATGCTCACGGAAACTTTGTGAATCTTGATTACATAAAATTTTCAAAAAAAGTAATTATCCCCTTGTACAATTCCATTGTATAATAATAATAATGTGCCAAGGTTTTCCTTTAGAATGTTTACAATGCTTGTTGGTTTGTGCGGTGTAGGACAGAAACTTTGGCTGTAGTGCGTGATTTTACATTTTTTACTGGAACATCAAATGGTTCTGAAACTTCTTTCACTGTCTTTATATACAAAAATTTTATTTTTCCTAATTTTGGAAGAATTTTTGGAGTACCATAGGTATGGTGAATGTTCAGATTATTACAGACTGTCCTGTTTAAGACAGATTCTGTTTTTGATGCATAGTTTGCTTGTTTTGATGAAACTATCGATTTCTATCAGTGGATTAAGCCATAGAAAAGTTATATTACAGTAGCTGCAATGCAAAACCAAAATATGAATTTGTTTGAGACAGTACTTAGAGTAGTGATTTGCTTTATTATACTAACGGATCTTACCGAGCTTTCTGTTGAGTTTTGTCTGGATGAAGTGTTCGAAGATCGAGGAGGTCTCGATGTGAGGAGAAGGAGGAGAGGCAAGAGCTCAAGCTTGGGTATGCCCAAGGCACCCCAAGTAAATATTCAAGGAGACTCAAGCGTCTAAGCTTGGGGATTCCCCGGAAGGCATCCCATCTTTCTTCAACAAGTATCGGTATGTTTTCGGATTCGTTTCGTTCATGTGATATGTGCAAATCTTGGAGCGTCTTTTGCATTTAGTTTTCACTTTTATTTTATGAACCATGCTGGTGTTAGATAGTCCTTGGTTGATTTATAGAATGCCCATTGCACTTCACTAATATTTTTTTGAGTATGGCTTTATAGAATGCTTCATGTGCTTCACTTATATCATTTGAAGTTTGGATTGCTTGTTTCCCTACACATAGAAAACCGCCATTTGTAGATTGCTCTTTTGCTTCACCTATATTTGTTAGAGCATGGGTGTATCTTTTGTACAAAGAATTAAACTCTCTTGCTTCACTTATATCTATTTAGAGAGTTGACAGGAACTGGTCATTCACATGGTTAGTCATAAAATCCTACATAAAACTTGTAGATCACTGAATATGATATGTTTGATTCCTTGCAATAGTTTTGCAATATAAAGATGGTGATATTAGAGTCATGCTAGTGGGTAGTTGTGGATTGTAGAAATACTTGTGTTGAAGTTTCTGATTCCCGTAGCATGCACGTATGGTGAACCGTTATGTGATGAAGTCGGAGCATGATTTATTTATTGACTATCTTCCTTATGAGTGGCGGTCGGGGAAAAGCGATGGTCTTTTCCTACCAATCTATCCCCCTAGGAGCATGCGCGTAGTACTTTGGTTCAATGACTAATATATTTTTGCAATAAGTATGTGAGTTCTTTATGACTAATGTTGAGTCCATGGATTATACGCACTCTCACCCTTCCATCGTTGCTAGCCTCTTCGGTACCGTGCATTGCCCTTTCTCACCTCGAGAGTTGGTGCAAACTTCGTCGGTGAATCCAAAACCCGTGATACGATACACTCTATCACACATAAGCCTCCTTATATCTTCCTCAAAACAGCCACCATACCTACCTATTATGGCATTTCCATAGCCATTCCGAGATATATTGCCATGCAACTTCCATCATCATCATATACATGACTTGAGCATTCATTGTCATATTGCTTGGCATGATCGTAACATAGCTAGCATGATGTTTTCATGGCTTGTCCGTTTTTGATATCTTTGCTATGCTAGATCATTGCACATCCTGGTACATTGCCAGAGGCATTCATATAGAGTCATATCTTTGTTCTAGATACCGAGTTGTAATATTGAGTTGTAAGTAAATAAAGTGTGATGATCATCATTATTAGAGTATTGTCCCATGTGAGGAAAGGATGATGGAAGCAATGATTCCCTCACAAGTTGGGATGAGTCTCCGAACTTTATGAAAAAAATAAAAGAGGCCAAAGAAGCCCAAATAAAAAAATAGGCCAAAGAAGCCCACCAAAACAAAAAAACAAGAAAAAACAAAAAAAGAGAGAAAAAGAGAGAAGGGACAATGTTACTATCCTTTTACAACACTTGTGCTTCAGAGTAGCACCATGTTCTTCATATAGAGAGTCTCTTGAGTTATCACTTTCATATACTAGTGTGAATTTTCATTATAGAACTTGGCTTGTATATTCCGATGATCGGCTTCCTCAAATGCCCGAGGTTTTCATGAGCAAGCAAGTTGGATGCACACCCACTTAGTTTCAGTTTGATCTTTCATACACTTATAGCTCTAGTGCATCAGTTGCATGGCAATCCCTACTCCTCGCATTGCCATCAATTGATGGGCATCTCCATAGCCCGTTGATTAGCCGCGTTGATGTGAAACTTTCTCCTTTTTGTCTTCTCCACACAACCTCCACCATAATATTCTATTCCACCTATAGTGCTATGTCCATGGCTCATGCTCATGTATTGCGTGAAAGTTGAAAAGGTTTGACAACATCAAAAGTATGAAACAATTGCTTGGCTTGTCATCGGGGTTGTGCATGATTTGAATATTTTGTGTGGTGAAGATGGAGCATAGCCAGACTATATGATTTTGTAGGGATAACTTTCTTTGGCCACGTTATTTTGAAAAGACATGATTGCTTTATTAGTATGCTTGAAGTATTATTGTCTTAATGTCAAATGATACAATATTGCTCTGAATCACTCGTGTCTTAATATTCATGCCATGATTAGATTACATGATCAAGATTATACTAGGTAGCATTCCACATCAAAAATTATCTTTTTATCATTTACCTACTTGAGGACAAGCAGAAATTAAGCCTGGAGATGCTGATATCTCTCCGTCGTATCTATTATTTTTTATTGTTCCATGCCAATATTATACAACTTTCATATACTTTTGGCAACTTTTTATACTATTTTTGGGACTAACATATTGATCCAGTGCCCAGTGCCAGTTCCTGTTTGTTGCATGTTTTTTGTTTCGCAGAAAACCCATATCAAACAGAGTCCAAACGGGATAAAAACTGGCAGAGATTTGTTTGGAATATTTATGATTTTTGGGAAGAAGAATCAACGCGAGACGATGCCCGAGGAGGCCACGAGGCAGGGGGCACGCCCCAGGGGGTCAGGCGCGCCCTGGGCCCTCGTGGCCACCCCGTAAGGCGGTTGGTGCCCTTCTTTCGCCGCACGAAAGCTAATATCCAGATAGAGATTGTGTCCCAAATTCAGCCCAATCGAAGTTACGGATCTCCGGGAATATAAGAAACAGTGAAAGGCCAGAATCTGGAGCGCAGAAACAGAGAAAGATAGATCCAATCTCTGAGGGCTCTCGCCCCTCCCACCCCATGGAGACCAAGGACCAGAGGGGAAACCCTTCTCCCATCTAGGGAGAAGGTCAAGGAAGAAGAAGGGGGGGGGGGGTTCTCCCCCCTCCTCGCTTCCGGTGCCACCGGAGTGCCGCTGGGGCCATCATCGTCACCGCAATCTACACCAACAACTTCACCGCCGTCATCACCAACTCTTCCCCCCTCTATGCAGCGGTGTAACCCCTCTTTTACCTGCTGTAATCTCTACTTAAACATGGTGCTCTACGCTATATATTATTTCCCAATGAAGTATGGCTATCCTATGATGTTTGAGTAGATCCATTTTGTCCTATGGGTTAATTGATGATCGTGATTGGTTTGAGTTGCATGTTTTATTATGGTGCTGTCCTCTGGTGCTCTCCGTGTCGCGCAAGCGTGAGGGATCCCCTCTGTAGGGTTTGCAATATGTTCATGGTTTGCTTATTGTCTGCGTTGCATGAGTGACTGAAACAAAAACACGTATAAGTGGGTCATGGTGTATGGGAATAAAGAGGACTTGATACTTTAATGCTATGGTTGGGTTTTACCTTAATGATCTTTAGTAGTTAGGGATGCTTGCTAGAGTTCCAATCATAAGTGCATATGATCCAAGAAAAGAAAGTATGTTAGCTTATGCCTCTCCCTCAAATAAAATTGCAATAGTGATTATCGGTCTAGTTATCGATTGCCTGGGGACAAATAACTTTCTCGTGACAAAAAGCTCTTTACTATAACTAATTTAGTTATGTTTTTATCTAAACAGCCCCTAGCTTTTATTTACACGCTCTTTATTATGTTGCAAACCTATCCAACAACACCTTCAAAGTACTTCTAGTTTCATACTTGTTCAAGGTAAAGCGAATGTTAAGCGTGTGTAGAGTTGTAACGGTGGTCGATAGAAATTGAGGGAATATTTGTTCTACCTTTAGCTCCTCGTTGGGTTCGACACTCTTTCTTATCGAAAGAGGCTACAATCGATCCCCTATACTTGTGGGTTATCAGGTACACGAGGATGGCGTTGTACGGGAGGCCAATGCGGGCGATGTCGAAGTCGATCAGCTCGGTGTGGTAGTTGTGCGCGTGCCGAAGGTGATGGCGAGGCGGATGTGCCCCAGGGAGTAGGCGGAGCCGGCGACAACCCCGGAGAAGGGCTCGGTGGGGAGGAGCCGTTCTTAGGGCACGTGCAGCAAGCCAAAAGCTTCCACAGATAGCACATTGTGGCCGGCTCCTCCGTCGATGAGGGTCTTGGTTACTGCCAGGTTGCAGATGGTGGGGGTGCAGAGCATCAGGAGCGCGCCTGTGCCCGTGGTGGTCACGGGATGGGAAGTACCCAAGGCTGACCTCACCTAGCGAAAGAACTTCTTGGCATAGCGGTCCGAAGGTGGCGCCTGCGAACCACCGAGGAGGGCTGTGACGTAGTGGGGCACCGACGCCGCGAAGCGTGCGATGAAGAGGCCCCGCAGCTCCTCCCAGGAGGCCACAGAAGATCCTGACAAGCTGAGCAGCCAGGCGCACGGCGCGCCTACGAGGGCCATGGGAAGCCAGTTGGCCATGACCTTGTCGTTGCCACGGCTGCCAAAACGGCCTCCTCATATGCCTGGAGAAAACCTGTCGGGTCCGCCACGCCATCGTATCGGGGCGGCAACTCTGGCCTGAACTTAGGTGGCCACTGCACCCGATGCAGGGCAGCGGGGGTGAAAGCTCGGAGGCCCTCGGCTCTCCCGAAGGTGCGCGTCGATCCGGTCGATGGAGGAGGGTCCGCCATGAGAGCCGAGCAGCGGAGCACAGTGGACAGAGAGGCGGACCTTCGACGCACCCCTACCTAGCGCGCCAAATGTTGGATTTCGGGTTCCGCGAACCCTTGAGAGGTTCAAACTCTAGGGTGCGTGCGAAGAACTCAACCTCCCCAGTCTGCCTACTCGCTAATCTCTCAACTAGGTCGACGAACTGAATGGAAAGGAGACGCAGTAGTTTACCCAGGTTCGGGCCACCTTGCGGTGTAAAACCCTACTCCTTCTTTGAGGTGGATTGGCCTCGAGGGGTTGAGGATGAACTAGTAAAGTGGGAGAACAACCTCAGGAGGAGGAGTGTTCTTGTGCTCGATGAGCTGGTGGGTGTCAGGGTGATCTGAATTATCCGTCCTTCTACGGTGGTGGCTAAATCCTATTTATAGTGGCCTTGGCCCTCTTACCAAATGAAGGCGGGAAGGGATCTCACAACGGTCAAATTCGAAGGGAGACAACTAGTACGCGCTGTCCCGACAAAAGTAGTCCTCGCCTGCAAAAGCCTCTGGTCATGACGCCGTGCTGGGCTCGACGATGACCTCTGTCCTGCCGTCCTGGCGTTCTTGGTCTTGTTGCACGGGAATGGAAACCTTTGGCTGATTCCTCAGTACTCCGCGCCTGCGCTTGCCTCCTTAGCACTAAAGAGGAAACTGGTACACTACGGCCGCTGGAGCCCGCCTGGCATTGGTCGTCATGGCTCACATCATCTGAACCTCATGAGGTGAGCCTTGCATAGAAATCTCCGCTCCTCGGGAGTCAACCTGAGGAGGCCGCCCCTCGTGGAGGTCTTGGTGTCGTCCGCCTCATGAGGCTTCGCCCCTCGCGAGGGTCTTGATTTGTTGATGTTGAAGCTGGGCCGTACCAGGCCGTCAATGGAGCCACGCAGTGGGCCGCAGGCAGGCAAGTCTGGGTACCCCCATTCCCAGAACGGCGACAACACCGGCATGTGGTCCAACACCGAGGAACGTCTCAAGGTAATGCTTCAGGCCGCTAGGGCGATAGGCCTCTTGGACGGTAGCTTCGTCTCCTTGTTCGACGAGGTCCTCGTCGGCTTCCTTGACAAGTTCACCGTCATCAAGAAGCTCGCAGACGACCTTGACGTACAACTCCAACCCACGCTCTAGGCTCTGTGATGGCCGCCACCCTCAATAGCCTCTATGGTGACAACCTCTTTGACGCACTGGTCGCCCTTCGACTTCCAGCCGTCACGCCGAAGAATGTCCACCTCGAGGTCGCGCTCAGCGCGCAGCGCTCCTACGAGCAAATCGTCCACAAGGACTACTACGTGCAAGAGGAGGACGATAGGATGCTAGCCTTCTTGGACCGCAGGGCAACCTTGGACGGCATTGTTTAGAAGCACGTTGAGCTCGCCGCCAACGCCGCTGCTCCTCACACGTCGGTTGGTGACCCGGCGCACTAGGGCATGAGGATGCCATTGATGGATCCGTATGTATCTTTATCTAACATCAATTCCATGTAGTAGTATATTGTAATTATCTTACCTTTCGCATCAACTTCACAATTCTCGTACGTGCCATGCATGAACCGCACCAGAACCAAACTTCTCATTACTCTAGGGAAAATTGTTATTTCTATCTATCGGTCACACCAAGGAGGAATCCGTGCTGTGTTGCATTTTCACTTTCAAGTGGGACCGCAGTTGAGCAAACCGACTATTGGCAAACCCCCACCGCGCCCACCGCGCGATGGCTGAGCTAGAAAAAACAGGAGGGAGAAGAGATAGATGTAGCATAGACTCCAACAAAATTGGTGTCAAATGGGACTCATTTGCGTGGCGTGTGCCGTACTGCTAGATGTGAATGCTAGTTATGGCCCATGCCACCCCACTATTAATCTAGGTGCTGGTTATGTAGAGCGAACACATTATCTCTCCAGGAGTACGGTACACCACTAGTACTAGTACTCACATTGTCGCAAAATTTCCTGGAGTCCGTGCTCAGCCCTCCTCTCTCTCTCTCTTCTCAGCCACCAATGACGCCATGGAGTGTGCCCATCATCTATTTTCTCACATTCGGTCCCATATGTCAGTGAAAATGCAAGACGACCCATTGAATCTTCACATCTTTCACCTCGACGTGCTGGTGATGAAATACAAATCCAATAAAGATCTTCGGTGGCCACTTCTGGAGTTAGTCAAGAGTAAGATTCTATTTACGGTTTAACCCAAGATGCGTAGCACGTGCCTTCAACTAGCACTCCATTTTCTCTCATGACATGACATGGATGCTAGATGTCCCACCTGTGAGCAAAAGTAGGAAGAACTCGACCAAATCTTCACCACATTTAGACCAGAGGAGTAGGAAACACGGCAAGCCCTGTGCCTACATCATACGTACAAGCCCACCTCATGCTGTCACCACATTTCTCGGCCTCCGTGCGACACCTAGCTCTAGTTGATGGTATACTACTACTAGGACTAACTATTGTACTAGCATACTATTAGGTAGGCTCTATGTGATGTGGCAACTTCATATAACCGGATGTTGGCTATACTACTACGGTACTCACACTCCATTAAGTGACTCGAAAACCATTCATAAAATGAGTTTATCACATGCATATGCAAATGTACCATTCATTACATACAACAAGTCATCAACACACAACACGAACGAGGATACAAGTTGGATTATATATTACTAGCACATATGCCCGTGCGTTGCAACGGGAGAGTTTTTTTGCGAGAAGCATCAAAAGAGATAATTAATGTGTCCTTTAAAACGGTCTCCATACAATAGTGGGGCGATAGAGCGGAGAGCCGTGGTGTTCTCGCGGGTCATGTTAGGCCTGCGAGATCTTTATAGTAATGGGGTTGGTGGGAGTGGCGGCCACTATCCAATTCGTGCATTTTTTTCCTTCAGGTCCGCCTCCTTGCCGAGGTTGTGGTGACCTCCCGATATTTTTTAAAACATGTGAGATTTTTTTCTCAAAAAGGTTAATTTCTAGAATAAGGAAAACAAAACTTGAAACAGAAAGATTTTCTTCAATTCACAAACACTTTCTAAAAACATGACCATTTTTAAGGCGGAGAACCGAACATTTTCCGAATTTCTGAATTTTTTTAAATGGAAACTTGTTTTGAACATTCAAATCAATTTTCAAAAAATGTCTTTTTAATCACGAACATTATTTTGAATCTGTGAACATTTTGATAAATGAATATTTTTCAAATCTCTATTATTATTGAAATGAAATTTATTTTAGAAATCTAGAAAAAGTTAAAATTTTGTTTTGAAAATGCGAACATTTTTGTAGTTTCAAACAAATTTAGACCGAAAATAACAATTTCAATTTCCAAATGTTTTTGAAAGTGGGAACAAATTTAGAAATTCTAAGTTTTAACAAAAATAGTACAAAAAACGAAATTTTGGAAATTTTATTAAATTCATTTATGTGAAAAGGAAAAAAATAAAGTGGAAGGGAAAAATAAAAATAGAAAAAGAACACAATAAAAAATATAAATGGGCCGGCCCGGCGACCAATGGGAAGCTCCAACTATATGCCGCGAATTTTCAAAAATGTCTTTTTAATTACGTATTTTTTTAATTTGCTAACAGTTTGATAAAATGAATATTTTTCGAATTTGTATTATTTTGTAAATGTAAATTATTTTAGAAATCTAAAAAAATTGCAATTTCTTTTTGAAAATGCGAACATCTTTTTATTTCAAACAAATTTAGAACCAAAATAAAAATTTCAATTTCCAAATGTTTTTGAAAGTGGGAACAAATTTTGAGATTCTACGATTTAACAAAATATAGTACAAAAAACGAAATTTGGAAAAATTATTAAATTAATTTATGGGAAAAGGAAAAAATAAATTGGAAGGGCAAAAATAAAAATAGAAAAAGATCACAGAAAAATAGAAATGGGCCGGCCCGGCGACCGATGGGAAGCTCCAACTATATGCCGTGAATTTTCAAAAATGTCTTTTTAACCACGAACATTATTTTTAATTTGTGAACATTTTGATAAAATGAATATTTTTCCAATTTGTATTATTTTGTAAATGAAATTTACTTTAGAAATCTAGAAAAAAATACAATTTCTTTTTGAAAATGCTAACATTTTTAGTTTCAAACAAATTTAGAACAAAATCAAAATTTCAATTTCCAAATGTTTTTGAAAGTGGGAGCAAATTTTGAAATTCTAAGATTTAACAAAAATAATACAAAAAACGAAATTTTGGAAAATTTATTAAATTAATTTATGGGAAAAGAAAAATAAATTGGAAGGGAAAAATAAAAATAGAAAAGAACACAGAGATAATAGAAATGGGCGGCCCGGCGACCAATGGGAAGCTCCAAGTATATGCCGCTGAGTGACAAATAAGGTTTCCCAGCTGCGTCTTGAGATATATATGGGTGGCTTTTCTGGGCCTTAGTGTGTGCGGCCCATGTACGAAATTCCGGACAAAACTTTTTATTTTTTAGCAGATGGACCATGAAAATTTAGTACCACCTCGGATATAAGAAAAATATTTTCGGTGGTGAACGGATGAAAAAATTAGAGAAACGCACCTTGCTTTATTAGTAGGTATAGATTTCCAACAAAACATTCTAGTAAATACTAATGTTTTTATGACACAACAAATAACAAGCAATGAAATGAACTTCAGCTCAACCAATCCTCGTGTCGGTGTACAAAAAGAGCGGTGCGTTTTTTGTACCCCTATACCTGCAGCAGGCAATGGAGCCGCTACCACGGTCACGCCCAATGTAATGTGGGAGGTGAGCCAAGGTAAGACCGAAGCACAAGATAATCGAAGCAACGCTAAGGCCGAGACCACAAGGAGCGGAGGGGACGAAGCGGGCTCCCGGCAAGGCCCTTGCCGGGGCAGCCCCGGCAAGATCCTTGCCGGGACAGCTCGCCCCACACCAACAGAGCGGGCCACCCTTGAGCCCACGGTCTCCAACATCACATTGGGCGAGGGCTCGGGAGGCACCTCCGTGGTGGCAAGCAGATCTTTGTGAAGACATATTCAAGATCAGATGAGGATTAGAAGACGACGACCCTCGGCAAGATCCTTGCCGAGGAAGGCCACCAGACCCCCGGTATGGTCCTTGCCGACGACAATGGCATGCAGCAAGACCCTTGCCGGGCCACCCGGCAAGGCCCTCACCAAGGACGTCGGCAGGGTCACCGCTAGGCCCGCACCAACCAAGTTTCCACCGCCGCTCACATGCAGCTGCCAGCCCAACCAGCTGGGCAGGCACCTGCGTGGCAACATGCAGCTCCCACACTACTAGGAAAAGGCCTACTAGTGGCGCACCAGATTTGCCTACTAATGGCGCACTACTGGTGCGCCACTAGTACCACGCCACTAGTATTTTTTACTAATGGCGCACCACTGGTGCGCCATTAGTATACCAGATACAAATGGCGCACCTATAGTGCGCCATTAGTATGCCTAGAGGTGCTCCACTGGTATTCCCTCCAGGTGCGCCACTAATAGTCTTATAGGTGCGCCACTAGTAATAAAGGAAGGTGCGCCACTAATAAGGGCTTAAATGCGCCACTGGTAATGGATTTGGAAAACAAAAAAAATCCAAATTCTACGTAAAACAACCTTTAAGGAAATATAATTTAAAAACAAAAAATGAAACAGAATCATAATTTTTATTATAGTAAGAATATTACATTGTCTTTACAAGTATCCAATAAAAGGAAAATTGCAAGGAAATAAAAGAAAATCCTAAAACTAATCTTCTAGTAATATTTTCTTCTTTTTCTTCACTTTATCCCTGCAAAATGTAACAAAATAAACAGAAAGACAAACAAACTATTTATAACATGTCAATACTGTCATTTTTATGCAGAACTAAATATGAGCATATATTTCCGTAATTACATGGTGTGAATATTGTATGAGTAAGATTATAATGGAAATGAATTTTGATAAGAGCCCACTTTCGGCAGTATTTATCTCGTGAGCTAAACAATCGTATGCGTTTACCTTTTGATAATATTCTTATACTATACTACCAGTATACTACTCCACTTGGATTTTTTAGATGAGCAGATCTGAGATAGACATCTGTTCAAGTGGCTATAGGTAGGCTTGAAGAATTCTCATCGGTTCAAGTGGCTACGGTGTAGTTGCCCATTTGGAATATAGACTACTAGTACTATTTGAAAAGAAAACAAGAGCAAATCTGAACGCATTACTAGTCAGATCCGATCACATTGAGATAGAAAGAAAATTCATCGAGAAGCAGATGGCGCGACTTACTTCCAGACGTTGAGGATCTCGTTGTACTTACGAAGACGCTGCAGAGCGCGTCGCGGACGGACTGCTCACAGCGATAGCTACCGCAGATGAACTTGTTGTCCTGTAGGTAGTCCAGCAGCCAGGAATTAAAGATAGGAGGGCTAGAACTGAAAGAACTAACATCTTAGAAAGCAACAGGAGACAATTCATATATACAAAATACATATGAAGTGGTCTTCAAAAAATTTGTTGAAACATGAACGAAATGTTTTAGCAATACCAATGATACATGTCAAATTAATTGTTCCTGTCATGACAATGTAAAAGTAGTACTTGCATGCCAATGAAGACTTGCTAGTGTCTGATTCTATGAGGTTCAGGACATGTGTAATTGTGCCAAGTTCACTTGTAATGCCATTATTCATGATCTGAACTTTATCCTCCACAAAATAAAATAACAGTTGATCCATGTGAATGATACTTAATTTTGAAGCTATTGTTAATTTATAAACTGAATATAAAGTGAGTTTATAAATTCAGAAACAGAAAATTCAGTTAGGCTACTGTTAACTGAATTTTGGAGTGTATACTTAACAAAAGCTTCATTTGAATGTACAGTCAAATTAAAAAAATGTGTTCATGGGGCAGCAGCACTAAGATTCGACCGTTTTCTATCGGCCAACATATATATATGGATAAATCAGAGATTATACATGCATATAAAAGAAGGAAAATCAAGAAATATTAATCAATTGGGGTAGTCATGGTGTACTCAGTTTTATTACGGTGGCCAATTTTCACTATGTGTATATGTTTGAACAAAAAACTGTGGAAATAATGATAACGAATGGAACCGAATAGGTTATCAATAATTAGAGATGTGGTGGGCAATTAGGAACAATACTTAACGCATGATCTTGGAGTACTTTACATTTATTCTATGCCCTTACAAAGAAAGTTAATGCATCATATTTCAACTACAACAGTTCAAGATTGCAAATATGAACAAGACTGGGAAAAACAAGAGCTATGAAAATTACTAACAACAGAATCACTTGAAAGTTTAATATCACCAACTATCAAAATCTATGGTTAAACTGCGGGGTGCGGTTGAAACACACTACAAGTGTTTGGAAATGGTATCATAGTGGACGCTAATCAACCTTGAGTTCGGCATTCCTTTTCAAAACAGTAGCTTATACCAATATCTTGTCTTTGGTAGTGGCAACTATTTCTCCGTCCCACAATATAAGAGCGTTTTCCGAACTAACATAGCTTGAAAAACGCTCTTATATTATGGGACTGATGGAGTAGATGACATGTAAAGGAGCCTAGTTCATAGCCTTTATTTATAAGAAGAGCATAAGCTCCATGGATCTGCACAAGATGTTATGAAGGAAAATGCACCATATTTAGATACCATGTCATTAGCGGTAGCTGCCCTTGGTTCCTCATCTTCCAGAGCAAGTGAACTCTCTCATTTTAAACTCTTGTCATGCAATTTGCCCTAAGTCGTGGATCAAGACAACAGGGGTAAGGAGAAATTATGAGTAATACGAGATGAAGGCACATAAAAGTTATAAGATTGCATGCAACACCGGGAGGCAATGCGAGATGGCACCCTAGAGGCGATTCGATCGAAAACCTACTCTAAAGATTCATGGTTCCTAACAAAATAGCAGAAAAATGCTTGACTTCATGACACAGCTGACACCCTATTGGCAGTTCTAGGCAATCAACCGAACACCTTGCGTGCATGGCGGCAGCACCCGTTGTCCAGCAATCCAACAGTAGCATCACGCTTCAGACTCCGGCCTGCTGCGCGCGGCATGACATCATAGAACTAGCCGCGCCGCTGGCGAGATGGACTGGGAATGGAACAAAGTCAACGAACCTCCTCTTGTTGGGGAACGCAGTAATTTCAAAAATTTTCCTACGATCACGCAAGACCATGGTGATGGCATAGCAACGAGAGGGGAGAGTGTCCGTCCACGCACTCGTGAGACCGAAAGCGGAAGCGTTATAACAACGCGGTTGATGTAGTCGTGCGTCTTCACGATCCGACCGATCCAAGCACCGAGCGACGGCACCTCCGAGTTCTGCACACGCTCAGCTCGATGACGATTCCCGGACTCCGATCCAGCAAAGTGTCGGGGATGAGTTCCGTCAGCACGACGGCGTGGTGACGATGTTGATGCTCCACCGACGCAGGGCTTCGCCTAAGCTCCGCGACGATATGACTTCTCCGGCGCAGGGCTTCGCCTAAGCTCTACGATATGACCGAAGTGGAGTAAGGTGGAAGGGGGCAACGCACACGGCCAAGGAACGATCCGTAGATCAACTTGTGTGCAGGGTGCCCCCGCCCTGTGATATAAAGGAGCCAAGGGGAGGTGGCGGCCCAAGGGGGAGGCGCAAGGAGTCCTACTCCCTCGGGAGTAGGACTCCCTCCAATCCTAGTTGGATTAGGATTCCTGAGGAGGAAAGAGAGAGAGGGGGCCGGCCCACCTTTCCTAGTCCTAATAGGACTAGGGAAGGGGGCGCGACCACCTAGGGCTTGCCCACTCTACTTTCCACTAAGGCCCACGATTGCCCATGTAGTTCCCATGGGGTTCCGGTAACCTCCCTACTCCGCAGAATTCTCGATTTCACTCGGAACCCTTCCAAGTCCAAACATAGGCTTCCAATATATCAATCTTTATGTCTCGACCATTTCGAGACTCCTCGTCATGTCCGTGATCACATCCGGGACTCGAACAAACTTCGTGCATCAATACTTATAAACTCATTATGAATCGTCATCGAAGCGTTAAGCGTGCGGACCCTACGGGTTCGAGAACTATGTAGACATGACCTAGAACCATTCTCGGTCAATAACCAATAGCGGAACCTGGATGCCCATATTGGTTCCTACATATTCTACGAAGATCTTTATCGGTCAAACCGCATAACGACATACGTTGTTCCCTTTGTCATCGGTATGTTACTTACCCGAGATTCGATCGTCGGTATCCAATACCTAGTTCAATCTCGCTACGGTAAGTCTCTTTACTCGTTCCGTAATACATCATCTCACAACTAACTTATTAGTTTGTAATGCTTGCAAGGCTTAAGTGATGTGCATTACCGAGAAGGCACGGAGATACCTCTCCGAGCAATCGGAGTGACAAAACCTAATCTCGAATACGCCAACCCAACAAGTACCTTTGGAGACACCTGTAGTACTCCTTTATAATCACCCGATTCGTTGTGACGTTTGGTAGTACCCAAAGTGTTCCTCCGTAACGGGAGTTGCATAATCTCATAGTTATAGGAACATGTATAGGTCATGAAGAAAGCATTAACATACTAAACGATCAAGTGTTAAGCTAACGGAATGGGTCATGTCAATCGAGATCATTCTACTAATGATGTGACCTTGTTAATCAAATAACAACTCCTTGTTTATGGTTAGGAAACATAACCATCTTTGATTAACAAGCTAGTCAAGTAGAGGCATACTAGTGACATACTGTTTGTCTATATATTCACACATGTATTATGTTTCCGGTTAATACAATTCTAGCATGAATAATAAACATTCATCATGATATAAGGAAATAAATAATAACTTTATTATTGCCTCTAGGGCATATTTCCTTCAGTCTCCCACTTGCACTAGAGTCAATAATCTAGATTACAGAGTAATGATCCTAACACCCATGGAGTCTTGGTGCTGATCATGTTTTGCTCGTGGAAGAGGCTTAGTCAACGGTCTCGCAACATTCAGATCCGTATGTATTTTGCAAATCTCTATGTCTCCCACTTGGACTTGGTCCCAATGGAATTGAAGCGTCTCTTGATGTGCTTGGTCCTCTTGTGAAATCTGGATTCCTTTGCCAAGGCAATTGCACCGATATTGTCACACAGAAGATCTTCATCGGTCCCGATGCACTAGGTATGACACCTAGATCGGAAATGAACTCTTTCATCCGCACTCCTTCATTTGCTGCTTCCAAGCAGCTATGTACTCCGCTTCACATGTAGATCCCGCCACGACGCTTTGTTTAGAATCGCACCAACCGACAGCTCCACCGCTTAATAAAAACACGTATCCGGGTTTGCGATTTAGAATCGTCCGGATCAGTGTCAAAGCTTCGCGTCGACGTAACCATTTACGACTAGCTCTTTGTCACCTCCATATACGAGAAACATATCCTTAGTCCTTTTCGTATTTCAGGATGTTCTTGACCGCTGTCCAGTTGATCCATTCTGGATTACTTTGGTACCTTCTGCCAAGCTTATAGCTAAGCATACGTCAGTGCGGTACACAGACATTGCATACATGATAGAGCCTATGGCTGAAGCATAGGGAACATCTTTCATTTTCTCTCTATCTTCTGCTGTGGTCGGGCATTGAGTCTTACTCAATCTTACACCTTGCAACACAGCAAAAACCTTTCTTTGCTTGATCCATTTTGAACTTTTTCAAAATTTTATCAAGGTATGTGCTTTGTGAAAGTCCAATTAAGCGTCTTGATCTATCTCTATAGATCTTGATGCCCAATATGTAAGCAGCTTCACCGAGGTCTTTCATTGAAAAACTTTTATTCAAGTATCCTTTTATGCCATCCAGAAATTCTATATCATTTCCAATTAATAATATGTCGCCCACATATAATATCGTAAATGCTACAGAGCTCCCACTCACTTTCTTGTAAATACAGGCTTCTCCAAAAGTCTCAGCAAAACCCATATGCTTTGATCACACTATCAAAGCGTTTATTCCAACTCCGAGAGGCTTGCACTGCACCATAAATTGATCGTTGGAGCTTGCACACTTTGTTAGCACCTTTTGGATCGACAAAACCTTCTCGTTGCATCATATACAACTCTTCTTCTAGAAATCCATTCAAGAATGCAGTTTTACATCCATTTGCCAAATTTCATAATCATAAAATGCGGCAATTGCTAACATGATTCGGACAGACTTAAGCATCGCCACGGGTGAGAAAGTCTCATCGTAGTCAACCCCTTGAACTTGTCGAAAACCTTTCGCAACAAGTCGAGCTTTATAGACGGTTATATTACCATCGGCGTCGATCTTCTTCTTAAAGATCCATTTATTTTCAATGGCTTGCCGATCATCGGGCAAGTCAACCAAAGTCCATACTTTGTTCTCATACATGGATCCCATCTCAGATTTCATGGCTTCCAGCCATTTTATGAATCTGGGCTCACCATCGCTTCTTCATAGTTTGTAGGTTCGCCATGGTCAAGTAACATGACCTCCGAATAGGATTACCGTACCACTGGTGCGTATTTTACTCTGGATGACCTACGAGGTTCAAGAGTAACTTGATCTCAAACTTCATGATCATCATCATTAGTTTCCTCACTAATTGGTGTAGTTGTCACAGGAACCATTTCTTGTGATGAACTACTTTCCAATAAGGGAGTAGATACAGTTATCTCATCAAGTTCCACTTTCCTCCCACTTACTTCTTTCGAGAGAAACTCCTTCTCTAGAAAGGATCCGAATTTAGCAACAAAAATCTTGCCTTCAGATCTGTGATAGAAGGTGTACCCAACAGTCTCCTTTGGGTATCCTATGAAGACACATTTTTCCGATTTGGGTTCGAGCTTATCTGGTTGAAGTTTCTTTACATAAGCATCGCAGCCCCAAACTTTAAGAAACGACAACTTTGGTTTCTTGCCAAACCACAGTTCATAAGGCGTCGTCTCAACGGATTTTGACGGTGTCCTATTTAACGTGAATGCGGCCGTCTCTAAAGCATAACCCCAAAACGATAGCGGTAAATCGGAAATCGACATCATAGATCGCACCATATCTAGTAAAGTACGACACGACGCTCGGACACACCATTTCTCCGTGGTGTTCCGGGTGGCGTGAGTTGTGAAACTATTCCACATTGTTTCAAATGTAAACCAAACTCGTAACTCAAATATTCTCCTCCACGATCAGATCGTAGAAACTTTATTTTCTTGTTACGATGATTTTCCACTTCACTCTGAAATTCTTTGAACTTTTCAAATGTTTCAGATTTGTGTTTCATTAAGTAGATATACCCATATCTGCTCAAATCATCTGTGAAGGTGAGAAAATAACGATACCCGCCACAAGGCGTGCCTCAACATTCATTGGACCACAAACATCGGTATGTATGATTTCCAACAAATCAGTTGCACGCTCCATAGTTCCGGAGAACGGCGTTTTGGTCATCTTGCCCATGAGGCACGGTTCGCAAGTACCAAGTGATTCATAATCAAGTGTTTCCGAAGCCCATCAAGATGGAGTTTCTTCATGCGTTTTACACCGATATGACCTAAACGGCGGTGCCACAAATAAGTTGCATTATCATTATCAACTCTGCATCTTTTGGCTTCAACATTATGAATATGTGTATCACTACTGTCGAGATTCAACAAGAATAGACCATTCTTCAAGGGTGCATGACCATAAAAGATATTACTCATATAAATAGAACAACCATTATTCTCTCGATTTAAATGAATAACCGTCCTCGCAATAAACAAGATCCAGATATAATGTTCATGCTCAACGCTGGCACCAAATAACAATTATTTAGGTCTAAAACTAATCCCGAAGGTAGATGTAGAGGTAGTGTGCCGATTGCGATCACATCGACTTTGGAACCATTTCAACGCGCGCATCGTCACCTCGCCCTTAGCCAATCTTCGCAATCCGTAGTTCCTGCTTCGAGTTGCAAATATTAGCAATGTAACCAAGATCAAATACCGTGTACTATCATGAGTATTAGTAAGGTACACATCAATAACATGTATATCACATATACCTTTGTTCACCTTGCCATCCTTTTATCCGCCAAATACTTGGGGCAGTTCCGCTTCAAAGGTCCGTCCGCTTGCGGTAAAAACACTCGATTTCGTGCTTAGGTCCGGACTTGGGTTTCTTCTCTTGATCAGCAACTTTCTTGCTGTTCTTTTGAAGTTTCCTTCTTCTTCCCTTTGCCCTTTTTCTTGAAACTAGTGGTCTTGCTGACCATCAACACTTGATGCTCTTTCTTGATTTCTACCTCCGCAGCTTTCAAAGATCGCGAAGAGCTCGTGAATTGTCTTAGTCATCCCTTGCATATTATAGTTCATCACGAAGCTCTTGTAGCTTGGTGGCGATGATTGGAGAATTTCATCACGACACTATCATCCGGAAGATTAACTCCCAGCTGAATTAAGTGATTGTTATACCCGGACATTTTGAGTATGTGCTCACCGACGTAACTATTCTCTTCCATCTTGCAGCTATAGAACTTATTGGAGACTTCATATCTCTCAATCCGCATTTGCTTGAAATATTAACTTCAACTCCTGGAACATCTCATATGCTCCATGACGTTCAAAACGTCGTTGAAGACCCGGTTCTAAGCCGTAAAGCATGGCACACTGAACTATAGAGTAGTCATCAGCTCTGCTTTGCGGCACGTTCATAACTTCGCTCAAGATTCGCAGCAGTTCGCTACCCGCGGTGCTTCCAGGACGTAATTTTTCTGTGCAGCAATGAGGATAATCCTCATGTTACGGACCCAGTCCGTGTAATTGCTACCATCATCTTTCAACTTTGCTTTCTCAAGGAACGCATTAAAATTCAACGGAACAACAGCACGAGCCATCTATCTACATCAAACATAGACAAGCAAAATACTATCAGTTACTAAGTTCATGATAAATTTAAGTTTGATTAATCATATTAAAAACCTCCCACTTAGACAGACATCTCTCTAGTCATCTAAGTGATCACGTGATCCAAATCAACTAAACCATGTCCGATCATCACGTGAGATGGAGTAGTTTCAATGGTGAACATCACTATGTTGATCATATCTACTATATGATTCACGCCGACCTTTCGGTCTCGTGTTCCGAGGCCATATCTGTTATATGCTAGGCTCGTCAAGTTTAACCTGAGTATTCTGCGTGTGCAACTGTTTTGCACCCGTTGTATTTGAACGTAGAGCCTATCACACCCGATCATCACGTGGTGTCTCAAAGACGAAGAACTTTCGCAACGGTGCATACTCAGGAGAACACTTCTTGATAATTTTAGTGAGAGATCATCTTATAATGCTACCGTCAATCAAAGCAAGATAAGATGCATAAAGGATAAACATCACATGCAATCAATATAAGTGATATGATATGGCCATCATCATCTTGTGCTTGTGATCTCCATCGCCAAGCACCGCCATGATCACCATCGCCACCGGCGCGACACCTTGATCTCCATCGTAGCATCGTTGTCGCCTCGCCAATCTTATGCTCCACGACTATCACTACCGCTTAGTAATAAAGTAAAGCATTACATCGCGATTGCATTGCATACAATAAAGCGACAACCATATGGCTCCTGCCATTGCCGATAACTCGGTTACAAAACATGATCATCTCATACAATAAAATATAGCATCACGTCTTGACCATATCACATCACAACATGCCCCGCAAAAACAAGTTAGACGTCCTCTACTTTGTTGTTGCAAGTTTTACGTGGCTGCTACGGGCTGAGCAAGAACCGTTCTTACCTACGCATCAAAACCACAACGATAGTTTGTCAAATAGACTCCGTTTTAACCTTCTCAAGGACCGGGCGTATCCACACTCGGTTCAACTAAAGTTGGAGAGACAGTCTTCCGCAAGCCATCTATGTGCACAGCACGTCGAGGGAACCGGTCTCGCGTAAGCGCACGCTGGCGTAAGGTTGGTCCGGATCGTCTCGCCCAACAATACCGCTGAACCAAAGTATGACATGCTGGTAGGCAGTATGACTTGTATCGTCCACAACTCACTTGTGTTCTACTCGTGCATATGACATCAACGCATAAAACCAGGCTCGGATGCCACCGTTGGGGAACGCAGTAATTTCAAAAATTTTCCTACGATCACGCAAGACCATGGTGATGGCATAGCAACGAGAGGGGAGAGTGTCCGCCCACGCACTCGTGAGACCGAAGCGAAGCGTTATAACAACGCTGTTGATGTAGTCGCACGCCTTCACGATCCGACCGATCCAAGCACCGAACGCACGGCACCTCCGGAAGTTCTCGCACATCGCTCAGCTCGATGACGATCCCCGACTCGATCCAAAGAAAGTGTCGGGATGAGTTCCACAAGACGACGACGGCAGTGACGATGTTGATGCTCCACCGACGCAGGGCTTCGCCTAAGCTCCGCGACGATATGACTTCTCCTAAGCAGGCTTCGCCTAAGCTCTACGACGATATGACCAAGTGGAATATGGTGGAGGGGGCACCGCACACGGCTAAGGAACGATCCGTAGATCAACTTGTGTAGCCTGGGGTGCCCCTGCCCCGTGATATAAAGGAGCCAAGGGGAGGTGGCCGCCCAAGGGGAGGCGCTAAGGAGTCCTACTCCCTCCGGAGTAGGACTCCCTCCAATCCTAGTTGGATTAGGATTCCCTGAGGGGAAAGAGAGAGAGGGGGCGGCCCACCTTTCCTAGTCCCACAGGACTAGGGAAGGGGGCGCGCCACCTAGGGCTGGCCCTCTCCTTTCCACTAAGGCCCACTATGGCCCATGTAGTTCCCGGGGGTTCCGTAACCTCCCGGTACTCCTAAGAATTCCCGATTTCACTTAACCCTTCCAAGTCCAAACATAGGCTTCCAATATATCAATCTTTATGTCTCGACCATTTCGAGACTCCTCGTCATGTCCGTGATCACATCCGGGACTCGAACAAACTTCGTGCATCAATACTTATAAACTCATTATGAACTCACATCGAAGCGTTGTTGCAAGGACCCTACGGGTTCGAGAACTATGTAGACATGACCTAGAACCATTCTCGGTCAATAACCAATAGCGGAACCTGGATGCCCATATTGGTTCCTACATATTCTACGAAGATCTTTATCGGTCAAACCGCATAACGACATACGTTGTTCCCTTTGTCATCGGTATGTTACTTACCCGAGATTCGATCGTCGGTATCCAATACCTAGTTCAATCTGCTACCGGTAAGTCTCTTTACTCGCTCCGTAATACATCATCTCACAACTAACTTATTAGTTTGTAATGCTTGCAAGGCTTAAGTGATGTGCATTACCGAGAAGGCTCGAGATACCTCTCCGAGCAATCGGAGTGACAAAACCTAATCTCGAAATACGCCAACCCAACAAGTACCTTTGGAGACACCTGTAGTACTCCTTTATAATCACCCAGTTACGCTAGGACGCTTTGGTAGTACCCAAAGTGTTCCTCCGTAAACGGAGTTGCATAATCTCATAGTTATAGGAACATGTATAGGTCATGAAGAAAGCATTAACATACTAAACGATCAAGTGTTAAGCTAACGGAATGGGTCATGTCAATCAGATCATTCTACTAATGATGTGACCTTGTTAATCAAATAACAACTCCTTGTTTATGGTTAGGAAACATAACCATCTTTGATTAACAAGCTAGTCAAGTAGAGGCATACTAGTGACATACTGTTTGTCTATATATTCACACATGTATTATGTTTCCGGTTAATACAATTCTAGCATGAATAATAAACATTCATCATGATATAAGGAAATAAATAATAACTTTATTATTGCCTCTAGGGCATATTTCCTTCACCTCTCTCTAGTCCGGGCGGCGGGATTTGTTGGGAACCCTCCGGGGGCGAGCCGAATCCATCGTGGCGGCTGGCCGCGCCGATCGCCGGGAGACGAGGCTCCCACTGGTCTGCCCTTCGCCTCTGCTCTCTCTTGGTCTCGCCGGGCGTGGAGAGCGAAGGCACTGGGACGCGCTTCTAGTCATGGCGCCGGCTTCGGGAACGCCTGGGGGAGATTTGCCTCGCGCGACAGAGGAACAAAAAATCGCGAGAGGACGGCGAGGACGGTGGATGGTGGGATTGATGGTACGGCCACGCTGCGCTGCACTGCGGTCCGGCGCGAGGCGGCGGGGCGGCGAGGGGAGCTCCTCCTCCTGCAGCTCGGCGGCCTCCACACCCCGGAGCAACGCCCTCGCCGGAGGACGTGGTCACCAGCTCTCCTCTGGATCCGGTGAGGAGGGTTGGGGAAGGAGCTCACCACGGCTTCATGCCTAGATCTAGTGCGAGGGAGGGGAATGGGGCTCCCCGTGGTCGGGAGGGAGAGGAAGAGATGGGCGGCCGGGGCTTCCCAATCTAGATTAAAGTCGAGGGAGGTGGGTGGGTGTGTCAGGAGGAAGGGGAGGGGAGGGAACGTGACTAGAGGGAGGGGATAAGCGGTGATAGCAATGGCGTACTGGTAGGGGTGCGCCATACGTATAGATAGCAATGGCGCATATCTTACTGGTGCGCCATTACTAGTTGAAACTAGTAATGGCGCACTTTCCCCCGGTGCGCCACTGCTAAGTCTGAGGAGGGGTGTGGGGCCAGGACAAAACTAGTAATGGCGCACCACACACCAGGTGCGCCATTAGTAATATGGCCACTAATGGCACACCCATATCTGGTGCGCCACTGCTATATAGCAGTGGCGCACCACATACATGGTGCGCCATTAATGTCCATTTTATCTATAGCCGTTTTTGTAGTAGTGCCAAGCCAATTCATCGAGCGCCTGCGTGGCGGCATGCAGATCTTCGTGAAGGCTCCACCACCGCGCCACCTCAGCTTCCTGCCTGCCTACATGGCACCGCATGCCTCACTGGCCAGGGCGCGTGTCGGAGCCAGGAGGAGCGGCGACGGACGGGACGGGCCTCGCCCCCGTCCCCAATAAAGAAAGGGCACACCTAAGCTACACATTAAATGCATCTTGTCCTGTAATACGAGCGATAAGCTCGCAATACTGTACGCCTTTCCACCACCTGTATGCCACTGTGGCAGCCCCTTTCACCTATAAAAGGAGGCCCATGGCATACTGGAGAAGGATTCGGCTCTTTCAAACCACGCACTGACCACAGCTAGTCCGAGACCTCAAGAACTCTTTGAAATACACCCACCAAAGCAGGACTAGGGTTTTACGCATCCTCGCGGCCCGAACCTGGGTAAACGATCCTTCTGCTGTCCACTAGCCCTGCTATTCTCGCAACCCCGCGCCCCGGCAACCGTAGTAGGGATTCTTGTGATCCCATAGGTGTCGTTCCACCCCGACATCTTTGGCGCGTCAGGTAGGGGGTGCAATTGTGAGAATCTGGTCTAGTAGTTAGCCTAGCAGTTCTTCATCGCCCTTGGCTCCTGAAAAGAAGAAGGCCGGAGGAACGACGCCGGCTCGGCAACAGAAAAGCTAAGTCATTTAGAGCTTTGAGTTATTTCCTCCTATATATAAGGTTATCGTCCTCAGAGATCTCGCGTATGTATGAGAAACCTGCACGCAAAGGGGCCCTCCCGCAATTGGCAACGCCCTTGTTCTGTTTCGAGTCCGCTCAACAGCTCAAAGCGGCCGCGTCGAGAGTGGCGGGGTAGCCTTCTGCACTTGGCAACGCTCCCGACTCTGATTCGAGTCAAGCTCGAAAGTTCGGGCAGCCGCGCTAGGGGCGGCAAGGTGGTTCGCTCGGCAGCAAGCGCACCCGGCAGGCCAATGGGGATCCGTCCCCAAGACGTCACCTTGGGTTTACGCACCGGCGAGCCTACCCAGTAACGTAGGGTGGACATACAAAGGAAAATCGAACAGGAAAATAACATGCATAATACTGAAAGTGCTGCAGAGTTATATTACATCGAATTGTTGCTGCGGTTCTAACTAGAGATAGAGATTGTCTTGGTTGTGAACCTGCAGCGGCGATAAAGAACAGGGTGCCTAATCCCGGCGCTGGCCCTCCACCCTCTGAATTTCGCCGACTCGGCTGATGATGGGCTTGATACGCCCTCGAGCGGGCGAGAGGTCAAGACTCCGCAAGCTCTCCAGTACAAGGCGTCAAGTCGAGGTCGGGGTACCAGGCGCCACCTTGGTGAGAACCTTGGTCATGGCACCTGGCAAAGCCTCCGGACTCGTCGGCCGCTGAGGCCGCCCAGCTTGAAGTGGAGCCGCTCCAGAGCGCCGACGACCTTCTCAAAGAACATGGTCAGGCTGCACTGGCGCCACGCTCCGCCTCGGGACATACCTCAGGTCCGGCATCCCCATGATGGCCAGCTGCGCGGCAGCCTGGTTGGCGACGGTAGCAAGGCGATCGAGCCAGCGGTTCTCGCCCTCCACGTGGTCTGCGAAGTTGAGGCCCTCGTTCTTCCGCAACAGCTTCTCAGCCTCCAGCTCCTTGGCCAGGGTCCCCTCTCGGGTTTTGGCCTCCAACAGCACCTTCTCAAGACCCTCCAGCTTGAGGTCTTTGATGGAGTTGTTTGCTTCGGAGCGCTCCCCAGCCTTGCTGACGACCACGCCCTGCGCCTCTGTCAGGGCACTGTTAAGCGTGTCCTTCTCCTGGGACAGCTTCAGGGCCTGCTCCTTCAGCCCGTCGCGCTCCGCCTCCAGCTCCTCCACCTTGCCGGCGTGAACCTGGGCCTGGGCATTGAGTGCCTCTTTGTGCCTCTGCTCCAGCTCACTGGTCTGCTGCAAGACAAGCTTCTCCACCTCTGCATCCTTGCCGCGAAGCATGGCGGCAAGCTTCTCCTCGCGTGCAGCGAGGTCCTCCTCCTGGGAGTTCAGCGCGGTCTCGTTCTGGGTTCGGGCGGCTTCGGCGGCCGCGGCCGCGGCCAAGTTCCTCGCCGTATCTTGAGCCTTCTCGACGTCGCTGAGCTTCATGGTGAGCTCCACGTTGCACTTGGCCAACTCGCCCTGGGCAGCCTTGAGCTCCTGGTGGGCCTCCCGGAACCAGTCCTGCATCTCGGCAACACGCTCCTGGAGGTCCGCCTCCGCCTTCTCCACCACCGCCATCCTGGACTTAGCCTTGTCCAGGCGGGCGCGGTGGAGCGCCTGGAGCTTCCAGAAGCTGGCGCCCATGGCGTCGAGGAGCCGCTCTTCCTGCGAACCGTCGCCGCCAACGATTGGCTCCTCGACGACTTCAAGCCCGACAGCGGCAAGCACTTTGTCGTCGAACACCTCTCCCTCAACGGGTGTCCTGGTGCTCGACGCGCCTGGAAGGTGGACGAACAAGTCGTCACTCACCCTCAAGTACTTGCCTGAGCCAGAAGCAGCAGAAGAGGAAGGCTGGTCACCAGCCACCTCCTCCTCCTCGGCAGCGGCCCCGCCGGCCTCTCCGACAGGCCCCTTGCCGACCTCCTCAGCGGTAGCCTTGCCGACCTCCATGGCAGGCCCCTTGGCGGCGTCCTCGGTAGCGCCCTTGGCGGCCTCCTTGGCGGCGATCTTCTCAGCGTCCGCCTCGGCGGCCTTGGCGACGTCCTCGATGACGGTGTCCACATCCTCTGGGTTCACCAAGGAGGAATCTGGACGCCGAAGAAGGGGGTGAGGCAAGGCCAGGACCAAGAGCCGGAAAGAAAAAGAAGCTGCGACGAACGGCGAACGACTTACCTGTGCGATTCGGCCGGGAAACGGAAGTCCCTCCCCGCCAACATTTGGCGTCGAGGCAAAGCCCGGGCGCCCAAGTTCTCCTCCTCCTCCTCCATGTGCGTGGGCTCAGGCTGGCGCCCTTGTTGGGACGCCTCGGGCAGCGTGGTCGATGGGGGCCGCGTGTTGGGAGTAGCCCTCTGTGGCTCCTCCTGCTGCTGCTCTCCTCCTGCATACCTGGCGAGGTCAGCACCAAAGTGTCGTGCCCCTGACACATGTCGACGGGGGAAGAGTGATGAACTTGAAGGAAATATGCCCTAGAGGCAATAATAAAGTTATTATTTATTTCCTTATATCATGATAAATGTTTATTATTCATGCTAGAATTGTATTAACCGGAAACATAATACATGTGTGAATATATAGACAAACAATATGTCACTAGTATGCCTCTACTTAACTAGCTTGTTAATCAAAGATGGTTATGTTTCCTAACCATGAACAAGGAGTTGTTATTTGATTAACAAGGTCACATCATTAGTAGAATGATCTGATTGACATGACCCATTCCGTTAGCTTAACACTTGATCGCTTAGTATGTTAATGCTTTCTTCATGACCCATACATGTTCCTGTAACTATGAGATTATGCAACTCCGTTTACCGGAGGAACACTTTGGTACTACCAAACGTCACAACGTAATCGGGTGATTATAAAGGAGTACTACAGGTGTCTCCAAAGGTACTTGTTGGGTTGGCGTATTTCGAGATTAGGTTTTGTCACTCCGATTGTCGGAGAGGTATCTCCAGCCTTCTCGGCAATGCACATCACTTAAGCCTTGCAAGCATTACAACTAATGAGTTAGTTGTGAGATGATGTATTACGTAATCGAGTAAAGAGACTTACCGGTAATCTAGATTGAACTAGGTATTGGATACCGACGATCGAATCTCGGGTAAGTAACATACCGATGACAAAGGGAATAACGTATGTCGTTATGCGGTTTGACCGATAAAGATCTTCAGAGAATATGTAGGAACCAATATGGGCATCCAGGTTCCGCTATTGGTTATTGACCGAGAATGGTTCTAGGTCATGTCTACATAGTTCTCGAACCCGTAGGGTCCGCACGCTTAACGCTTCGATGACAGTTCATAATGAGTTTATAAGTATTGATGCACCGAAGTTTGTTCGAGTCCCGGATGTGATCACGGACATGACGAGGAGTCTCGAAATGGTCGAGACATAAAGATTGATATATTGGAAGCCTATGTTTGGACTTCGAAGGGTTCCGAGTGAAATCGAATTTGTCGAGTACCGGAGGTTACCGAACCCCCCGGGAACTACATGGGCCATAGTGGGCCTTAGTGGAAAGGAGAGAGGGCCAGCCCTAGGTGGCTGCCGCCCCTTCCCCTAGTCCTATTAGGACTAGGAAAGGTGGGCCGCCCCTCTCTCTCTTTCCTCCGGAATCCTAATCCAACTAGGATTGAGGGGGAGTCCTACTCCCGGAGGGAGTAGGACTCCTGCGCGCCCCCTTGGGCCGCCACCTCCCCTTGGCTCCTTTATATCACGGGGCAGGGGGCACCCCAAGACACACAAGTTGATCTACGGATCTTTCCTTAGCCGCAGGCGGTGCCCCTTCCACGATATTCCACTTCGGTCATATCGTCAGAGAGCTTAGGCGAAGCCTGCGCCGGAGAAGTCATATCGTCGCGAGCTTAGGCGAAGCCCTGCGCCGGTGGAGCATCAACATCGCCACCACGCCGTCAGGTCGACGGAACTCTTCCCCGACACTTTGCTGGATCGGAGTCCGGGATCGCCATCGAGCTGAACGTGTGCGTAACTCGGAGGCGCCAGTGACGTTCGGTGCTTGGATCGGTCGGATCGTGAAGACGCACGACTACATCAACCGCGTTGTTATAACGCTTCCGCTTTCGGGTTCACGAGGGTACGTGGACGGACACTCTTCCCTCTCGTTGCTATGCCATCACCATGGTCTTGGCGTGATCGTAGGAAAATTTTGAAATTAATGCTCCCCAACAAAGTGGCATCCGAGCCTGGTTTTTATGCGTTGATGTCATATGCACGAGTAGAACACAAGTGAGTTGTGGACGATACAAGTCATACCGCCTACCAGCATGTCATACTTTGGTTCAGCGGTATTGTTGGACGAGACGATCCGGACCAACCTTACGCCAGACGCTTACGCGAGACCGGTTCCCTCGGCGTGCTTTGCACATAGATGGCTTGCGGAAGACTGTCTCTCCAACTTTAGTTGAACCGAGTATGGCTACGCCTCGGTCCTTGAGAAGGTTAAACGGAGTCTATTTGACAAACTATCGTTGTGGTTTTGATGCGTAGGTAAGAACGGTTCTTGCTCAGCCCGTAGCAGCCACGTAAAACTTGCAACAACAAAGTAGAGGACGCCTAACTTGTTTTTGCAGGGCATGTTGTGATGTGATATGGTCAAGACGTGATGCTATATTTTATTGTATGAGATGATCATGTTTTGTAACCGAAGTTATCGGCAATCGGCAGGAGCCATATGGTTGTCGCTTATTGTATGCAATGCAATCGCGATGTAATGCTTTACTTTATTACTAAGCGGTAGTGATAGTCGTGGAAGCATAAGATTGGCAAGACGACAACGATGCTACGATGGAGATCAAGGTGTCGCTACCGGTGACGATGGTGATCATGACGGTGCTTGGCGATGGAGATCACAAGCACAAGATGATGATGGCCATATCATATCACTTATATTGATTGCATGTGATGTTTATCCTTTATGCATCTTATCTTGTTTTGATTGACGGTAGCATTATAAGATGATCTCTCACTAAAAATTATCAAGAAGTGTTCTCCCTGAGTATGCACCGTTGCCAAAGTTCATAGTACCCAGACACCACGTGATGATCGGGTGTGATAAGTTCTACGTCCATCTACAACGGGTGCAAAACAGTTGCACACGGAATACTCAGGTTAAACTTGACGAGCCTAGCATATAACAGATATGGCCTCGGAACACGGAGACCGAAGGTCGAACGTGAATCATATAGTAGATATGATCAACATAGTGATGTTTACCGTTGAAACTACTCCGCCTCACGTGATGATCGGACACGGTTTAGTTGATACGGATCACGTGATCACTTAGATGACTAGAGAGATGTCTGCCTAAGTGGGAGTTTTTAATATGATTAATTGAACTTAAATTTATCATGAACTTAGTACCGATAGTATTTTGCTTGTCTATGTTTATCGTAGATAGATGGCTCGTCTTTGTTGTTCCGTTGAATTTTAATGCTCCTTGAGAAAGCAAAGTTGAAAGATGATGGTAGCAATTACACGGATCGGGTCCGTAATTTGAGGATTATCCTCATTGCTGCACGTAAAATTACGCCCTGGAAGCACCGCCGGGTGACAGTTCCTGCTGCAGATGCCGAGCCGAAGTTATGAACGCCCGCAAAGCAGAGCTGATGACTACTCTATAGTTCAGTGTGCCATGCCTTACGGCTTAGAACCGGGTCTTCAACGACGTTTTGAACGTCATGGAGCATATGAGATGTTCCAGGAGTTGAAGTTAATATTTCAAGCAAATGCCCGGATTGAGAGATATGAAGTCTCCAATAAGTTCTATAGCTGCAAGATGGAGGAGAATAGTTCTGTCAGTGAGCACATACTCAAAATGTCCGGGTATAACAATCACTTAATTCAGCTGGAGTTAATCTTCCGGATGATAGTGTCATTGATGTAATTCTCAAATCATCGCCACCAAGCTACAAGAGCTTCGTGATGAACTATAATATGCAAGGGATGACTAAGACAATTCTCGAGCTCTTCGCGATGCTAAAAGCTGCGGAGGTAGAAATCAAAAAGGAGCATCAAGTGTTGATGGTCAACAAGACCACTAGTTTCAAGAAAAAGGGCAAAGGGAAGAAGAAGGAAACTTCAAAAGAACAGCAAGAAAGTTGCCGATCAAGAGAAGAAACCCAAGTCTGGACCTAAGCCCGAAATCGAAAGTGTTTTTACTGCAAGCAAACCGTACACTGGAAGCGGAACTGCCCCAAGTATTTGGCGGATAAAAAGGATGGCAAGGTGAACAAAGGTATATATGATATACATGTTATTGATGTGTACCTTACTAGAGCTCGTAGTAGCACCTGGTATTTGATACCGGTTCTTGCTAATATTTGCAACTCGAAACAGGACTACGGAATAGTCGAGCACCGCAAAGGACGAGGTGACGATCTTGGCGTGGGAAATGGTTCCAAAGTCAATGTGATCGCGGTCGGCACGCTACCTCTACATCTACCTTCGGGATTAGTTTTAGACCTAAATAATTGTCATTTGGTGCCAGCGTTGAGCATGAACATTATATCTGGATCTTGTTTATTGCGAGACGGTTATTCATTTAAATCAGAGAATAATGGTTGTTCTATTTATATGAGTAATATCTTTTATGGTCATGCACCCTTGAAGAATGGTCTATTCTTGTTGAATCTCGATAAGTAGTGATACACATATTCATAATGTTGAAGCCAAAAGATGCAGAGTTGATAATGATAGTGCAACTTATTTGTGGCACCGCCGTTTAGGTCATATCGGTGTAAAACGCATGAAGAAACTCCATACCGATGGGCTTCGAATCACTTGATTATGAATCACTTGGTACTTATGTAACCGTGCCTCATGGGCAAGATGACCAAAACGCCGTTCTCCTAACTATGGAGCGAAAGCAATGTATTTATTGGAAATCATACATACCGATGTTTGTGGTCCAATGAATGTTGAGGCACGTATGGTATCGTTATTTCCTCACCTTCACAGATGATTTGAGCAGATATGGGTATATCTACTTAATGAAACACAAATCTGAAACATTTGAAAAGTTCAAAGAATTTCAGAGTGAAGTAGAAAATCATCGTAATAAGAAAATAAAATTCCTACGATCTGATCGTGGAGGAGAATATTTGAGTTACGAGTTTGGTTTACATTTGAAACAATGTGGAATAGTTTTCAACTCACGCCACCCGGAACACCACAGAGAAATGGTGTGTCCGAACGTCAGAATCGTGCTTTACTAGATATGGTGCGATCTATGATGTCTATTTCCGATTTACCGCTATCGCTTTGGGGTTATGCTTTAGAGACGGCCGCATTCACGTTAAATAGGACACCGCCAAAATCCGTTGAGACGACGCCTTATGAACTATGGTTTGGCAAGAAACCAAAGTTGTCGCTTTCTTAAAGTTTGGGGCTGCGATGCTTATGTGAAGAAACTTCAACCAGATAAGCTCGAACCCAAATCGGAAAAATGTGTCTTCATAGGATACCCAAAGGAAACTGTTGGGTACACCTTCTATCACAGATCTGAAGGCAAGATTTTCGTTGCTAAATTCGGATCCTTTCTAGAGAAAGAGTTTCTCGAAAGAAGTGAGTGGGAGGAAAGTAGAACTTGATGAGATAATCAGATTCGCTCCCTTATTGGAAAGTAGTTCATCACAAGAAATGGTTCCTGTGACAACTACACCAATTAGTGAAGAAACTAATGATGATGATCATGAAGCTTCAGATCAAGTTACTCTTGAACCACGTGGTCGCACTGTAATAAAATACGCACTGTGAGTGGTACGGTAATCCTATTCTCGAAGTCATGTTACTTGACCATGGCGAACCTACAAACTATGAAGAAGCGATGGTGAGCCCAGATTCTGAAATGGCTGGAAGCCATGAAATCTGAGATGGGATCCATGTATGAGAACAAAGTTTGGACTTTGGTTGACTTGCCCGATGATCGGCAAGCCATTGAAAATAAATGGATCTTTAAGAAGAAGATGTACGCCGATGGTAATGTAACTGTCTACAAAGCTCGACTTGTTGCAAAAGGTTTTCGACAAGTTCAAGGGGTTGACTACGATGAGACTTTCTCACCCGTAGCGATGCTTAAGTCTGTCCGAATCATGTTAGCAATTGCCGCATTTTATGATTATGAAATTTGGCAAATGGATGTAAAACTGCATTCTTGAATGGATTTCTAGAAGAAGAGTTGTATATGATGCAACCAGAAGGTTTTGTCGATCCAAAAGGTGCTAACAAAGTGTGCAAGCTCCAACGATCAATTTATGGTCCGTGCAAGCCTCTCGGAGTTGGAATAAACGCTTTGATAGTGTGATCAAAGCATATGGGTTTATACAGACTTTTGGAGAAGCCTCAGTATTTACAAGAAAGTGAGTGGGAGCTCAGAGCATTTCTGATATTATATGTGGACTACATATTATTAATTGGAAATGATATAGAATTTCTGGATGGCATAAAAGGATACTTGAATAAAAGTTTTTCAATGAAAGACCTCGGTGAAGCTGCTTACATATTGGGCATCAAGATCTATAGAGACAGATCAAGACGCTTAATTGGACTTTCACAAAGCACATACCTTGATAAAATTTTGAAAAAGTTCCAAATGGATCGTGCAAAGAAAGGTTTTTGCCTGTGTTGCAAGGTATAAGATTGAGTAAGACTCAATGCCCCACCACAGCAGAAGATAGAGAGAAAATGAAAGATGTTCCCTATGCTTCAGCCATAGGCTCTATCATGTATGCAATGTCATGTACCAGACTGACGATGCTTAGCTATAAGCTTGGCAGGAAGGTACCAAAGTAATCCAGAATGGATCATCGGACAGCGGTGAAGAACATCCTGAAATACCTGAAAAGGACTAAGGATATGTTTCTCGTATATGGAGGTGACAAAGTGCTAGTCGTAAATGGTTACGTCGATGCAAGCTTTGACACTGATCCGGACGATTCTAAATCAGAGACCGGATACGTGTTTTTATTAAACGGTGGAGCTGTCAGTTGGTGCAGTTCTAAACAAAGCGTCGTGGCGGGATCTACATGTGAAGAGGAGTACATAGCTGCTTCGGAAGCAGCAAATGAAGGAGTCTGGATGAAAGAGTTCATTTCCGATCTAGGTATCATACCTAGTGCATCGGGACCGATGAAGATCTTCTGTGACAATACTGGTGCAATTGCCTTGGCAAAGGAATCCAGATTTCACAAGAGGACCAAGCACATCAAGAGACGCCTAATTCCATTCGGGACCAAGTCCAAGTGGGAGACATAGAGATTTGCAAATACACACGGATCTGAATGTTGCGCACCCATTGACTAAGCCTCTTCCACGAGCAAAACATGATCAAGACCAAGACTCCATGGGTGTTAGGATCATTACTTTGTAATCTAGATTATTGACTCTAGTGCAAGTGGGAGATCAAGGAAATATGCCCTAGAGGCAATAATAAAGTTATTATTTATTTCCTTATATCATGATAAATGTTTATTATTCATGCTAGAATTGTATTAACCGGAAACATAATACATGTGTGAATATATAGACAAACAATATGTCACTAGTATGCCTCTACTTAACTAGCTTGTTAATCAAAGATGGTTATGTTTCCTAACCATGAACAAGGAGTTGTTATTTGATTAACAAGGTCACATCATTAGTAGAATGATCTGATTGACATGACCCATTCCGTTAGCTTAACACTTGATCGCTTAGTATGTTAATGCTTTCTTCATGACCCATACATGTTCCTCGTAACTATGAGATTATGCAACTCCTGCTTACCGGAGGAACACTTTGGTACTACCAAACGTCACAACGTAATCGGGTGATTATAAAGGAGTACTACAGGTGTCTCCAAAGGTACTTGTTGGGTTGGCGTATTTCGAGATTAGGTTTTGTCACTCCGATTGCTCTGAGAGGTATCTCCAGGCCTTCTCGGTAATGCACATCACTTAAGCCTTGCAAGCATTACAACTAATGAGTTAGTTGTGAGATGATGTATTACAGAATCCAGTAAAGAGACTTACTGCAACGAGATTGAACTAGGTATTGGATACCGACGATCGAATCTCGTAAGTAACATACCGATGACAAAGGGAATAACGATGTCGTTATGCGGTTTGACCGATAAAGATCTTCAGAGAATATGTAGGAACCAATATGGGCATCCAGGTTCCGCTTATTGGTTATTGACCGAGAATGGTTCTAGGTCATGTCTACATAGTTCTCGAACCCGTAGGGTCCGCACGCTTAACGCTTCGGCGACAGCTCATAATGAGTTTATAAGTATTGATGCACCGAAGTTTGTTCGGAGTCCCGGATGTGATCACGGACATGACGAGGAGTCTCGAAATGGTCGAGACATAAAGATTGATATATTGGAAGCCTATGTTTGGACTTCGGAAGGGTTCCGAGTGAAATCGAATTTACGGAGTACCGGAGGTTACCTAACCCCCGAACTACATGGGCCATAGTGGAAAGGAGAGAGGGCCAGCCCTAGGTGGTCGCGTGCCCCCCTTCCCTAGTCCTATTAGGACTAGGAAAGGTGGGCCGCCCCCTCTCTCTTTCCTCCGGGAATCCTAATCCAACTAGGATTGAGGGGGAGTCCTACTCCCGAGGGAGTAGGACTCCTTGCGCGCCCCCTTGGGCCGCCACCTCCCCTTGGCTCCTTTATATACGGGGCAGGGGGCACCCTGTAACACACAAGTTGATCTACGGATCGTTCCTTAGCCGTGTCGGTGCCCCCTCCACCATATTCCACTTCGTCATATCGTCAGAGAGCTTAGGCGAAGCCCGCGCCGGAGAAGTCATATCGTCATGAGCTTAGGCGAAGCCCTGCGTCGGTGGAGCATCAACATCGCCACCACGCCGTCAGGCCGACGGAACTCTTCCCCGACACTTTGCTGGATCGGAGTCCGGGATCGCCATCGAGCTGAACGTGCGTAACTCGGAGGCGCCAGACGTTCGGTGCTTGGATCGGTCGGATCGTGAAGACGACGACTACATCAACCGCGTTGTTATAACGCTTCCGCTTTCGGTCTACGAGGGTACGTGGACGGACACTCTTCCCTCTCGTTGCTATGCCATCACCATGGTCTTGCGTGATCGTAGGAAAATTTTGAAATTACTGCGTTCCCCAACAGAACTTACGCTGGGGGCTATGCCGGGCGCTGCTGTCCGGGCTGCTCAACACCACCAATGGCGCACCCGAAGTACCAACTGCGGGCTGGCCACCCGCCGAGACCTTGGCCCTCTTCACTCTCTGGGCCAGCGTCTCCACGTCCCTGGAAAGATGAAGACAAAGTCAAGACGAGCAACACAGATTGAGGGGGCAGAGATAACAAAAAGGAACCAGATACTTACTCGTCGTCCGCCTCCTCCTCTGCTGTTTTCCTCTTCCTCCTCGGGCTAAGGGATCCATAATCGAAAGTAACCACCGTATCGACATCCGCCGGAGGAGGAGAAGGAGGTGGCGTCTGGACACGCGTGGACGAACAAGGGGCGTATGTCTTCTTCACCGCGTCCTTCGCCGGCTTCTTTGCCGCTGCGATCCTCGTGTGGCGCCCGGACCCCTCCAAGGTCAGATGTGGCCACGCAGCCCTGCCGGGCCGGACCGGCTCACCGGAACTGGCTCGCCGCAGGACTCGCCCTCTCCCCATAGCCGGCGTCGGGCCTGCGGTCTCGGGCTCCTCCGACCACCGGTCACATCTTCAACCAGAGGAGCCTTGGTGCCGGCGCTGCTGGCTCCCCCGGCGGCCGCCGCCCACCGGGCGAACTCCTCTTCCTCCGTAGTCATCGTAGCCTTGTCCTCCACACCGCCGGTGCTGCCGGCCTCCTTGGCACGTTGTGCCTCCCTCGCCCTTGTGGCAATGTAGTCCAGCTCCGCCTGGGTGGTGTCCTGGACAAGCAGCCGCTCGGCGTCGGCGTTGACGTACCCCTCATGCAGAGTGTCAAAGAACTGCTGCACCTCAGTGTCCTCCGGCTCCTTCCAGCTCGGGTCAGGGCCATGCGTGTTGCAGACCGGCTTCATGGCGATGATATCGGACCAGCGCGACTTATTGCACAATGGGACCACCCCCATCGGCAGCTTGAACAGAGGCCCCTTGAGGACCTTGCCGGCCTTTGAGGCGGCCCTCGCGACCTTGCCGGTCCGCTCGACCTCGCCGTCACGGCCCACGTCAAGCTGGAAGAGCCGCTGGCAGAAATGGACGTGCCCCATCACTGTGAAATTATGGTTGAGGCCGGGACGAAGCCGCATGATGTCGGCGGGGTTCGTGAAGAGCCAGGCTGGCCTCCCCTTGTTATGCAGTGGAGCGATCCGGTGGCGGATGAAGTCCGCCCCGATCATCTCAAGGATGAGGCCGGCCTCGGTGAGCCGGAGAATCCTGGTGGTAGCAACCGTGAGCTTCTCGTCGTTAGCATCGACGTCGCTCCAATCGCTTCTACGGACAGGCGGCGCCTGGCGAACTTCGCAGAACGCCGGCGGGTCCTTCTCCTTGATCCAGCACCACCGGCCCCGCCATTCTTCCCACCTCTCCTTCATGGCGCCCTCCGGATACGCCCCCTTGGATCTTGAGACCCAGGCAATGCAACCGGAGATGGCGCCCCTGGTTGGATCCTAGGGGCGAAGTAATGGCGGGAGAGCGCCGTGTTGGGGTGCACCCCGCGAAGCCCTCGCAGAGATGCGCGAAAAGGGCCATGCATGCCACCACATTCGGAGTAAAATCCAGGAGGCAGAAGCCAAGGGTATGCATGACATCACTCAAGAAAACGGAGAAGGGAGGACAGAGCCCGCAGGAAAAATAATCGACAAAGAAGGGGTACCGATTTGGGGAAGCCTCGGTGCAGTCAGCGGGGATGACACGCGTGGCTGGATGCCCTGAATCCCCCCCGGTCTTCCCTCCCCACAGGGGACTGAAGGAGTCCCGAAGCTCGAACATGTCAAATGTCAAGGGGAAGAAGGCGGACTGCGTCCGCTACACCGCCAGCGCACTCTCCGGCGGCTCCGCGGCTCCGGCATCCTTGGACACTCCCTTGCCCTTGGTGGATTTTGGCGCCATGGCGGCTAGAGGAGGAGGGCCGGACAGAGGGCGGCGAAAGCGCAACGGCGGCGAGCAGGAATGAAGCTTGGAGAAGAAGAGGAAAGCCAGCGGAGGGTTTTCCGAGATTGGGGTTGCGTGAAGGGTAAAAGGAACTGTGCGCCCGCGGTTATCCCTTTTTATGGCGAAGCTGCGGGGCACGCTGCCCATTTACTGTGATGTGACGCATGCGTGTGGAAACCGCCCCACGCATGCCGCCCACGTCATGCACACCCCTCCACACAGCGCCGCGCGCGCGGGTCGTGGGAAGCGCAGCGCGCGAAAAGGTTTACCGCGGTAAAAATGGCCCCACCTGCCCGCGCACCGTTTTGGGCCTGGCCCAACAACGTGTCGCGCTTATGTGTGGCCCACGTCCGGGGGCTCCTATGGGTGTACAAAAGAGGGGTGCATTTTTGTACCCCTATACTGTGCACGGGCAATGGAGCCGCCGCCTACGGTCAAGCCAAGCGAGCAGGGAGGTGAGCCAAGGTAAGACCGAAGCACAAGATAATCAGAGCAACGCTAAGGCCGAGACCACAAGGAGCAGAGGGACGAAGCAGGCTCCCCCGGCAAGGCCCTTGCCGGGGCAGCCCCGGCAAGATCCTTGCCGGGACAGCTCGCCCCACACCAACAGAGCGGGCCACCCTTGAGCCCACGGTCTCCAACATCACGTTGGGCAAGGGCTCGGGAGGCACCTCCGTGGTGGCATGCAGATCTTTGTGAAGACATAATCAAGATCAGATGAGGATTAGAAGACGACGACCCTCAGCAAGATGTTTGCCGAGGAAGGCAACCAGACCCCCGGCAAGGTCCTTGCCGGGGACGACAGCGCGCCACAGCAAGACCCTTGCCGGGCCACCCGGCAAGACCCTTGCCGGGCCACCCAGCAAGGCCCTCACCAAGGACGTCGGCAGGGTCACCGCCAGGCCCGCACCAATCAAGTTCCCACCGCCGCTCACATGCAGCTGCCAGCCCGACCAGCTGGGCAGGCACCCCGGTGGCAACATGCAGCTCCCAGGCCAACTCATCGAGCGCCTGCGTGGCGGAATGCAGATCTTCGTGAAGGCTCCAGCACCGCACCTCCTCAGCTGCCTGCCTGCCTACATGGCACTACATGCCTCACTGGCCAGGGCGCGTGTTGGAGCGAGGAGGAGTGGCGACGGACGGGACGGGTCTCACCCCCGTCCCCAATAAAGCAAGGGGGCACCTAAGCTACGCATTAAATGTGTCTTGTCCTGTAATACGAGCGATAAGCTTGCAATACAATACGCCTTTCCACCTCTTGTATGCCACTGTGGCAGCCCCTTTCGCCTATAAAAGGAGGCCCATGGCATACCGGAGAAGGATTCGGCTCTTTCAAACCACGCACTGACCACAGCTAGTTTGAGAGCTCAAGAACTCTCTGAAATACACCCATCAAAGCAGGACTAGGGTTTTACGCATCCTCGCGGCCCGAACCTAGGTAAACGATCCTGGTGCTGTCCACTAGCCCTGCTCTTCTCGCAACCCCGCGCCCCCGGCAACCGTAGTAGGGATTCTTGTGATCCCATAGGTGTCGTTCCACACTGACACCTTGGCATTGGAAACGCTTGCTTTGAACCATAAGTAAGCCTCTGGGAAGGGCCAACTATTGTCAATATCGAGACCAACGCATGACTCATCATCCAGGCTGAAGCGACCTATATCAGGATGCATATTGTCATAGCCAGGGTAGGAACCATAGCAATGTCCGAGGTATAGATACAGTTGCTTCTCATAAATGGTAGTAACATTGTGCCAACAATAGCTGGATCGCATTTCACCATCATTGGATAGTTTTTTCCAAGGAAGAACGAGTTTTCTCCAAGACTATCAATCCGGAACCAGGAAGAAGGTGCTGACGCTAGGACACTAGTATCCATCCCGAATACCCTGCAACGGATGTTGGAATAGGTCCGGAGAGTGCGACCATGGCAGACAAGACCTGCTTCCTTAGTAACATCAGCAGTGCCCTGTATACATACAAGAAGAGGTGATCCATCGGAATAAGTTGACAGGCGCCACCGAGTATGTAGGTCCTGCTCGTCCTCATGCTCGTGATCATCACCATCGTTATCTCCCCCTTGGTTATAAATTTTTTTCAAGTATTGGTGGTGGAATGTTCATAGGACCTTGGAAACACAAGAAGGTTAATTAGTACGGGGATACTAACTCGCATGCATGTGGATGAAACAATTATAATTATGGTAGAAGACAAACGTACCGAAACAATAAAGGATTCCATGCAAAAACAGTGCCATGAGTGGTGGCAGCAAACACAAAACGCTCGTATTGAATTGCATCGCAGTACTCATGCGTGTACAACAATTGATTTTTGAGCAATATCCATCGAGGCATGGAAGTAAGGACGACAACAAGCTTGTCAAAGATAGCAACAACATGATAGTTCGTGTAATCCCAAGATTAGATGGAAAATCAACAAATTGCTATCTTCTATATACGACAGTCACCATGATCATATTTGAACGTACGCAGATCATCTGTGTGCTCAACCTCAGGGCACTGAGATTTTTGGAAGAGGAACCCGGTGACGAGTGTACACATTCACAAGTTCGCACTCGCAGTTGTACCCAATATAAACAACCCAATCTCCATTTGCATCTTACCATCACACGTATCATTTGCATAAGGTGAGGCTTCCGTCGTCCCCGTGCCGACGAGCAGGGTCATGGCGAAGAAGATAGGGGAGATCAAACCGCTCGTGAACCATTGGGTTCTTTGTAATGATGTTATTTGTTGAGTCGAGAACGGTCTTGAACGAACCTGCCATGCTAGCCGAGGTGATGACGTCACACCAATCAATGAGTTCCTCCACCACGTCATCTTTCAGATCGTGGCAAGAATAACGGGCTCGTTTCTGGCTTGTTCCCTCCATGGAGAAGATGATCAAACAATGGCAGAAGGAAAGGTGAAGGCAAATGAAGGGATGAAGAGCGTGCGACAGTAGTTCCAAATCGAGAGGGAAAGGTGATGAGGCGGTGGACGACTGCCACGGTACAGGAAGAGGTGCCCCGGCCTACATAGACATCCGTTCAAAAATTCATCGTCGTCTCACCGACATGTTGGAACGGGACCACATGTCAACGAAACATGGTGTGTCATTTCTCATGCAAAATGCGATCTACCGCGTTGGCCCGAGGTGCCGCATTATTTCTTGACTTTATTTTTTTACTGGCATGCCGTTCAGTTTTGAAGCACAGCTAATTGGTATTGTATGCAGAGAAAACATAAACTACTCTACCACTACTCCACCTCTAGTACTAGTATCAGAAAAGATATATAAGATGGAGCTTCAGCGCTTTCTTGCTAAAGGCTGCCCACTTGCTTCTCACACTATCACCCTCTCTCCAGAACAAAAAAGATGGTGATGGCCCCTCTCTCTCATTCCTCACCGGTGGTCACAGATCCACCAGGATCCCGTCCACCGGGGAAGAAAAGGACGTGCAGTGTTGACGCACTCGTCGCCGATGAGCGAGGTCACACACTGACGCCAAGGCCGTTCTCTCAGACCTAGCGCCCGTGCGGGATGGCCTCCGTCCCTAAGCTCGATGATGTAGTGTGTGCGGAGGACGACGACCATGAGCGAAGCCACTTCCTGCCGACCCTTAGGTATGCTACCTCTTTTTGAACCATACCCTTCTTCTATTGCCCCATCTGCTCCGTCACTGCATGTGGATCTTTTTCCACTTCGCCTTCTCCCCAATTTGCTATCCTCTACTCTGCTGGTCATGCAGATGAAAACCTTAATTTGCACTATTAAAGGAAACCCTAATTCATGCAGACTAATCAATGTCTGTGTTGAATAAGGAAAGGAAGGGCGAAAGTACTATCGAGGAGACTAGGTATCGAACCCACATCTAGGTTGAAAAGGGGAAAATCCGTAGCTAAGGAATGAGTCTCGTGTGTCTTGGTTGAATAAGGGTAGAAAGGCATGACAACACAATAGAGAATGACCAGGTCGATCAGTTTGTTGTCCACACTTAGGAAAAAGGTGGCTAAAGAGAACAAAAATGGGACGTAATCCACATATGCTGCCTGGATATTTGTTGCTCTGGGCAACCATCCCTCCCTCACCACTCTATGCGTTAGTGGAGGTACATCGTACTGATGCGCCCACTTTCCGAATGGGCCTCCCATGCTCTTATTGCCACTTTTTTGCTGTTAGTATAACGCCACAGGTAAAGTCAAGCAATGCTACTGCTAAAGTTATGCCACATTTAACTAATGTCGCACTCAGTCTAATGCCACCAATAAATTTAAGCAATGCCATTTAATGTCACTGGATTATTTTAAGGTTAGCTGTTGATTGTGGATGTATTAAAGATTTTTCAGCTAAGGCATTCTAATGTTGTTGCACAGCTAGTATACCAATGATGAAACTTGTTACTACCTTCAGATTTTTGCACTATTAATGATTATAGATTACATACCTCACTTTCATGAGATAAGTCATTTTTTGTACAGTGTCACCAAAATGCCAAGGCGCTGATGTCATTTTATTTTGGTTAAACTGCACAAAAATTTATGAAGAGAAGAGGAAAGGTCAAGAGTGGGCACCTCCTCCTTCGGCTGTTTTCTTGATTCCTTTGATCAAGTTTTTATGTTTGATCGATTATCAAGATTGGGATAGCAATTTTGAGGTCCCCTCGAGTTCGAAATGATATTTACCTTGAAGGTACATGGTTTGCGAATTTTTTATACTGTCATTAGTTAATAATGCTAGTTACCATCATACTTTTGTATGTGGTTTAATGTTGTTGCACAACTAGTATACCAATGTTGAAACGTGTTACCTTTACATTTTGTATTGTTAATTCTTATATAAATCTTCCCGTGCTAGCTTATGAAAATCTGTTCAGTAAAAGCATTGTACTGTACCCCGTAGTAAAAAACTACACTACTATTGCATTAGCCACTGGGTTAGTGTATATTTGTACTATTTGAATGGTCTTGCATTAGCGTATGGACATATATAAGGTGTGGCAAACTTTCCCAGATATGTGCTCAAGAAAACTACTACATGTTTTCATAAATACTAGACGTTTGGGTACTTTAAATTGAACTGCAAAACCACCTTATATTAAGGAACAGAGGGTGTAGAGTTCACTCAAATTATGCAGGTAAAGCTAGTCAGACCTTTGTTAAAATTAATGTTCATTATGTTATCGGAGGAGTTCTGCATGTTTGTCTCAAATGACTATCGATTACATACCTGACATCATGATGTAATGGTAAGTCGTTTGTTTTTGTATAGTGTTACTGAATTGTCAAGGAGGTGATGACATTTTATTTTAGTTGAACTGCGCAAAATATGCTTAAAAGAAGAGGAAAGGTCAGGAATGGTTCAATCTTTCAGAAAATACTATGTATGCCTTCCTGACATCAATCGCAGTTGCCTTATTTATTCCTTCAAACATGTGGTTAGAAACAGTCTTGCTACCTTTTCCCATTAAGATATTGGAACGCTTATATTTGTGATTCTATGCTTCAACTATTGCCACTTTTATAGTAACCACACTTTCAATATCTGCTCGATTTTAGTGGAACTGCACAAAAAGTACAAATGGTTAAACATTATGAGCATGTTTTCTTCCAAACCATTCTATCCAATTGGCGGCACTATGAGCAGTTCATTACGAAGGGACATGGTTTGCTACTATCTTGCTACTCTTTTTGTACTATCATTAGATAGTAATATTAGTGGTTTGCATGTGAATTTATTGGCAGGGTGGACCTACATTGGGGGTGCAGGACATGATTCAATGATTGGATGCTCAATTACGGTTCTACCGATTTCACCTCTTCCTCACTGGGAACATGGATATCCTTGGTATGATAAAGAATAGGCGCTATATTTCTGCTCTGTACCAGCAAATCAATTCAGTATGAAATTGTCCAGGGCAAAACATGACAGTATCAAATTGTCCAGTGCAAAACATGACAGATGCTAAGCGAAAATGACTAGCAGAGACATGTTTAAACCAAAAATACAAGGTCCGGTATATGTTTACTAGCTGCTTGATATTTGACAAGCAAACAAAGTGACCTCAATTTTGGTTGAACTACACAAAAGAATAGTATAGTCACTGCATGCAGTGCCATTTGAAAATAGACACAGAAAGATTGGATAGTCACTTCATGGACTGCACAACAGTAGTACTGTAATATTTATTAGCCAACACTAGGTGCTTCATTGCTTTGGTCTAATTATAAAATGGGCATAATTTTCCCTAAGTTAAAGTTTGTTTTCCAAAAATAGTCTCGCCATGTGATCGAGAGAAGACCAAATCATATTGCAGTGGATGTTCCTCCATCATGTGTGGTTCATTCTCATGGTTCTAGCTGTTGGTGAAACCACTTATGTTTGCTATCAGCTCTCCAATCTAAAGAAGAAGGACCTCACCACCTCAGAGTACTACCGCAAGATACGGGGCTTCGCCGACACCATGGTGTCCATCGGCAAGCCACTCAATGATGAAGAGGTGCTTGGCTGCATACTTGCCGGACTAGGTTCCGAGTTTGAGCCATTGGTCGCGTCGGTCACGGTGCGCGACGACTACATCAGCCTCAGTAGCTTCTACGCGCTCCTCCTCAGTGATGAACTCCGCCATGAGCAGCAGTTCTCCGTCGGCGAGACCACTTCTCGGCCAATGTAGCCGCCCGCAATTCTGATGGTCGCGATGCTAGCCGTGGAAACCAGGGTGGACAGGTCGGCAACAACAGCAATAGCGGCAACCGTGGCGGCGGTGGACGCAGCCGTAGCAATGGCCGAAGCAACCTAAAGTGTCAGGTCTGCAGCAAGTTTGGCCATGACGCGCTCCACTTCCACAATCGCTTCAACCATGCGTTCCAGCCTGAAGATCAGCGCGAGCGCTCCGTCAAGACCGCCAACACGGGCTCCTACATCATCGACACCGATCGGGTACATACGTATTATTGGGCGACCGACCACCCATCGAAGCGATCTTGATCGCCTTGCCATCCACGAGCGCTACGGCGGGAAGGACAAGGTGCACGTCGCGAATGGAGCAGGTTTGTCTATCTCACATGTTGGTCATTCATCTATATCGGGCTCATCTAAACACATTCATCTCCGCAATATTTTGCATGTTCCCAATGTTAATAAACATATTCTCTCTGTTTCTCGATTGGTTTATGAAAATGATGCCTTTGCTGAATTTCATCCTCATGTGTTTTATCTTAAGGACCGAGCAATGAAGCGGGTTCTTCTTCGCGGTAGATGCTGAAATGGTCTTTACCCGGTGCCAAGCCTCCAGTCAGCGTTAGTTTCATCCAATAATCGTCGAGCTCTTGCCGGTGTCAAGCTCTCTCTGGACCTTTGGCATCGCAGATTAGGTCAGCCAGCAAAGAATGTCATTGATTTAGTACTTAGATCAAATATATTTGCTTGTGCACCATCTCTTGAGTCTAGTGTGTGTGATTCTTGCCAGCGAGCGAAGCTACATCAGTTACCCTTTTATAATTCCAATCATGTTACTCATGCGCCTCTTGAGCTTATTCACTCAGATATTTGGGGTCCGACCATCACATCTGTTGGTGGTTTTAAGTACTATGTGAGTTTTTTTCGATGATTTCAGTCGTTTTACTTGGATTTACCTTTTAAAATGCATGTCTAATGTGGAACAAGCTTTCTACACATTTTAGAAACATGTCAAACGCATGCTTGATACTAAGATCAAAGTTGTCCAATCTGATTGGGGCGGCAAGTACCGCCATCTCAATCATTATTTTGCTCGGGAAGGCATCATGCACCGCGTCTCTTGCCCACATACTTCTCAACAAAATGGCATCGTCGAGCGCAAACATCACCACATAGTTGAAGCAGGCATCGCTCTCCTTGCTCACTCATCGGTTCCTGTTCGTTTTTGGGATGCGGCTTTTATCACTGCGTGCTATCTTAGCAATCGTATGCCCACACGTGTCCTAAAAAATTCAACCCCTATTTCTTGTCTTCTGAATGAGCAACTAGATTATACTTTGCTCCGTGCGTTCGGATGTGCTTGTTGGCTGAACCTTCAGCCATACAACAATAGGAAACTTGAGTTTCGCTCCAGACAGTGTGTTTTCTCGGATATAGTTCCATGCACAAAGGGTATAAGTTCCTCGACCGAACCAGTGGTCATATTTACATCTCACGTGATGTTGTGTTCGACGAACATGTGTTTCCATTTGTAGCTGCTCCGCCACAATCACCACCGACCGAACCACTTCCTCCCACTCCTCCATCAATTTTTCCTATCTCTGAGCCGGCAGTGGTGGATGATCACATGAGACGATATGATATTTCCTTGCTCACTGACCCCTCGTGCAGCTCTGCTTTGCCCGCAGGTACTGCACCATCACCACCCTTTGTATCGCCGTCGCCTACGGGCCCGACGTCTTGCTAGATGCGCCATACAGATGGACCTGCATCACCAACACCGACGTCCGAGCCTGAGGCTAATAGCCCTAGCTCACGGTCGCCTGTTGCGGCCTCCCTTGAGGAGCACGTCTCTCCTGCTTCAGCAACTCCTTCAGCAACCCCGGCCCAGGAGCCGGTCTTTGCAGAGTCGTCCTCACCTCCTGTCGTCGCGCAACAGCCGCCTGCGCCACATCCGATGACAACATGGCTCCGCGGCAACATTGTCCAGAAGTTGGTACCACTGACGGCACCATGCACTATGACCCTCGTCGACGTGCCTTCCATGCTAAGCCACGGTCCTATCATCTCGCCCTCGCTGATGCACAGTGGCGGTCTGCCATGGAGGATGAGTTTTCTGCTCTTCAACAGAACAACACTTGGACCTTTGTGCCTCATCCTGCTGGCAAGAACATCATAAGTTGTAAGTGGGTATTTAAAGTGAAGCACAAGTTTGATGGCTCCTTGGACAAATTCAAAGCTTGCCTCGTTGCTCGCGGGTTTACTCAGCAGCATTGTATGGATAACACGAATAAGTTTTCTCCTATCATGAAACCAGCCACGGTGCATCTTGTGCTTTCTTTGGCCGTGTCTCAAGGATGGCACCTGCGTCAAGTCGACATTAGCAATGCTATCTTGCATGGTATACTCACTGAAGAAGCCTATATGCAGCAGCCTCCCAATTTCCATGATAATGTCCATCCTAATTGAGAGTGGTCTTTTAGATCCCGGGTGCCTAGGCACCCTCTTATCTATGCCATTCATTGAGAATATAATGCATAGAGATTTGTGCCCTGCACTGTAGCAATGAAATCTATTAGCAATTCGGGTGCTTCATTAAGCGAAGGAGTAAAGATAAAAAACAAAGTAACCTAGGTCTAGTCTAGCCATGCTCCTCCTGGCCTGATTACCTATTAAAAAAATGTGGGGCATATGCGAACCAACCTGTGGTTGGATGGTTAGAGGGATTGTGGTATCCCCAGCCCATCAGGGTTCAAATCGTGGTGCTCAGATTTATTCCTGGATTTTGTGCATTCATGTGTGACTGATTTCAAAGAGAGAAAACATGAGAAGAGAGGGAGATTATACTGTGCATGCATGTGTCAGACTGTTTCTGCCAGACCCATTTCTGCATGCTACTTCCTCCTAGCCTACCTAATTACTCTAGTACTATAAAGCGTCTGCAGCTAAACAGTGGCTAACACGAATTGGGAAATTTTACGGTGCATTATAATACACCAGAGCACATGTTTTATATGGGCGATCTAATGGATGAGAATAACTTGGCCTTTTTTAGCCCCAGGGTATTTTCGACCTAAATTTTTTGTACATTTAATCGGCCCAATTAGATCCAGGGATATTCTCGTCCTAAATTTTTTGATTAAAATAATTGCATTAATAAAGCACATCATTATAGAGGTCCAATCATCGTGCGTACTCTTTTGAATTTCGGTTCGAGTGGTTTGTCCTCTCTCCTCCTCTCGAGCCCTAACCTTGGCCCCGCCTATATCACCGCCGATCGCCTCCAGCACCCTTGATCGCCACCGATTGCACCCGCCATGTCTACCCCTCCTGCTCCTACTCCCCCCTCCATCGCAAGTCACCCCACTCGGGTCGCGGCGCCAGATCTTCCGACGAGCTGCTAATCCACTCATTGCGCGAGCGGACGCCACCTTCCCCGACCCGAGAGGCCACATCATCCTCATCGACGTGCATCAACTTTTTCACGCCGGATCTTCGCTGTAAGTGCCTAGCCATCTCAAATCTTTTCTGGTCCCTTCTGCATATAGCACCAATAGGGGTCGGATTTGATTCGGGTTTAGGATATGTCATGTGAGGTTTAGGGTTTACCTTTTTAGAAAGTTGTGACGAGATTTTGGTCGGATTTGGTTAGGGTTTAGGATATGTCATGTGAGGGTTAGGATTTTTGTTTTCAGAAAGTTGTGACTAGATTATGATTGAAAGCAAGTGTAAGTCGGATGTAGCTAAGACATATTGAAGGACTTAGTTAGGGTTATGTGGCATGAGAAAGTTGTCAGCAGATTTAGATTCAAAGAAAGTTATTTTGGATTTAGTTAGGAGATACTTTTGAATTGAGTTTCGAGATATTTTGGATTTAGTTAGGAGATAATTATTTTGTATGGAGTTTGGACTTATTTTGGATTTAGTTAGGAGATACTTTTGGATTTTGTTAGGAGATAATTTGGATTTAGTTAGGAGATAATTTTGAATGGAGTTTGGAGATAATTGATCTATCAGGGTGGATCTATCAAGGCATTTGAAGGACTCTTGGACTTTGGATTTAGTTAGGAGATCATCAGTTAGAGCTAGTACAATCAATTACAAATTTCTGGATTTAGTCAGGGCATATGTACTTACAGCTTTTGAAGGACTGAGTTAGGTACATGAATCCGATATGAAAAATTAAATCAATTATTTAAGCAGATTAGTGCATAATTTCGGTAACGTATGCTATCCATCCGTAACATTGACTATCTGTTTTCGCTGGCAGCATACAACATGGATGATAAAGGCAATGATCGCAAAAACTTGGGTGATACAGGCAAGGATGACAAGGACATGGGTCATAGAGGCAACGAAGGCAAAGGCATGGATGATAAGGACAATGATTTCGTAGCCATGGACCCCAAAGGAATGGATGGTATGTGCGTGGATGATAAGGATAATGAGGATGCAGGCAAGGATGGCATAGACATGGATGATGTACACGTGCAAGGTAAAGGAATTGATAATAAAGGCATGGCTGGTTCAGACCTGAATGGGTGTATGGAATACTTAGAGATTGTGAAGAAGGCTTTCAGCACTGAGGAAGAAGCCTACATGTTCTACGTAGGCTATGCGAGAAAAAAGGGTTTGGTGTTAGAAAGGATGATCTGAAGTACAGGGGTCCAAGTCCGGAACAAAATGCATACAGAAGGACATACAAGTGCTGCAAACAAGGATGGCGGGCCCTTAAGAACTTTAACAGAGCTGAAAGAAAAAGAACACCGAGGGGCCTTTCTCGGTGTGGGTGTCCCGCTCTTTTTCAGGTTGGGCTACAAGATAGCAGTGGCCTCTGGTTCGTCAAGAATTTTGTGGACAAGCATAACCATCTGTTTGTCCTCACGACTGACTCCCTACTTATCAGCTCACCGTAGAATGACTGACGCACAAAAGGCCGATGTCATCGAGTATGCTGTCGGTGGACTTCGAACACATCAGATTATGAATGTAATGGAGAAGAATGCCGGAGGTCCCGGCAAGCTTGGATTTATAGATCGAGTTCTATACAACCATGTTTCAATCCAGAAGAAGCGCAAGATAGAAGGCAGTGATGCTAGATATTCGCTCACCTATATGATTGCACAGAAAAAAGCAGACGCGGAATTCTTTTTCAAATACACAAAGACAGCGAAGGCCATTTGAGGAACATATTCTGGGCTGATTCACAATCCCGGATTGACTATGTTGCCTTTGGTGGTGTCGTGGTGTTCGACAGTACATATCAGTCTAACAAGTACAGGCTTCCGTTTGTTCCATTTGTTGGTCTGAACCATCACCGCAGCACAGTGTCAGACGAGACAGTTGCATCATACTAGTGGCTTCCTCATGTATTTTTGGAGGCAATGTCCCAGATGGCACCCATTTCAGCAATCACCGATGGGGATGGTTCAATGGCTAAAGCAATAGCTACTGTCTGGACCGGAACAGATAATCGTTTGTGCACGTGGCATATCGAGGAGAATATGGTGATCCACCTCCGCAAGAAAAAGCTTGAGGAATTTAGGGAATTCATTTACCGTCATTGGGATGTTGATGAGTTTGAGAAAAGATGGGAGGCTTATAAGGTTAGGGTCAAAATAAAACCAACAGGCAAGAGGTCGTCATGGGTTAACAGGATGTACGAGCTGCGACACAAATGGGCTGCTGCGTACACAAAGGGTAGATATTTCCTAGGCATGATGAGTAATCAGAGGAGCGAGTCTCTCAACTCAAGGCTTCATGTGCACCTGAACAGGAATATGTAGCTTGCTGATTTGTTGCAGCATGTTGAGAACTGTGTATCCATAATGCGTAGGAATGAAGCAGCATTAGACGCAGTAGCGACACATACGATACTGATACGTCTCTGTCGTATCTACTTTTCCAAACACTTTTGCCCTTCTTTTGGACTCTAACTTGCATGATTTGAATGGAACTAACCTAGACTAACACTGTTTTCAGCAGACTTTCCATGGTGTTATTTATGTGCAGAAACAAATGTTCTTGGAATGACCTGAAACTCCACGGAACTTATTTTTGGAAAATGTAAAAAATACTGGAAGAAGAATCCACGTCAGGGGGCCTACACCTGTCCACGAGGGTGGAGGGCGCGCCTGCCCCCCTGCCTCATGGGCCCCCTGATGCTCCACCGACCTCAACTCCAACTCCATATATTCGTGTTCGGGGAGAAAAAAATTCAAGGAGAAGGATTCATCGAGTTTTACGATACGGAGCCGCCGCCAAGCCCTAAAACCTCTCGGTAGGGCTGATCTGGAGTCCGTTCGGGGCTCCTGAGAAGGGAATCCGTCGCCATCGTCATCATCAACCATCCTCCATCACCAATTTCATGATGCTCACCGCCATGCCTGAGTAATTCCATCGTAGGGACAGTGATGGGTTGGATGAGATTTATCATGTAATCGAGTTAGTTTTGTTAGGGTTTGATCCCTAGTATCCACTATGTTCTGAGATTGATGTTGCTATGACTTTGCTATGCTTAATGCTTGTCACTAGGGCCCGAGGGCCATGATTTCAGATCTGAACCTACTATGTTTTCATGAATATATGTGAGTTCTTGATCCTATCTTGCAAGTCTATAGTCAGCTACTATGTGTTATGATACGGCAACCCCGAAGTGACAATAATCGGGACCACTCCCGGTGATGACCATAGTTTGAGGAGTTCATGTATTCACTATGTGTTAATGCTTTGATCCAGTACTCTATTAAAAGGAGGCCTTAATATCCCTTAGTTTCCGCTAGGACCCAGCTGCCACGGGAGGATAGGACAAAAGATGTCATGCAAGTTCTTTTCCATAAGCACGTATGACTATATTTGGAATACATGCCTACATTACATTGATGAATTGGAGCTAGTTTTGTGTCACCCTATGTTATGATTGTTACATGATGAACCGCATCCGGCATAATTCTCCATCATCAATCCAATGCCTAAGAGCTTTTCACATATTGTTCTCCGCTTACTTACTTTTCCGTTGCTATTGTTACAATCACTACAAAAGCCAAACATATTGCTTTTGCTATCGTTACCGTTACTTCCATATTACTTTGCTACTAAATACTTTGTTGCAGATACTAAGTTATCCAGGTGTGGTTGAATTGACAACTCAACTGCTAATACTTGAGAATATTCTTTGGCTCCCCTTGTGTCGAATCAATAAATTTGGGTTGAATACTCTACCCTCGAAAACTGTTGCGATCCCCTATACTTGTGGCTTATCAAGACTATTTTCTGGCGCCGTTGCCGGGGAGCATAGCTCTATTCTTTGAGTCACTTGGGATTTATATCTGCTGGTCACTATGAAGAACTTGAAAGACGAAAACAACAATTTATCCCTCAACTACGAGGGAGGTAAGGAACTGCCGTCTAGCTCGCACTTGATTCACCTTCTGTTTTGAGTAAGCTTGCGACACCTAAACCTGCTTCGCTATTCATTCCGATATGTCGCCGTTATTGATGATGCCACTTCTGCTATGCATGATACTTATGATGAAACTACTTCTATGCTTGATACTACTGTGCCACTTGGTGAATTTCTTGATGAACAACTTGCTAGGGCTAGAGAGAATGAAATTGTTGAAACTGATAATATTGAAGATAGTGATGATGAGGACTCTCCCCCTAATAAATACGAATTGCCTGTTGTTCCCGAGGGTTATGTTATGGATGAAGAAGCTGCTTGAGCTATTTTAGCTTGCAATGATAGATATGATCTTAAGAAGTTAATAGCTAAATGGAAGCAGCAAGCTCTTAATGCTAGAATGAAACCTGACCCTGCTTTTGCTACTTCACCTCTCTGTGTTACTGATAAGGATTATGAATTCTCCATTGATCCCGATATAATTACTTTGGTTGAATCTGATCCTTTCTATGGCTATGAATCTGAAACTGTTGTGGCACATCTTACTAAATTAAATGATATAGCCACCCTGTTCACTAATGATGAGAGAACTCGCTACCTTTATATCCTGAAAATATTTCTGTTCTCATTAAAGGGTGATGCTAAGATATGGTTTAATTCTCTTGATCCTGGTTGTGTGCATACTCCCCAGGATATGATTTATTACTTCTCTGCTAAATATTTCCCTGCTCACAAGAAACAAGCTCCTTTAAGGGATATATACAACTTTATGCAAATTGAAGAAGAGAGTCTCCCACAAGCTTGGGGGAGGCTTCTCCAATTAACTAATGCTTTGCCTGATCATCCTCTTAAGAAAAATGAAATACTTGATATCTTTTATAATGGACTAACCGATGCTTCCAGGGATTACCTGGATAGTTGTGCTGGTTCTGTTTTCAGGGAAAGAACACTGGATGAAGCTGAAATTCTATTGAATGATATGTTGACAAATGAAAATAATTGGACACTTCCTGAGCCAACTCCTAAGCCTATTCCTAAACCAACTCGGAAGAAGAGAGGTGTTCTATTTCTCAGTCCTGAAGATATGCAAGAAGCAAAGAAATTTATGAAAGAAAAGGGTATTAAAGTTGAAGATGTTAAGAATTTACCTCCTATTGAAGAAATACATGGTCTTAATTTACCGCCTGTTGAAGAAATATATGATCTTAATTCATCACCTATTGAAGAAACTCATGGTCTTGATAACCCGACACAGGTAGTAAAAGTAAATTCTCTCTATAGATATGATAACGCTGAAATCCCTCCTACTAAGTTTGCTAGCCAATGTCTGGATGAGTTTGACAATTTTATGGTTAAGAAAGAAGATTTTAATGCTTATTTTGGTAGACAATTAAAACAAAATGCTTATATGATTGAACACTTCAGTAATTACATGGCTAATGTTAAAGGTGAACTTAAACTCATTAGTAAACATGCTTCTATGGTTACCACTCAAGTAGAACAAGTACTTAAAGCTCAAAATGATTTGCTCAATGAACTGAATAGTAAGAAAAATGACTATGCTGTTAGAGCGGCTACTAGAACTGGTAAAATGACTCAGGAACCTTTGTATCCGGAAGGCCATCCTAAGAGAATTGAACAAGATTCTAAGAGAAATAATATAGATGCACCTAGTCCTTATATAAAGAAGAAAAAGAAAAATGATAGGACTTTGCATGCTTCTAGTGAACCTATTGCTGAACCACCTGAGAATCCAAATGATATTTCTATTTCTGATGCTGAAACACAATCTGGTAATGAACATGAACCTAATGAAAATGTTAATGATAATGTTCATGATGATGCTCAACCTAGTAATGATAATGATGTAGAAATTGAACCTGCTGTTGATCTTGATAACCCACAATCAAAGAATCAACGTTATGATAAGAGAGACTTTGTTTCTAGGAAAATGGTAAAGAAAGAGAACATGGGTTCAGAAACCCATGCATTTTCCTCCCAAACCATCCAAGAAAAAGGATGATGAGGATTTTGAGCGCTTTGCTGAAATGATTAGACCTATCTTTTTGCGTATGCGATTAACTGATATGTGAAAGAAATTGTTACTAATAAAAGAAAGATATCGGAAGCTGAAATTTCCACCATGCTTGCAAATTATACTTTTAAGGGTGGAATACCAAAGAAACTTGGAGATCCAGGAGTACCAACTATACCATGCTCCATTAAAAGAAATTATGTTAAAACTGCTTTATGTGATCTTGGAGCTGGTGTTAGTGTTATGCCTCTCTCTTTATACCATAGACTTGATTTGAATAAGTTGACACCTACTGAAATATGTTTGCAAATGGCTAATAAATCAAATGCTATACCTGTCGGTATTTGTGAGGATGTGCCTGTTGTGGTTGCGAACGTTACTATTTTAACAGACTTTGTTATTCTTGATATTCCCGAGGACGATAGTATGTCTATTATTCTTGGAAGACCTTTTTTGAATACTCCAGGGGCTGTTATTGATTGCAACAAAGGCAATGCCACTTTTCATGTTAATGGCAATGAGCATACGGTACACTTTCCGAGGAAACAACCTCAAGTTCATAGTATCAATTCTATTGGAAAACTTCCATCGATTATTTTTAGAGGTTTTGAATTTCCTCTTCCTACTGTCAAGAAGAGATATGATATTCTTATTGTTGGGGATGTGCATATCCCCATTGAGGTAACATAGTGTTATTCGAAATTTCTCCGGTTCCATGTTATTCAGAATGAGTTTGTTAAGAAGACTTGATCAACCTTGTTAGTGGATTCCTTTTGATGAGCATGAGATGGATGAAATTAGAAAGCAAAACCTTCTGTACCCTCTCTTTACTTTCTGTTTTTTAGTTGAAATAAAGTAAAAATAGTACTTTTCTGTCTGTTTTCTGAATTATCCGTGCAATATAAAAATACCCGAAAATTAAAGTTCTCTAAATGCCCTGAAATTGAAATATGATTTTTTTCAGGAATATTTGAGAATATCTGGCACTGAGAACACAACAGGGGGAGCAAGCACCTGGCCACGAGGGTGGAGGGTGCGCCCACCCCCTGGGCGCGCCCCCTACCTCGTGGGCCCATGGTGGCTCCGCTCCACTTATTCCTGCGCCCACACACTTCTTCTTCCTCCCCAAAAAATTACCATCCAGCTCAAGCACGAGTTCTAGCTCATTTTGATGCGATTTTTGATCTCCTTGTGCAAAGCACCTCTCACAAAACTGCTTGGGGGGATTGTTCCTTGGTATTTGACTCCTCCATTGGTCCGATTAGTTTTTGTTCTAGTGCTTTATTCATTGCAAATTTGTGCTGCCTAGGTGACCATGTTCTTGAGCTTGCATGTCAAATTTATATGGTTCCAAGTAGTTCTAATTCATGATATAGGCTCTAGGCACTTGTATGAGCTTGGTTCACTTTTATTTGAAGTTACTAAAAATTTCAGAATTTTTCAGAAAATAATGAAGAGATTTTTGAGGGGCTCATCGAGCCGAAGCTCGAAGGAAAAGCAAAGTGAGGAAGCAGAGAGGCCCAAATATAATTTGCCTCGCACCGCGGAGGTTCGGCCGTGTGAATGGCCTTCCAATGATTTCTTGAGAGAAGCCGGGATTTATGATGATTTTTATGAATTGGCTGAGAATGCAGGCCTCACCGACTTCCTCCGCGACCAACGCGAATGGTATCTCTTACTCACCAATACTTTTGTGGAAAACTTCTACTATTATCCTAAGGAATCACCTCCTTCAGTAGAGTTTCACTTATATGATGTGGTTAAGAAGATGTCACTAGATGAATTTTGCAAGGTTTGCAAAATACCTTTCGAGGGTAGTTTAGAGGAACCACATCGTAAAGATGTGGATGGATTTATTGATACTATTACTGTAGGGGAAACTAGGAAGGTTTCCGATGCAAGAATCACTAGCATACATTTTCCTGTTTTACACTACTTTGCAATATTTGCTAGTCATTGCTTAATTGGTCGCAGAAACTGTGGAAACCTTAGTGTTCCTGATATCATCATTTTGTTCCATGGTTTATTTTGTGATAACTCTGTTAGTATGGGCGGTATTATTGTCAAACGGTTAAGTCTAAACCGTACAAAGGTCCCCATCTTTGGAGGTATTTACACTTCACGCCTTGCTACACACTATAACATACCTATTAGGCATTATGAAAAAGAAGAAAAATCAATTCCCACTGTTTATCTAGATTATAAGAGTATGGTAGCGCATGATTTTATTGTTAAGAATAAGGAAGGGGCGCTTAAATACAAATTGTTCTTTGATAAACATCACCCTGAGACTATTACCTTGCCTGCTCCTTCCTTGTTTGATTTATCTGCAGGCCCGTATCTAGTTCTGTTGGCGGCCATCTACGCCTACCGGAACCCTACAATAGCTACAGAGCCAGAGCCGGAACCACAATTTGATCCTCCACGACAGTCTGACTACCAGTGGGATCCGAAGATGATTGCCAACCAGTGGCAATTAGGGGCTTCTTCATCTCAGTACGACCCCAACTACAACTTTGGATATCCTCCAGGCCATCCGTGGCAATAAACCAACTTAGGCCAAAAGCCTAAGCTTGGGGGAGTACGTATTTCTCACCGACATTACATTTATGTTCACACACTCATTGCTAGATGTCGGTGCTCATACTTTTTCGATGTAATATCCATGCTAGTTTATTTTCTTTTTATGCTTTCTTCTTGTGTGTTTGATAAATTTTAAGAAAAACCAAAAAATTAGTAATAGCTTTTAGTTAGTTTACTTCCTTGCTGTAGTAGTAATAACTAAAAGAAAATCCAAAAATATTTCTTGTTCTTCTTTTGCTTGTTGGGAGCTTTCCCGTGTATATAGTTTTATTCCTTTTCTTTTCTTTGGGGGTCGATAGGAGAAGACCATGATTAAACTGTTGAACTAGCTCTTATATGCATTATTGTTGATTTAACCAAGGGCCCATATTGCCTTCTCTTCCCCTGTTTATTGAATGCTCGCAGATTCCAACTTAAGTCCAATGCATGTGCACTCTTATTATTATTCACATCATTCGGTCGTGCAAGTGAAAGGCAATTATGACGATATATGATGGACTGATTGAGATGAGAGAAGCTGGTATGAACTCGACCTCTCATGTTTTTGTAAATATGATTAGTTCATCGTTCCTGATTCAGCCGATTATGAATAAACATGTTTGCAATGACAATTAGAGATTATAGTTGCTTATTTCATGCTTAATTAGCTATGAGTTATAATGGTTTACCTTGCGTGTCAACATGCTATTAAAATGGTTGTGATGTGGTATAGTGGGGTGGTATCCTCCTTTGAATGATTTAAGTGACTCGACTTGGCACATGTTCACACATGTAGTTGAAACAAATCAACATAGCCTTCACGATATTTATGTTCATGGTGGATTATATCCTACTCATGCTTGCACTCAATGTATATTATTTCTAATGCATGTTCATGACTGTTGTCGCTCTCTAGTTGGTCGCTTCCCAGTCTTTTGCGAGCCTTCACTTGTACTAAGCGGGAATACTTCTTGTGCATCTGATGTCTACTGCGCAACCTTCTTCTTGTAGACGTTGTTGGGCCTCCAAGTGCAGAGGTTTGTAGGACAGTAGCAAATTTCCCTCAAGTGGATGACCTAAGGTTTATCAATCCGTGGGAGGCGTAGGATGAAGATGGTCTCTCTCGAGCAACCCTGCAACCAAATAACAAAGAGTCTCTTGTGTCCCCAACACACCCAATACAATGGTAAATTGTATAGGTGCACTAGTTCGGCGAAGAGATGGTGATACAAGTGCAATATGGATGGTAGATATAGGATTTTGTAATCTGAAATTATAGAAAAAGCAAGGTAACTAGTGGTAAAAGTGAGCGTAAACGGTATTGCAATGGTAGGAAACAAGGCCTAGGGTTCATACTTTCACTAGTGCAAGTTCTCTCAACAATAATAGCATAGACAGATCATATAACAACCCGTCAACATGCAACAAAGAGTCACTCCAAAGTCACCAACAGCAGAGAACAAACGAAGAGATTATGGTAGGGTACGAAACCACCTCAAAGTTATTCTTTCCAATCAATCCGTTGGGCTATTCCTATAAGTGCCACAAACAGCCCTAGAGTTCGTACTAGAATAACACCTTAAGACACAAATCAACCAAAACCCTAATGTCACCTAGATACTCCATTGTCACCTTATACGATATGCATCACACAATCTCAGATTCATCCAACCAATACATAGAACCTCAAAGAGTGCCCCAAAGTTTCTACCGGAGAATCACGACGAAAACGTGTGCCAACCCCTATGCATAGGTTCATGGGCGGAACCCGCAAGTTGATCACCAAAACATACATCAAGTGAATCACGTGATATCCCATTATCACCACACATACGCACGGCAAGACATACATCAAGCGTTCTCAAATCTTTAAAGACTCAATCCGATAAGATTACTTTAAGGGGAAAACTCAATTCATTACAAGAGAGTAGAGGGGGAGAAGAAACATAAGATCCAACTATAATAGCAAAGCTCGCGATACATTAAGATCGTGCCAAATCAAGAACACGAGAGAGAGAGAGATCAAACACAAAGCTACTGGTACAAAACCACAGCCCCGAGGGAGAAATACTACCACCTCGTCATGGAGAGCGCCGGGATGATGAAGATGGCCACAGGTGAGGGTTCCCCCCTCCGGTAGGGTGCCGGAACAGGGTCCCGATTGGTTTTTGGTGGCTCTGCAGGTTTTGTGGCGGCGGAACTCCCGATCTAATCTCTGTTCTGGAAGTTTTACGATACGTAGGTATATATGGGTGCAGGGGGTACGTCGGTGGAGCTACGGGGGCCCCACGAGGCAGGGGGCGCGCCCTAGGGGGGTGGGTGTGCCCCCCACCCTCGTGAGCACCTCCCGTATCTCCTGACGTAGAGTCCAAGTCTATCTGGTGGCTTTCCTTCCAAAAATAACTTCTCCAGTTGATTTCGTTCTGTTTTGACTCCGTTTGATATTCTTTTTCCTCGAAACTCTGAAATAGGCATAAAACAACAAATCTGGGCTGGGCCTCCGGTTAATAGGTTAGTCCCAAAAATAATATAAAAGTGGATAATAAAGCCCAATATTGCCCAAAATAGTAGATAATATAGCATGGAGCAATCAAAAATTATAGATACGTTTGAGACGTATCAAGCATCCCCATGCTTAATTCCTGCTCGTCCTCGAGTAGGTAAATGATAAAAAAAGATAATTTTTGATACGGAGTGCTACTTGGCATAATTTCAATGTAAATCTTCTTAATTGTGGTATGAATATTCAGATCTGAAAGATTCAATACAAAAGTTCATATTGACATAAAAATAATAATACTTCAAGCATACTAGCAAAGCAATCATGTCTTCTCAAAATAACATGGCCAAAGCAAGCTATCCCTACAAAATCATATAGTCTGGCTATGCTCTATCTTCACCACACAAAGTATTTAAATCATGCACAACCCGATGACAAGCCAAGCAATTGTTTCATACTTTTGACATTCTCAAACTTTTTCAATCTTCACGCAATACATGAGCGTGAGCCATGGATATAGCACTATGGGTGGAATAGAAGGGTGGTTGTGGAGAAGACAAAAAGGGAGAAGATAGTCTCACATCAGCTAGGCGTATCAACGGGCTATGGATATGCCCATCAATAGGTATCAATGTGAGTGAGTAGGGATTGCCATGCAACGGATGCACTAGAGCTATAAGTATATGAAAGCTCAACAAAAGAAATTAAGTGGGTGTGCATCCAACTTGCTTGCTCACGAAGACCTAGGGCATTTTGAGGAAGCCCATCATTGTAATATACAAGCCAAGTTCTATAATGTAAAATTCCCACAAGTATATGAAAGTGACAACATAGGAGACTCTCTAGCATGAAGATCATGGTGCTACTTTGAAGCACAAGTGTGGTAAGAGGATAGTAGCATTGTCCCTTCTCTCTTTTTCTCTAATTTTTTATTTGGGCCTTTTATTTTTTTATGGCCTCTTTTTTTCTTTTTTTCTCTTTTCTTTTTTAATTTTTCGTCTGGAGTCTCATCCCGACTTGTGGGGGAATCATAGTCTCCATCATCCTTTCCTCACTGGGACAATGCTCTAATAATGATGATCATCACACTTCTATTTACAACTCAACAATTACAACTCAATACTTAGAACAAAATATGACTATATGAATGCCTGTGGCGGTGTACCGGGATATGCAATGAATCAAGAGTGACATGTATGAAAGAATTATGAACGCTGGCTTTGCCACAAATACGATGTGAACTACATGATCATGCTAAGCAATATGACAATGATGGAGCGTGTCATAATAAATGGAACGGTGGAAAGTTGCATGGTAATATATCTCGGAATGGCTATGGAAATGCCATGATAGGTAGGTATGGTGGCTGTTTTGAGGAAGGTTTATGGTGGGTGTATGATACCGGCTAAAAAGTGCGCGATATTAGAGAGGCTAGCAATGGTGGAAGGGTGAGAGTGTGTATAATCCATGGACTCAACATTAGTCATAAAGAACTCATATACTTATTGCAAAAATCTATAAGTGATCAAAGCAAAGTATTACGCGCATGCTCCTAGGGGGATAGATTGGTAGGAAAAGACCATCGCTCGTCCCCGACCGCCACTCATAAGGAAGACAATCAATAAATAAATCATGCTCCGACTTCATCACATAACGGTTCACCGTACGTGCATGCTATGGGAATCACAAACTTTAACACAAGTATCTCTCAAATTCACAACTACTCAACTAGCATGACTCTAATATCACCATCTTCATATCTCAAAACAATTATCAAGCATCAAACTTCTCACAGTATTCAACACACTCATAAGAATTCTTACAAATCTTGTATGCCTACCATATTAAGATTATTTAAGCGAATTACCATGCTATTTAAGACTCGAGAAATAATATAAGTGAAGTATGAGAGTTCATCTATTTCTTCAAAATAAAACTACCACCATGCTCTAAAAGATATAAGTGAAGCACCGAGCAAATGACAAACTACTCCAAAAGATATAAGTGAAGATCAATGAGTAGTCGGATAATTACGCAACTATGTGAAGACTCTCTAACATTTAAGAATTTCAGATCTTGATATTTTATCCAAACATCAAGCAAAATAAAATAAAATGACATTGCAAGGATAGCACAACTCATGTGAAGAAGCAAAAACTTAGGCTTAACCGATACTAACCGATAGTTGTTGGAGAAGAAAGGTGGGATGCCTACCGGGGCATCCCCAAGCTTAGATGCTTGAGACTTCTTGAAATATTATCTTGGGGTGCCTTGGGCATCCCCAAGATTGAACTTTTATTTCTCCTTAATTCTTCTCATATCATGGTTTCTCTTTTTCTCAAAAAGCTTCATCCACACCAAAATCAACAAGAACTCGTGAGATAGGTTAGTATAAACCAATGCAAAACCTTATCATTTTCTACTGTAACAAATCACTAACATTATTATTCAACATTGCATACTAAATGCCTCTGCATATTTAATACTCCTATCCTTAAATAGAATCATTAAACAAGCAAACATATGCAAACAATGCAAACATAACAGCAATCTGCCAAAACAGTAGAGTCTGTAAATAATGCAAGAGTATCAATACTTCCCTAACTCCAAAAGTTATGAACTAAAATTCCCAATGTAATAAATTTATCAGAGCTCAATATGCAAAAAGATTCAACATTATACCACTCTCTGACTTTTCTAGGGAATTTTTGCTACAGCGGTAAACTTTCTGTTTTCAAACAGCAACATGTATACTAGCAAAATAAGCATGGCAAAGGCTATCCTTGACTTTTTTATTGAAACTAAAGATGCAAAACATTATTCTAACTAACAGCAAGCAAATCTGAATAAAATAAAATGACGCTCCAAGCAAAACACATATCATGTGGTGAATAAAAATATAGCTCCAAGTAAAGTTACCGATGAACGAAGATTTAAAGAGGGATGCCATCCGGCATCCCCAAGCTTAGGCTCTTGCCACTCCTTATTCCATAGTCCATCGAATCTTTACCCAAAACTTGAAAAATTCACAACACAAAACTTAACATAAAACTTGTGAGCTCCGTTAGCGAAAGAAAACAAAACACCACTTCAAGGTACTGTAATGAACTCATTATTTATTTATATTGGTGTTAAAACTACTGTATTCCAACTTCTCTATGGTTTGTAAACTATTTTACTAGCCATAGACTCATCAAAATAAGCAAACAACACAATGAAAACAGAATCTGTCAAAAACAGAACAGTCTGTAATAATCTGTAACTAACGCAAACTTCTGGAACTCCAAAAATTCTAAAATAAATTGGTGGACCTGAATAATTGGTCTAGTAATCATCTGCAGAAAGAATCAACTAAATAGCACTCTCCAGTAAAACGTTTTAGTTAATCTCGTGAGCGCTAAAGTTTCTGTTTTTTAAAGCATGATCATAAAGACTTCACCCAAGTCTTCCCAAAGGTTCTACTTGGCACAAACACTAATTAAAACATAAAACCACATCTAAACAGAAGCTAGATGGATTATTTATTCCTAAACAGAACCAAAAAGCAAGAAACTAAAATAAAATTGGGTTGCCTCCCAACAAGCGCTAACGTTTAATGCCCCTAGCTAGGCATGATGATTTCAATGATGCTCACATAAAAGATAAGAATTGAAACATAAAGAGAGCATCATGAAGAATATGACTAGAACATTTAAGTCTAACCCACTTCCTATGCATAGGGATTTTGTGAGCAAACAACTTATGGGAACAATAATCAACAAGCATAGGAAGACAAAACAAGCATAACTTCAAAACTTTAAGCACATAGAGAGGAAACTTGATATTATTGCAATTCCTACAAGCATATGTTCCTCCCTCATAATAATTTTCAGTAGCATCATGAATGAATTCAACAATATAACCAGCACCTAAAGCATTCTTTTCATGATCTACAAGCATAGAAAATTTACTACTCTCCACATAAGCAAAATTCTTCTCATGAATAATAGTGGGAGCAAACTCAACAAAATAACTATCATGTGATTGAAAATTAAGATCAAGATGACAAGTTTCATAGTTATCATTATTCTTTAAAGCATATGTGTCATCACAGTAATCATCATAGATAGGAGGCATGCTTTCATCATAGTAAATTTTCTCATCAAAGCTTGGGGGACAAAAAATATCATCTTTATCAAACATAGCATCCCCAAGCTTGTGACTTTGCATATCATTAGCATCATGGGTATTCAAAGAATTCATACTAACAACATTGCAATCATGCGCATCATTCAAATATTTTATGCCAAGCATTCTATGTAATTCTTCTAGTACTTGAGCACAATTTTCCTTCCCATCATACTCACGAAAGATATTAAAAAGATGAAGCGTATGAGGTAAACTCAAATCCATTTTTTTGTAATTTTATTTTATAAACTAACTAGTGCTAAAACAAGAAACAAAAAGATTCGATTGCAAGATCTAAAGATATACCTTCAAGCACACACCTCCCCGGCAACGGCGCCAGAAAAGAGCTTGATGTCTACTACGCAACCTTCTTCTTGTAGACGTTGTTGGGCCTCCAAGTGCAGAGGTTTGTAAGACAGTAGCAAATTTCCCTCAACTGAATGACCTAAGGTTTATCAATCTGTGGGAGGCGTAGGATGAAGATGGTCTCTCTCGAGCAACCCTGCAACCAAATAACAAAGAGTATCTTGTGTCCCCAACACACCCAATACAATGGTAAATTGTATAGGTGCACTAGTTCGGCGAAGATATGGTGATACAAGTGCAATATGGATGGTAGATATAGGTTTTGTAATCTGAAATTATAAAAACAGCAAGGTAACTAGTGGTAAAAGTGAGCGTAAACGGTATTGCAATGGTAGGAAACAAGGCCTAGGGTTCATACTTTCACTAATGCAAGTTCTCTCAACAATAATAACATAGATATATCATATAACAATCCCTCAACATGCAACAAAGAGTCACTCCAAAGTCACTAACAGCGAAGAAAAAACAAAGAGATTATGGTAGGGTACGAAACCACCTCAAAATTATTCTTTCCAATCAATCTGTTGGGCTATTCCTATAAGTGCTACAAACAGCCCTAGAGTTCGTACTAGAATAACACCTTAAGACACAAATCAACCAAAACCATAATGTCACCTAGATACTCCATTGTCACCTCAAGTATCCGTGGGCATGATTATACGATATGCACCACACAATCTCAGATTCATCCAACCAATACATAGAACCTCATAGAGTGCCCCAAAGTTTCTACCGGAGAATCACGACGAAAACGTGTGCCAACCCCTATGCATAGGTTCATGGGCGGAACCCGCAAGTTGATCACCAAAACATACATCAAGTGAATCACGTGATATCCCATTGTCACCACAGACACGCACGGCAAGACATACATCAAGTGTTCTCAAATCTTTAAAGACTCAATCCGATAAGATTACTTTAAGGGGAAAACTCAATTCATTACAAGAGAGTAGAGGGGGAGAAGAAACATAAGATCCAACTATAATAGCAAAGCTCGCGGTACATCAAGATCGTGCCAAATCAAGAACATGAGAGAGAGAGAGAGATCAAACACATAGCTACTAGTACATACCCTTAGCCCCGAGGGTGAACTACTCCCTCCTCGTCATGGAGAGCGCCGGGATGATGAAGATGGCCACAGGTGAGGGTTCCCCTCCGGCGGGTGCGGAGCAGGGTCCCGATTGGTTTTGGTGGCTTTGGAGGTTTTATGGCGGCCGGAACTCCCGGTCTAATCTCTGTTACGGAAGTTTTACGATACGTAGGTATATATGGGTGCAGGGGGTACGTCGGTGGAGCTACAGGGGCCCCACGAGGCAGGGGGCGCGCCCTAGGAGGGTGGGCGCGCCCCCCACCCTTGTGAGCACCTCCCATATCTCCTGACGTAGAGTCCAAGTCTATCTGGTGGCTTTCCTTCCGAAAATAACTTCTCCAGTTGATTTCGTTCCGTTTTGACTCCGTTTGATATTCCTTTTCCTTGAAACACTGAAATAGGCATAAAACAGCAAATCTGGGCCTCCGGTTAATAGGTTAGTCAAAATAATATAAAAGTGGATAATAAAGCCCAATATTGCCCAAAATAGTAGATAATATAGCATGGAGCAATCAAAAATTATAGATACGTTGGAGACGTATCAGCATCCAATCCCTTAAACCCCGAAGTTATTCCATCTGAATCCACTATACGTTCCTATATACGGTATCTACCTGCCGTTCCAAGTAAATTTGTATGTGCCAAACTCTAAACCTTCAAATGAAATTCTGTTTTGTATGCTCGAATAACTCATGTATCAACTAGGGTTGTATGTATCTTCCATGTTAGGCGAGTTATTCTCAAGAGGAGTGGACTCCGCTCCTCACTCACGAGAAAATGGCTGGTCACCGGGATGCCCAGTCCCATGCTTTATGCAAATCAAATCAAATTAATTGCAAACAAAACTCCCCCGGGGCTGTTGCTAGGTTGAGGCACTCGTTGTTTCGAGCAAGCCATGGATTGATGCTTGCTAGTGGAGGGGGAGTATAAACTTTACCATTCTGTTTGGGAACCGCCTATAATGTGTGTAGCATGGAAGATTTCGCCATCTCTTGGTTGTTATGTCGACAATGAAAGTATGCCGCTCAAAATATTATTTCTCTCTGCTTTAAAACCGAGCTCTGGCACCTCTACAAATCCCTGCTTCCCTCTGTGAAGGGCCTATCTATTTACTTTTATGTTGAGTCATCACCCTCTTATTAAAAAGCACCAGCTGGAGAGCACCGCTGTCATTTGCATCCATTACTATTAATTTATATTGGGTATGACTATGATTGGATCTCTTTTACCATGAATTACAATGTTTAGTCAGTCCTTGATCTTTAAAGGTGCTCTGCATTTATGTTTTGCGGTCTCAGAAAGGGCTAGCGAGATACCATCTTGTTATATCATATCATGATTGTTTTGAGAAAGTGTTGTCATCCGAGATTTATTATTATTGCTCACTAGTTGATTATGCTACTGACATGAGTAAACTTGAGACATAAGTGTTATTGTGAATATGGTTAGTCATAATCTTTGCTGAAAACTTGAATGCTGGCATTACATATTTACAACAACAAGAGCAAACAGAGTTTGTAAAAGTGTTTCTTTATCACTTTCAGTTTATCAACTGAATTGCTTGAGGACAAGCAAAGGTTTAAGCTTGGGGGAGTTGATACGTCTCCGTCGTATCTACTTTTCCAACACTTTTGCCCTTGTTTTGGACTCTAACTTGCATGATTTGAATGGAACTAACCCGAACTGACGTTGTTTACAACAGACTTTCCATGGTGTTATTTATGTGCAGAAACAAACATTCTCGGAATGACATGAAACTCCACGGAACTTATTTTTGGAAAATATAAAAAATACAGGAAGAAGAATCCACGTCAGTGGGGCCTCCACTTGTCCACGAGGGTGGAGGGCGCGCCTGGCCCCCTGGGCGCGCCCCCTGCCTCGTGGGCCCCCTGACGCTCCACCGACCTCAACTCCAACTCCATATATTCGTGTTCGGGGAGAAAAAAAATCAAGGAGACGGATTCATCGTGTTTTACAATATGGAGCCACCGCCAAGCCCTAAAACCTCTCGGGAGGGTTGATCTGGAGTCCGTTCGGGGCTCCGGAGAGGGGAATCCGTCGCCATCGTCATCATCAACCATCCTCCATCACCAATTTCATGATGCTCACCGCCGTGCGTGAGTAATTCCATCGTAGGCTTGCTAGACGGTGATGGGTTGGATGAGATTTATCATGTAATCGAGTTAGTTTTGTTAGGGTTTGATCCCTAGTATCCACTATGTTATGAGATTGATGTTGCTATGACTTTGCTATGCTTAATGCTTGTCACTAGGGCCTGAGTGCCTTGATTTCAGATCTGAACCTATTATGTTTTCATGAATATATGTGAGTTCTTGATCCTATCTTGCAAGTCTATAGTCACCTACTATGTGTTATGATCCGGCAACCCAGTGACAATAATCGGGACCACTCCCGGTGATGACCATAGTTTGAGGAGTTCATGTATTCACTATGTGTTAATGCTTTGGTCCGGTACTCTATTAAAAGGAGGCCTTAATATCCCTTAGTTTCCGCTAGGACCCAGCTGCCATGGGAGGGTAGGACAAAAGATGGCATGCAAGTTCTTTTCCATATGCACATATGACTATAATTCTCCATCATCGATCCAATGCCTACGAGATTTTCACATATTGTTCTCCGCTTATTTACATTTCCGTTGCTACTGTTACAATCACTACAAAACCCAAAAATATTAATTTTGCTATCGTTACCGTTACGTCCATATTACTTTGCTACTAAATACTTTGCTGCAGATACTAAGTTATCCAGGTGTGTTTCAATTGACAACTCAGCTGCTAATACTTGAGAATATTCTTTGGCTCCCCTTGCGTCGAATCAATAAATTTGGGTTGAATACTCTACCCTCGAAAACTGTTGCGATCCCCTATACTTGTGGGTTATCAGATACCCTTCACTAAGCTGAATGCACATCCTCTGGAGATTGCTGCCTCTTATATTTATATAACTATGATGTTTTCACGGGTAAAGCGTCAGATTGTCGAAGGAACAAATTGGCAGGTCACAAACCGGGTAGCGTGTATGGTTAGGTCGTGTTTGGAGTTTTGCGCAAAGTCCCATATGATAAAGTCCCATATGGCAGGGATGCTAGAGAATTGCAAGGTAAGGATGGTAACGACTCGGATGCTAAGGTTCCTACAGACTTGGAAGGTAAGGATGCTGAGGAATTGCGTGCAAAAAACTTGGATGCTGAGGATCCCAATGAATTGGAAGGCAAGGATGGTGTGGACTTGCATGCAAAAAACCTGGATGCTAAGGATCCCAATGACTTGGAAGGTAAGGATAGTGAGGAGTTGGATGCATAAGGCGTGGATGCTAAGCCTATGGATTTTATATATCACGTGACTTGTCTGTTTACAGGAGCAAGACTGGATGCTGCAGCTTGTAAATGTAAATAGTTGGAAAGTCAAGATTACCCATGTGCACATATATTGTGCGTTCTGGATCATCTTGGTGTACATACATTTCCAAAATAATTTGTGAAGAAAAGATGGACAATGCATGCCAAGCCAGCGTTCCCTTCCTCGAGGACTGCAAATACACATGTATGGTCTGATCACATGAATAAGTATCATCAACTATGCAACATGGATAGTGACGCTTTATTCACAGCTGCAACTAGCAATTCACAGTTAGAACAGGTGATGGAGCTCCTCCGGAGTATATTGGTTGATGGAGAAAAAACTGATCTGGATGAAGGCCAGAAATCGTTTGTTCCTTTGCCAGCATACTTCTCTGTTGCTCGCGAATGCTGCACTGATGACTCGGAAAATCCAATCAAAATAATTCCAAATGGGAGACCAACTATCGAAGAATCGAACAAGAGGATTAAATCCAAGCGCGAGCGGATGACAGGGAAAAAAGCAACAAATTTAGTGCACATGTTAATCTCATTGTTCATTTCCATACATGCTTACGGAGTTAATATGTTCTCCGGGAGGGTGTTCACATGTTTTCCTTCAATTTAAGCAGGAAAAAATCGGGGAAATCAAAGGTCACAAGGAGGAAGAAGCGAACAGAGAAAGACTCAGAGACAGAAGAAGACACAGAGTCAGATACGGAAGAAGAGGAAGCTTCAACAAAAAGCAACGAAGTTAGTTGTAACATCCCAAATTTTCAATTTGGAATGTTATACATTAGGTCATCATGCATATCATATTTTTCTCGCATTTTTTTCGATCCTAGAAAATTTCACGCAACTCAAGGACCCTCGGAGAGAGTTGGAAGTTTCATTATTTTCATATTTGGGATTTCTCAAATTTTGAAAATAGGATCACTGGATTTATTTAATTATCTTCATAAAGTTTTTCCTATAAAAATCTTAAGAGAGGGAATAATATGACTTTCCCAATATTTAGGAAAAATGAAGATATTATAAATAAATCAAAAATTTGGTTTTGGAAGATTTATTTTGCTTAGGCAAAAATGAGCATTTAAAAATTTTATGCATGTTTGCCGTTTTAAAGTTCATTTTGTTCGACTCATTTTTAGGAGTCGGGGAAAATTTGTTCTATTTAAATCGGAGTTCATTTGGTATTTTTTTATTCGTTTTGTTTTTATTAAAAAAAACGCGCCCCCACAGGCCAAGGCCCGGCCAGCCCAACCCCGGCCCGGCGCCCGCCTCTCCTCCCTCGCGCCCGCCCGGAGCTCTCCGCCGCCGCCGCCACCCCCGCCGGAGTCCGCCTCGGACACGCGCCGCCGCCGCCCCCTTCCCCAAGCCACCCGGACCCCCCCCCCCTCCTATTTAACCCCGCCGGACCCCCCCTCTCTCCTCACCTCGCCCGTCGCCGACCCAAGCTGAGCCGCCGCCGCCGAGACGCCGCCGCCGACGCCGGAGCACCCGCCGCCCCTCGTCGCCCTCCCGACCCCGCCGCCACCCACCGCCGTCGCCCGACCCGCCGGAGCCCCGCCTGAGCCCGCCGGCGAGCCGCCGGAGGTAGCCCCTCGCCGCCGCCCCGATCCGATCCGATCCGGTTTTCCCTAGAAAACCCGGTCCGGTTTTTTTTGCAATGTTCGGTTTTTAAAAAAAAAACCTAGACGGTTTTATTTTTTTCGGTTTTCTTATTTAGTGAACGTTCACCGACCCGTTCGTTTCAATGAACGCGTTCGTTGGATTAGTTCTGTTAACGAACGTCCGTTATTTAATCCGTTCATCGTTTTCTTTTAAATAGGATTTAATCAATTATTTTTGATTCGATTTACGATCCGATTTTCAAATCTGTTTTATTTCTTGCTCGTTTTTGAATCGGTGATTCCAGCGCTGAGTTTCAGAATGTAAACCGCCGTTCGACTAACCTACTTACACAGAGTTTTGCTACTGTAAAATTTTGACTTAATTTCAGATTTGCTAAACCGAGTCGTTCTCTCGAGTTCCGACTTTCAATGCTTTATTTGATTCGGTTCTTTTGCAACCGTGGTTCTTAAGTTGAACTATCTGGTTAGATCTTTTATTCGAGATTTCCTGTGCATTAGATGAGTACTTATTGTATGCTTGTTGTTTGTCTGCGTTAGATCACCCGGAGTGCGCCGCTTGTTACTTGAATCTCTAGGACTCATGGATCATCGACAAGGCAAGTAACACTTTGATCATACCTTTTCTACTACCCAGTTTTATTGCATTAGATCAAGCCCTCAAACACTTGCATGTTTAGGATCTAATTAAATTGTGGGTTGGGAAGTAGATTGAGGTAGTACCTATTACTGTTTTACTTATGAAACCTTGGGAGTTACTTCTCGTTTGCTTATTATGCCATGCTATGCTAGTAGGCGTGGATTGGGTGAGTGAATATCCATGATGATGTGAGATTGTTAATTAATGGTTTATTTAAGGTGGCAACCTAAACACACATCTGGGTGGATTGAGGCACCTGGTTTCTATCGAGGACTTACTGTATTTCTTCGGACCGCCACCCAGGCTCCAAGGGATCATGAGATTTTTCAAACTAGAAACTTACGTGTGCAGCCACAAGCCAATTATGGGCTCTGGCGTAGTTGACTAAGTTGTGTGAACTCTTACGGGTAGGCTAGCTGATGTAGGGGATGTAGGTTGATGCGGTCTACCCACATGTAAGGTGCTAAGCGCTTACGAAAGACTATGTCTCGGTCATCCGTCTCTCAAACACCATGTAGTCACGAGAACCAAGCGGAGGCGATCGAGTCTTGTGGGGAAAAGTCATAAACCTCTGCAGAGTGTAAAAACTAATCATGATTAGCCGTGTCCCCGGTTATGGACAAATCTTGAGTATCTATTACTTGAATATCATGTGAATCTCAACATGTTACTTCTAATAATAAAGTTATTGGGTTTTTAATGAGTACTTTTTAATTGGGATTGAGGATGCTATCAACCATTCTCAATGTTTAACAACCACCATGATAGTTAAATAAAATTATTCCTTTGATGTAGGGAAAAATCAGCTTTATGCAAAAATGTAATCAGAGAGCCTTACCACCAGCCAAATATGCATGTAGTATAGGCTTGTTGCTTCATTGTTCTCTATGTGTTACATTGCGGCATATTCCATGTGTTGACCCGTTTTCGGGCTGCAACTTTTCACGTTGCAGACTTTTCGCAACGACGAATAAGGTGTTAGGTCGTGGTTCTATACTCGATAATGCCGTTGGAGTTGATGGACTCACTCGTTTTCCAAGCCTTCCATTGTTATTATTAGATGGCCTTAAGCCATATTATTGTATTAAGTTCCCTTGTGGACAACGATGTAATAAGTGTGTGATTGCTACTCTGCTATAAATCCTTGAAATCTTGTGTGGTGTCGGCATTCTTGATCCGGGGATGACACTTTGAGCACGAGCGCTAGATCCATTCGGGTCTGGTCGCTCTGAGAGAATGGTATCGAGCACCTGTTGGTATGAGACCGACCACTAAGAAAAAGCCATAGATCACTATTCTCTTCCCATTTTCTAACTCCTCATCTTTTCTACTCTCTTTAGGATGAAGGACGTGAAGATCAAGTACACCCAACCAGATGAAGGCACACCTTTTGGATTTCACTTGAAGGAAGTTACCAAGTACCTGAACATTGGATTACCAAGCTTCACCGGAACTTTCAACGCCACTCTTGCACGAAGAGGAGCTACTGGAAGATTCACGCTCACGTTCGGGAAGGACATTCGCCCCAATCACCAAGCCTATAGATAGTGTTTTGATTGCACCAACTTGGAGTGCAGGAAAGAGCATGGCAGCTCACATCACCATGGGACGCATTGGAGAAGTTTATCAAGAAGACCTCAAGGACACAATCTACCAGATTTGCGGACGCCGAGATGACAAATGGGACGTCGTCGGCACCAAGAAGGATAGATCCATTGCAGCATTCATCCAGAGTTAAACCCGGCATATTCGGCGCCGGAGAACCGGATGTGCAATGATATGTTGGAGTTGCGAGAATGCAAAGGAAGGATCATCGAACTTGAAGAAGAACTAAAGACAACTTCATAAGGACTATATGGGCGAGATCGTAGCTCTAGCAAGACACAATAACGATCTTAAATGCGAGATTGAAGAACTGAAGAAGAAGTTGGCGCTCGGGAATGAAGACCCGGTATGTCGGTTGCCCAAGCGACTACATCAACATCGACGACACCGATTCGGATCCAAGTGAACCCGACTTTGAAGACGAAGCTGGAGCAGACATTATGGAGTCTTCCACCGGTTCAAATTAGTAGAAGTCCCCCACATATTATTAGTATTTCCTCCATGTAAATCCTTATAGTACACGCACTTTTGCGATAGTTAGATCGTTGTAAGCCTTTGTTTGATTGAATGAAGTGATTTTGTGTGTATTTGCTCATGTGCATTTGGGTAGTGATTTCCTTAGACCTCATTCTATTCTAAATTCTCATCTTTTCTAAACCCATCGGATGCCTCCGAGACGCCGACCCGGATTCGTTTTCCCGCCAGAGATCACCCAACCAGTCCGGCAGAATACCACTGATTCAAACATTGGTGCGAGAACCGGGCAACAACAACAACAACAACAACAACAACAACCCACCGCCACCACCACTGCGGATCATCCGACTCGTTTCCTTAGATCGAATCCGCGGTGTACTCCGATAACACCGAGCCGATTGTAGCGGATGACTGGCTCCGCAAGATAGGAAGGGAGTTGACCACTGCGGGATGCCTGAGATGGTGAAAGAGTGAAGTTTGCAGCACATCAGCTTGAAGGACCCGCAGCAGCATGGTGGGAGAATTTCACAGCCACTTACCACCAGACATTGTCACATGGGAGCAATTTCAGCAAGCTTTTCAGCCTTGCCCATGTTTCAGCAGGAGCTATGGCCATGAAGAAGCGTGAGTTTCGCAACTTACGCCAAGGAGGAAGGACTGTTGGCCGATGCGTGGATGACTTTAGTAAATTAGCACGTTATGCCCCGGATAGCGTTACTCTTGATGCGACTAAGCGGGAGAAGTTTCTAGAAGGACTGAATGATGAGTTCAGCATGCCGTTGATGGTAGCGGTTTCAATAACTACCAGGAGTTAGTAGACCGAGCCCTCATGATTGAAGGAAAGCGACAAATTGAGAACGATAGCGGAAGTATGGGCAAGGGAAGTATAACTCTGGAGCTCAGCAGAAACCTCGTTATACCCCTAAATCAGGGATTCAGTTTCAGCATACCCATGGAGGAGGTAATTGCATAACCATAACAGCACCAAGAATGGGAACGGGAATGGAGGAAGTAATGGACAAAATCGCACCAACCCGACAACACCATCCAAAGTAGACCTGAGTCATATTACTTGTTTTAAGTGCCGCAAGACTGGGCATTATGCCAATGACTGTCCAGAAGGCCAGAATGGAAATGGCAATGGAAGCTCTGGAAAGAAGCCCAACCCTTTCAATAGGGGACAGGTGAACCACATTGAAGTGGAGGAGGTTGAAGATCGACTGATGCACGATGTCGGTAAGTTTTGGTTAAGTCATTTACTGCGGTTGTTCTTTTTGATACTGGTGCATCGCATTCATACATATCAAGGGATTTGTGGATAAGTACAAGTTACCAACCCAAGCCCTTAGGTCACCCATGCTAGTAACCTCACCCGGAGGCCAGTACATGGCTAGTAAATGGTGTGATCGACCGCCATTAAGGATTGGACACTATGTTTTCCCCTCGGACCTAATAGTTACGGAATCCCAAAGGATTGGATGTGATATTAGGTATGGATTGGTTATCAAGGTATGGAGGAAACATAGATTGCACCACAAAGTCCATTTTGCTCACCACACCAGAAGGAAGAAGGATTAAGTATGTATCACGGCATCAGCCGAGAAGAGCGCAAGTCAATTGCTTATGAGGAGTGGTGCAGGAAGAAGTACCAGTGGTGAAGGATTTTCCTGATGTATTTCCGGAAGAGTTGCCAGGAATGCCACCGGATAGAGACATTGAGTTTTTGATAGAACTTTTGCCAGGAACAGGCCCGATATCGAAGCGACCATATAGGATGCCAGCACAGGATTTGGCGGAAATCAAGAAGCAGATTAAGGAACTATTGGATAAAGGTTTTATACGCCCAAGTTCTTCACCTTGGGGATCACCCGTTTTGCTAGTGGAGAAGAAGGATGGATCATTAAGAATGGTTGTTGATTATCGTGGATTGAATGAAGTAACAATCAAGAACAAGTACCCACTACCTATGATAAATGATCTGTTTGATCGCTTGCAAGGAGCTAAAGTGTTTTCCAAGATCGACTTGCGATCGTGGTACCATCGATTGAAGATTCGGGAGCAGGACATACCCAAGACAGCGGTTACCACGAGATATGGACTATCTGAGTATACCGTTATGTCATTTGGATCGACTAACGCACCAGCCTATTTCATGAACCTGATGAACAAAGTGTTTATGGAGTTTTTGGATAAGTTAAATCGTGGTGTTCATTGATGACATTTTGATTTTCTCGAAGAATGAAGAGGAACACAAGGAACATTTGCGATTGGTTTTGGAGAAACTGAGGGAACACCAGTTGTATGCCAAGTTCAGCAAATGTGAGTTTTGGTTAAAGGAAGTTGGATTTCTCGGACATGTTATATCTGGAGAAGGAATAGCAGTTGACCCCACGAAAGTTGAGACCGTAACCAAATGGGAAGCACCAACGACAGCTTGAGAGATTCGAGTTTCCTTGGACTCGTAGGATACTACCGAAGGTTCATTGAGAATTTCTCAAGGATTGCCAAGCCTATGACAGAATTGTTGAAGAAGGAAAACAGATTCATATGGACTGAGGACCGTGAGGCAAGTTTTCAGGAGTTGAAGAAAAGATTGGTTACCTCACCAGTCTTGATATTGCCAGATCAGACTAAGGATTATGAGGTGTATTGCGACGCTTCACGTCGAGGACTTGGAGCAGTGCTTATGCAGGAAGGAAGAGTTGTTTCGTATGCTTCACGACAACTTAAGCCCCATGAGTTGAATTATGCCACTAATGATTTGGAGTTAGCAGCCGTTGTGCATGCCACGAAGACGTGGAGACATTTTCTCATTGGAAATCATTGTGAAGTATATACGGATCACAAGAGTTTGAAGTACATCTTCACACGTAAGGAATTGAATCTCGCACAAAGGAGATGGTTAGAGCTTATCAAGGATTATGACATGAGATTGCATTATCACCGGGAAGGCTAATGTAAAGCACGCATTGAGCCGTAAGAGCCACATCAATACCCTAATGATGGGAGGAATACCCAATGAGTTAGCCGAGAACCTTCGAGGGCTATGTTTGGAAATAGTTCCGAGAGGCTATGTAGCAGCATTGGAGATTCAGTCGACACTGATGGACAAAATCAGAGAAGCCCAAAAGGCAGATAAGGAAGTTGCCTCTATAAAGGAGAAAATGAGCAAAGGAAAGGCTAAAGGATTTCGTGAGGACGAGCACGATACCCTATGGTTTGAAGACCGTGTTTATGTGCCCAATGACCCGGAGATCGTGAAGTTGATTTTACAAGAAGCCCATGATTCACCCTATTCGATTCACCCAGGAAATACCAAGATGTATTTGGATTTGAAGAATACTTTACGGTGGACCGGAATGAAGAAGGATATTGCGGAGTATGTAGCAGTTTGCGATGTATGTCGGAAAGTAAAAGGCGAACATCGAAGCGGCAGGATTGTTACAACCATTGCCGATACCGAATGGAAGTGGGATAAACTAGGCATGGATTTTATCACGGGATTGCCAAAGACTCGTTCAGATATGACTCGATTTGGGTTATAGTCGATCGTTTGACAAAGGTAGCTCATTTTATTCCGATCAAGACTACCTATAGCGAGTGCTAAGTTGGCAAAGATATACATGACCAGAATTGTGTGCTTACGGAGTTCCGAGGAGCATCGTATCGATAGAGGAACCCAATTTACCTCGAAATTTTGGAACCCGGTTGCACGAAACATTGGGAACCCGATTGGAATTCAATGCAGCTTTCCACCCACGAGACCGATGGATGCCAGACCGAGAGAGTCAATCAGATTTTGGAGGACATGCTTTGAGAGCTTGTGCCCTAGATTATGGATCTAGCTGGGATGAAAATTTGCCGTATGCAGAATTTTCCTACAACAACGATTACCAAACCAGCTTGAAGATGGCACCTTTTGAGGCTTTGTATGGAAGAAGGTGCAGGACACCGTTGTTATGGGACGAAACTGGAGATCGTCAGTTGTTTGGACCAGATTTGATTAAGGAGTCTGAACAGAAAGTTAAGTTGATTCGAGACAGGCTCAAGGTAGCCCAGTCCAGACAAAAGAGCTATGCCGATTCAAAGCGCCAGCGATTGAGTATGAAGTTGGAGCGAGTATATCTCGAGTATCCCGCTTGAGGAGTTAAGCGTTTTGGAGTTAAAGGAAAGTTAGCACCCGTTTCGTTGGACCGTATAAGATTTTGCAACGCATGGGAGAAGTTGCTTATAAGTTGGAATTACCAGAAGGACTGTCAGGAGTTCATGATGTATTCCATGTTTCTCAGTTGAAGAAATGTCACCCCGAGATAGCAGAGGTACCTTTAAGAGACACATTGCCACTGGAAGCAATTCAGTTGAAGGATGATTTGACATATGAGGAAAAACCGGTTAAGATTCTCGATTATGCCAGCAGAGTTACCCTTGACAAGGTTATCAAGTTTTGCAAAGTTCATTGGAGCCACCACCTTGAGGATGAAGCCACACAGGAAGAGAGGAAGTTTTGCTCAAGGACCACCCTCACCTATTTTCTAGCCAACCCGAATCTCGAGGGCGAGATTCATCTTAAGGGGGTAGGTTTGTAACATCCCAAATTTTCAATTTGCAATGTTATACATTAGGTCATCATGCATATCATATTTTTCTCGCATTTTTTTCGATCCTAGAAAATTTCACGCAACTCAAGGACCCTCGGAGAGAGTTGGAAGTTTCATTATTTCCATATTTGGGATTTCTCAAATTTTGAAAATAGGATCACTGGATTTATTTAATTACCTTCATAAAGTTTTTCCTATAAAAATCTTAAGAGAGGGAATAATATGACTTTCCCAATATTTAGGAAAAATGAAGATATTATAAATAAATCAAAAATTTGGTTTTGGAAGATTTATTTTGCTTAGGCAAAAATGAGCATTTAAAGATTTTATGCATGTTTGCCGTTTTTAAAGTTCATTTTGTTCGACTCATTTTTAGGAGTCGGGAAAATTTGTTTTATTTAAATCGGAGTTCATTTGGTATTTTTTAATTCGTTTTGTTTTAATATAAAAAACGCGCCTTCAGGCCAAGGCCCGGCCAGCCCAGCCAGCCAGGCCCGGCCCCGGCTCTCCTCCCTCGCGCCCGCCCGAGCGGGAGCTCTCCCGCCGCCGCACGCCACCCCCGCCCGAGTCCGCCTCGGACACGCCGCCGCCCTTCCCAAGGCACCGGACCCCCCTCCTATTTAACCCCGCGGACCCCCTCTCTCCTCACCTCGCCCTTGTCGCCGACCCAAGCCGAGCCGCCCGCCGCCCGCCGAGCCGCCGCCGACGCCCGGAGCACCCGCCGCCCCTCGTCGCCCTCCCGACCCGCCGCCACCCACCGCCGTCGCCCGCCGAGCCGCTGAGCCGCGGCGAGCCGCCGAGGTAGCCCTCGCCGCCCGCTCCGATCCGATCCGATCCGATCCGGTTTCCCTAGAAAACCCGGTCCGGTTTTTTGCAATGTTCGGTTTTAAAAAAAAAACCTAGACGGTTTTTTTTTCGGTTTTCTTATTTAGTGAACGTTCACCGACCCGTTCGTTTCAATGAACGCGTTCGTTGGATTAGTTCTGTTAACGAACGTCCGTTATTTAATCCGTTAAATCGTTTTCTTTTAAATCGGATTTAATCCGTTATTTTTGATTCGATTTACGATCCGATTTTCAAATCTGTTTTATTTCTTGCTCGTTTATCTAATCGGTGATTCCAGCGCTGAGTTTCAGAATGAAACCGTCGTTCCGACTAACCTACTTACACAGAGTTTTGCTACTGTAAAATTTTGACTTAATTTCAGATTTGCTAAACTGAGTCGTTCTCTCTCGAGTTCCGACTTTCGATGCTTTATTTGATTCGATTCTTTTGCAACCAGGGTTCTTAAGTTGAACTATCTGGTTAGATCTTTTATTCGAGATTTCCCTGTGCATTAGATGAGTACTTATTGTATGCTTGTTGTTTGTCTGCGTTAGATCACCCGAAGTGCGCCGCTTGTTACTTGAATCTCTAGGACTCGCGGATCATCGGCAAAGGCAAGTAACACTTTGATCATACCTTTTCTACTACCCAGTTTTATTGCATTAGATCAAGCCCTCAAACACTTGCATGTTTAGGATCTAATTAAATTGTGGGTTGGGAAGTAGATTGAGGTAGTACCTATTACCTGTTTTACTTATGAAACCTTGGGAGTTACTTCTCGTTTGCTTATTATGCCATGCTATGCTAGTAGACGTGGATTGGGTGAGTGAATATCCATGACAGATGTGAGATTTTTAATTAATGGTTTATTTAAGGTGGCAACCTAAACACACATCTGGGTGGATTGAGGTACCTGGTTTCTATCAGGACTTGCCTGTATTTCTTCGGACCGCCACCCAGGCTCCAAGGGATCATGAGATTTTTCAAACTAGAAACTTACGTGTGCAGCCACAAGCCAATTATGGGCTCTGGCGTAGTTGACTAAGTTGTGTGAACTCTTACGGGTAGGCTAGCTGATGTAGGGGATGTAGGTTGGTACGGTCTACCCACATGTAAGGTGCTAGCGCTTACGAAAGACTATGTCTCGGTCATCCGTCTCTCAAACACCATGTAGTCACGAGAACCAAGCGGAGGCGATCGAGTCTTGTGGGGAAAAGTGCAAACCTCTGCAGAGTGTAAAAACTAATCATGATTAGCCGTGTCCCCGGTTATGGACAAATCTTGAGTATCTAGTACTTGAATATCATGTGAATCTCAACATGTTACTTCTAATAATAAAGTTATTGGGTTTTTAGTGAGTACTTTTTAATTGGGATTGAGGATGCTGTCAACCATTCTCAATGTTTAACAACCACCATGATAGTTAAATAAAATTATTCCTTTGATGTAGGGAAAAATCAGCTTTATGCAAAAATGTAACCATAGAGCCTTACCACCAGCCAAATATGCATGTAGTATAGGCTTGTTGCTTCATTGTTCTCTATGTGTTACATTGCCAGCATATTCCATGTGTTGACCCGTTTTGGGCTGCAACTTTTCACGTTGCAGACTTTTCAATGACGAATAAGGTGTTAGGTCGTGGTTCTATACTCGGTGATGCCGTTGGAGTTGATGGACTCACCGTTTTCCAAGCCTTCCGCTGTTATTATTAGATTGCCTTAAGCCATATTATTGTATTAATTTACCTTGTGGACAACGATGTAATAATTGTGTGATTGCTACTCTGCTATAAATCCTTCGAAGTACTGTGTGGTGTCAGCATTACTGATCCAGGGATGACACTGAGCACAGAGCGCTAGATCCATTCGGGTCTGGTCGCTACATTAGTGCACATGTTAATCTCATTGTTCATTTCCATACATGCTTACAATGTTAAGGTGTTCTCTGGGAGAGTGTTCACATGTTTTCCTTCAATTTACGCAGGAAAAAAGCAGGGAAATCAAAGGTCACAAGGAGGAAGAAGCAAAAAGAGAAAGACTCAGAGACAGAAGAAGACACAGAATCAGATACAGAAGAAGAGGAAGCTTCAGAAAAACCAACGAAGTTGTGCACATGTTAATCTCATTGTTCATTTCCATACATGCTTACAGTGTTAATATGTTCTCCCGGAGAGTGTTCACATGTTTTTCTTCAGTTTAGCAGGAAAAAAGCGGGGAAATCAAAGGTAACAAGGAGGAAGAAGCAAAAAGAAGAGAGAGTCAGATACAGAAGAAGAGACAGAGGCAGATACAGAAGAAGAGACAAACACAGATAGAGAAGAAGAGCAAGATTCAGGTACAGAAGAAGAGGAAGATTCAGATGCAGAAGAAGAGGGAGATTCAGCTGCAGAAGAAGAGGAAGATTCAGCTGCACAAGAAGAGGAAGATTCAGATGCAGAAGAAGAGGAAGATTCATATGCAGAAGATTGTGGGCTGAGGAGGGTTAGGAAGAGACCATTGGAGCTTGCAGAAGAGGATTATGCAAAACCAAACAAGTGGGCATCACCACTATTGTGCGTACTTAAACATGTTTTCGGATGCTGGCTGCAGATTCATCTATTTCATTTTTTGTAGGAAACGCAAGGGCGCACCAAATGTCAAAGCTGGGAGGAAGAAAAATAACAATGACAAGGGTGCGCGAGGAAAACTAGTGAAGTTAGTGTATGTACTTACATGTCCGCTCTACAACTCAGGTCTTTGCTAGTCTTTGTGTTGTCGTTTCTTAACTTTTCCAGGAAAGACTCTACGAAGGGCGGTAAAGAACAGGCCAAAGGGGTGATGAAGACAAAACGGCCTGCTAGGAATGTACCAAAGGCTGAGTGAATAAGAGATGTCAAGTAAGCTTCTGCAGCTATGAAGATAAAATCAGTGAAGTTAGTGTTTTTTGTGTTCAAGTGTACTGTACATGCTCAAATATTCTTTGCTATCCTATTAACAAACGTTGTTTCATCCAGGAAAGCTAAAGTGAAGTCGAGACAGGATGTTTAGATGCACAGGGTCAGGCAGATAAAACAAAAGGATTTCTGGGGTCGAAAAAATTAGAACGAACTGAATTGTTTCCATGTCGTGATCCACCTTGTTTATGATGTATTAGACCTATTTGAAGGACTGCCACTATTTTTCTGAATACCTCATTTGATTGGTACACCCTCATTTTATTATGGATGGGTCGACATGGTCGGCTAGTTATGATTTATCAACATCTATCAAGCAATGCATTTTTAGTGAAGTTGGTTATCTATATTTTTTTCATTTTCTACATAATATATTGCTGAAATTTGTTAAAAGTGTAGTCAAATTTCATACTTGAAATATAAAATAGAAACCAAAAAATTATATATATATATATATATATGTATATATATATATATATATATGAAAATAGAACGTTGGATTTCCTCAGAAACCTACTTGAAATCAAAATAGAAACCTCGTTTTCAAATAACCTTGAAAATCGTTTATTTTGAAATAGTAAATAAGCATACTGATATTTTAAAAATAGCATTCTCATTTGAAAAAAGCATGTTCATTTGAAGATAGAATGAATATGCAGATTTAAAAGTAGCATGCTGCTTTCAATATGTTGTTTTTAAAATACCATGCTATTTTAAAAATAGCATGCTGATTTTAAAAATAGCATGTTGATTTTAAAAATATTATGCTATTTTCAATCTGTTGTTTTTTAAAATAAGTATGCTGATTTCAAAAATAGCATGCTACTTTTGAAAATATAATGCTCTTTTCAATATGCTACTTTTAAAATAGCATGCCAATTTTAAAATATAATGCTTCAAAAATAGCATGCTAATTTCAAAATAATGATGCTGATTTTAAAAACAGCATGCTACTTTTAAAAATATAATGCTATTTTCAATATGCTACTTTTAAAATAGCATGCTGATTTCAAAAATAGCATGCTGATTTTCATGTTGTTTTTAATATGTTGTTTTTAAAAAGAGCATGCTGATTTCAAAATAAAATCCTGATTTTTAAAATATAATGTTGTTTTTAAAATAGCACGTTGATTTCAAAAGTTACATGCTTTTTAAAATATGTTGTTTTGAAAGTAGCATGCTAATTTTGAAAACAACATTTTTTAATTACGATGTTTTTAAAGATTTTGAAAACTGCATTTTTTTAATTACGTTGTTTTTAATTTTTTTGAAATAACATGCTGGTTTGCTCTGTTTATGAAAATAGCATGCCATTTCGAAAATAACAGAAACATCATTTCTTAAATATGAAAGCTTCGACCCGCAAGTTTTTGTTTGCATTGCATTTTTTTGTGCAACACATACAAACCTCATTTTCAAAATAACTCGTACTAGCTTAAAATGAAAGTAGCATCTAATTCATATGAGACCCGGTTAGATTTGATTTAAAAAATACTAGCATCACTGTGCAAAAAAAAGGAAATATGTTTGCAGTCCATAAAGGTAATTCTATCAGGGAGGGTACCATGGTGCGTTATAAGAACAGACTTGCATAGCAAGTACATTACGCCACATAAGTTCATACTACCACCAAGTTACTGCCAAGTTCCACTTACTGGACGATCTTCATATCTAGTCGGACCCAAAAGTTATACCACCAAAGTACCAGTTACAACCAAGTACCAATTACTAGTAAGTTGCACTTACTGGACCCAAAAGTTGATACTACCAACTTCCAGTTTCTGGCTACTACATACATATTATAAAACTAGCGTCAAACTACTCCCATGGGTCAACGAATCATCATGCCAGTGGCCATGTTCACCCTAAGCCCACCTCCACTCCTTTCCATGAACTTGAAGATAGCCATTTGATCTTCTTTCATTTTGGCGCCCTGAACGACTTCTCTCCAGTTCTTCGTCATGATCGCACACCCGTCCTTCTTGCCCATCTTGAACAAGACCTTTTTAGAACCTTCAAAATGTTCATTGGTGACACACACAACCATGGGCTTTTGCAGATAGTCTTTGAGGTAGGCCTGACTGTAATCCTTTGAGAAGCACTGATTGCACAGGGAAATAAATAATGTTACATAAAAAATTAAGTATGATTTTCACAACCACGCCCGTCCTCCTCTCTGTCTCTACGTGATGGCATTTTCACTTGTGAAATATGATTTGCAAAAAAAAGTCTAAGTGTTTACCATCTTGCTCTTCCCTATGATGACTACCGAGCGAGTGACAGTGCTAACATAGTATGGTATGGGAATTTTGCACTGCATTACTATGGATTTGAGACTGTCCCACCGATCCTGGTTTAGCAATACATGGTTGCCGTAGAAGATGCGATCCTCGAAAGTTCCTCTTCTCCCCGGGTATCCCGGACCTGTATCAAAAAAAATTAAGATGACAAAGTATTAAATAATTTCATACATACGATCTAGAACATCAGCACTGGGTTGATGATCAATGCCTACTTCAATGATCAAGAAATGAAGGACATAGATAACCCAATCACATCCACCCAGCAATATCTCGTAGAAACATGGGCAAATTGAATATTTGATTTATTTAAACTAACAACTAAACACTGCTCTATTTAAGCTCTAGTTCAGTCAATGTTGATTTGGAAGGTCATCTAGAACCCAAACAGAGTAATGTGTGGTAATCAAGTGTCACTCAAACATCAACTTTAGGTAGTTCACGGTTCATTTAATATCTGACCAGCCATATACTCCCTTCGTTCCAAATTAGTTGACTCATATTTGTCTAGATACGGATATATCTAGACATGTTTTAGTGTTAGATACATCCTTATCTAGATAAATTCAAGTCAACTAATTTAGAACGGAGGGAGTAGAACTTTACCCCTGTGTGCCAAGATGGGATCGTGGTCCACATATCCATCTCCATCAAAACTATCATCAGTGTCATAGTCGCTAGAGGTGCCGTCATCACCGCTATAGCCGTCACTCCCATGTGAAGTGCCATCGGAAGCATCATCTGAGCTGGTCTGGTGATTACTATCTTCACTACTGATGGGGATTGTTTCCCTTGCCATTCAAACCTGTTGCATGCATTGTAATGAACAAATGTTAGTTATTGATATATGAAATCAGTCTTACACTAGAACTTCTTAGCACCATATACAATGTGAATAATCTTTTCGCATACTTCTTGCTAAGTACGTAGTTAATCTACAAACATCTACACGGAAAAGCTAGTTGACAACCAGATTGATACTACTAGACTATTCGCACGACTAGTGAAGACTAGTGGTTAGACTCATAATCACTGGGCAGACGGAACCAATTAGGATATTTCAAAGTTACAATTTTGTTTGCCATATTTTTGTGACATTTGCAGAAATAGTTGGTAGCCAACCAATCACTAGCGAACATTTGGCATTTTGCCAAATATTGGCATGCCAAATTTTGACATCGAACCATTCATGCTGACAGATCATGATTGACTTGCTACCAATGTTGGCATTGCCAAATGTTGGCAAATTTATGTGAGCTTGACAAGAAAACTTGGTAACCAACCAATTATTAGCCATGTATATTTGGCATCAAACCAATTTCGCTCATAATTCAAACAAGCAGTAAAAAGAATCATAAAAAATATAAACCAACCATAATTGTTTCAACATGATTGGTAGCCAACCAATCACTTAACAAATCATTTCATCAAAGCTATGCACAAATTAGTAGCTTGCATAATTAACAAATCATTCAAAAATGAACCATGATTGACTGCTCTCATCGAGTAATACGTGAAACTATAACTGATTTGCCTTTGATCACTGCAAATTTCCTGATGGGCTGTTGTGTGGTACCATCAGGTAATAAATATAAAGTATTTAAATTGCCCCAACAAAACAAATAATGCATCTGCTCCTGTACATAACATTTTTAGAGCTAGCTGTGGAGGTTAATTTTCCAGTGAGAATAAGGACATGGTAGCATCTCTCAAGCAAGATGGCAGCATAGTGAAGGCTATGAGAAGAAGCAAGGTATGTTGTCCAACAGTCACCCTTTTGTATACTTGTTATGTATTTACTCATTACTACCCATACCAACAAGTAAAATCATGATTATGAAGTATAATGGCAGAAAATCCAATAGTGAGGAATTTGTTGCAATATGAACTACTAGCTCACAACAAATCTTCATTGACCCCAACAAGCCCATACCATATCATGGAGATAGGCTGACATAATTCAAGTAAGCAGTAACAACAATCATAAAAAATATGCACCAACCAAAAATATTACATGTGTGCACATATCATCAAAAACATGCACCCATCAAGAGTCATCTATACTTGAAAATTCCTTCAAAATATGCACTATTCATCATACTACCATCGAGTAATACATGAAACTATAACTGATCCTCATTCCATCATTACAAAATTCCTCATGGAATCCTTCTATGCTCGCCTTTTAGTTTTTAATAATTAAGTATCAACATATACATATACACAGTCTTCAAACTATCCCAACAAACCAAAACATGTGTATACTCCTGTGAATATACTTTTTCTATATCTAGAAGTGGGGGATCATTTTACAGGGAGAAAAAAAATACTTGATAGCATCTATCAAGCAAGATGATAGTATAGTGAAGGCTATGTCGACAAGCAAGGTATGCTGGCCAACACCCACCCTTTTCTCTTACTTGCTACCAAAGTGTTTACCCATTACTACCCATACGAACAAGTAAAACTATGATTATGCAGTACATTTCAGATTATCTTGTTGTAAAATTACGTGTTGCAATATGACCTACTAGTTGACAGTAAATCTGCGTATACCCGAAACATGCACACAAGCAAGTGTCAGCTTTTAACTTGGGCAGTGCTGCTAGATCACAAAATTATGGTCAGATCGACATGCGAAGGGCAGGGAAGATCAATCTTACCTACGAAGTGGTACCAGATGGGGCTGGAGTAGACTTGTTCGAAGCTGGCAACACCAGAGCTTCGGGCGGTGCGACCAGGGATTGGGGAGAAGAGGTGCCGTTGTCGGACCTTGTTGTCGATGAAGCAGTGGAGAATCATGGCCGAAGTAGGGGGAGTGGGTGGCTAGAGCGGATCCGTCCGATTTGACGACGACGGGGGCGGCCAAGGTGACGGCTTAGCAAACCCTAGCCGTCGCCCTCCGCGACTCCTCTCTGTCTCTGCAAAGAACGAAGTGTGGTGGGATTGGGAATGGGGGTGGGGGTGGGGTTGGGGCCATCGCTCGCTTTTCTCTCTGCCTCCCGCATGTACAGGCCCACAAAAGGAACAAAGTGTTGGGCCGGATCAGATGCAGATTTGGCAGCTTACCAATTCTGGCCAAACAGAAAAGATCAGCGTCACCAGGCCAGCAGGACCACCAAGAAACCCTAAAAATACAGTGTTGTTCATATTGCATGTGCATGAGTCTTTTGGTACACCAATTAATCTTGAATAATTTTAAGCACTCCGTAGTATATATATGAAAATAATGGTTAACCAATAAAATGGTAGACTATTCAATGCAAGGTTAAATTTTTAAAAAAAATCAATAATTGAATTGTATGCATTTTTATGATTAAATTCAATATATGTAACATTTTTTCAAAAACTATGATAATTAAAATATTCATTGGTATTTAAAAAAACTCGCAAATGACTACTTATACCAACCAGAACTTCTTCAGGGTTTCGATTATTCATCTATTCTTTGGCATGCTAGTTCTCATAACGCCTTCTTCGGACCTTCTCTTTGTCCAACAAATTCCTGAGATATTGGGCTAGTGCCTTGTGTTTCGCCCTCACACCATGCTTCATTTGGTAGCCTTTGGCAACTCCTTCGGCGTGCTCAAGAATACTAATGAAAGCCGGGTCCAGATATTTGCCACAGAAAGCGCAACGATACGCAATACACTTAAGCACGTTGCACTGTCCATTCTGCAATTCTTCAAGGGTTTTCTGAGTGTGTTCATCCATCTCTCCTTCGGAAATGTCCGCATAATCACCAGAATAAGGCTGCAAGTTTAAATTATGTATGATATAAGCCGAACCATTGTTTACAATAACTAATATTCCCTAAGTTCCATATTGTAGTGCCTATAAATTATTTTTAAAATAAATATATATTAACTTTGAAAATTTAAGGAGAAAAAAGCAATATCAATTCCATATGGAAGCATAAATCATATGATGTACTTTTAAGAAAAATGTCAATAAACATGGACAACATTTATGATGTGTGACTTTTAGCATAAAAAATGCACTAAATTGTGGAGTGGATGAACCATTAATTTGTCACAGATTGATTGAATAAATAATGATCATTACGTACTGATTATCAACAGTATATTTTGAGCTAGATTAAATTATGCCAATTCAACAACATATTGATGGTTTAATGATTAACTGCTAACCTTAACCTTGAAGACAGATGTAGGGTTAAAAGAATAAAATTACCGTAACGGAATTCCAGTCAATGTCGTGCATGTGCTGCTGCTTGTGATCGATGACGGAGTAGTGCACCTCCTCGTTGACACGATGCTTCTCTGGGTCGTACACCGAGTAGTCCAAAGCTTTCTCGTGGGGATCCTGATCCATGCGATGGACGACGACATAGGTGGTTAGCCCCGCAAGTCCATGATCTGTCACGACGGCGTCCATGACATGCCCCCCACATCCATGGCCCCGATCTGTGTAACATCCCAAAATTCTAAATTTTGGAATGTTATAAACAAATAGATAGATTTGATTGATTGCTTGATTGATTGACTGAAAGTGAGTGAATTCGAAACTTTTTGAAAGTTAGATGAGAGGGAATAAAAGGACTTTCCCAAACTTTCATTTTGCTTTTATGATCTTCGGAATTCAAATTCTTTTTATCACAAAACCCTGGAGAGAAGATGACATGACTTCTTCCATTTATTTAAATGACAAGGGGTGTTGAAAATATTTGAATTTCATTTGGAAAATATTTCCAATTCTGAAACTTTATGCAACTCAATGGTTTTCACGAGCGAAGATAAAATGACTTCTTCAAAACATATGAAATATGAGTTGGGAGTTTCAAAAAAATTAAATTCAAAGTTCCTTTGAATTTACTTTTCAATTTGGAGTTATTTGAGTTTTATTCAAATTATTTTTCTCCAAAATAAAATATATGGAAATAGGGTAACATGATTCCCTACATCAGAAAATTGGAGAGAAATTAATTTGAAGTCATTTTGGTATTTTAAAAATGATTCTTATTGGATTTTATTAGAGCTGAAACACTCTTTGCTTTATTTGAATTTGTGTGTATTTTATTTGAAGCTAAAATAATGTCCATGTTGTAGAAAATCTTTTTCTGCAAATTTTGATATATTATATGCCTATATAAAAGTTTTAGTCATTTTTTTTTTAAGTTCTCTGAAAATTTTGTTAAAAAAAAAAGGTGCAGCGCCTTGGGCCAAAGGCCCAAGCCGCCTAGGAGCCACCGGCCGGCCACGAGGCCACAAGGCCAACTCACGCACGCACCACGCACCTAGGGGAGCCAGGAGCCCCAAGTTTCCTATACTTTTACAATTCTTAGTAGAATTTGACCCCGTTTTGTTATTCCGTTTTTTATTTCATGGATTCCTAATCCTAATCTATTTCTTGTCCCCTACCCCAAGCAAAACCCCTCTCCTCCCCAATATAAAAAACCAAGCACCCCTTCCAACACATCAAATCAACTCTCCTCTCCTCTCCTCTCTCTCCTCCTCCTCTGCAAGAAGAACACCAGCGCCTTGCCGCCATAGCCAGCGCCGCCCTAGTCACCGCCGCCGCCCTCACCAGCGCCGCCGCCCTACATAGCCGCCGCCGCCACTTGCCGCCGCCGCCCTCGCCGTCGCCGGATCCTCGCCTCTTGAGGTACTAGCCCAAGGCCACGTTTTCTAGATCGATTTCCGTTCCGCTTTCTAGATCGGTTTCCGTTCCGTTTTCTAGATCGGTTTTACGTTTGGTTTTCTTTCCGAAACCCTAGATCGGTTTTCTCGCCGTTTTTCTTTCCGGTTTTGTTTAGCGGCGTTAAGCTCGATAGATTTTTCTTTTTATTTTTAATTCCCGTCATGGACCTATCCGTAGTCCCTAATCTTCAAACGTTCATAACTTTTTACTCGTAAGTCGGAATCCAACGAAACCAACGCCCACTTCTTCTTTATGATCTCCTCTATCCAGTAATACAACTCAAACATGTTTTTGAAAGTTTTAAAATTTGATTTCAAACAGATTTGTATTTGAACTTCGTTTGATCATAACTTGAGTTTCAGAATCTCGATTTAGTTGGTTCTTTTTGCAAATCGAAGCTCTTGACCTAAACTTTCTGATAAGGCCAAATTCACATAATTTTGGTACTGTTAGAAATTGTTTTATGCTGCAAGAGTTATTAGATTTGGTTTTGACGTTTTCCGAATTGTTTCTTCGATCCTTCCGATCTTTTGAGTGATTGCTTATGTGTGGTTACTACTGCTTGATTACGATAGATTGACCGGAGTGTGACGAGTAGATCTATCAAGAGTTTTGAGTGCGAATCATCTTCATCAACTTTGCGTGCAAGTAACACTTTGATCATACTCTTCTCATACCCAGTTTTTATGCATTAGATCAATCCTCAAACACTTGCATGGTTAGGATCTAATTAAATTGTGGGATGGGAAGTAGATGGAGGTAGTACCTATTACCTGTTTTATTATCAAACCCTTGGGAGTTACTTCTACGTTTGCTTATTACGCCATGCTATGCTCGTAGACGTGGATTGGGTTTGAGTGAATATCCATGACAGATGTGAGATTGATAATTAATGGTTTATCTAAGGTGGCAACTTAAACACACATCTGGGTGGATTGAGGCACCTGGCTATTCCAAGACTTGCCTGTCAAGGCACACAGGTAGACAGGATTTGCCTGTATTTCTTGGACCGCCACCCAGGCCCAAAGGGATCATGAGATTATTCAAACTAGAAACTTCCGTGTGCAGCCACAAGCCATTATGGGCTCTGGCATAGTTGACTAAGTTGTGCGAACTCTTACGGGTAGGCTAGCTGATGTAGGGGATGTAGGTTGGTACGGTCTACCCATATGTAAGGTGCTAGCGCTTCTGAAAGACTATGTCTCGGTCATCCGTTTCTCAAACACCATGTAGTGCGAGAAACCAAACGGAGGCGATCGAGTCTTGTGGGGAAAAGTGCGCAAACCTCTGCAGAGTGTATAAACTAATCATGATTAGCCGTGTCCCCGGTTATGGACAATTTTGAGTATCTAGTACATGGATATCCTGTAGATCTCAACACTTTACTTAATATAATTTGTTTGGGTTTAATGAGTACTTTTAATTGGGATTGAGGATGCGTCAACCATTCTCAATGTTCAACAACCACCATGATAGTTAAATAAATTTATTTCTTTGCGAGGGAAAAATTGGCTTTTCATAAAAACCTTATAACCATAGAGCTTTTCCACCAGCCGTATATGCATGTAGTATAGGCTTATTCTTTCATTACTCTCTATGTGTTACATTGCCAAAGATATTCCATGTGTTGACCCGTTTCGGGCTGCAACTTTTCATGTTGCAGACTTTTTAGAACGACAAGTAAGTGATACGTTAGGGTTACGATTTCCTATACTCAACTTTGCCGTTGGTGTTGATGGGAATCCACAACCTTGTTGCTTCCGCTTATATTATGGATCGAGGTAATAGTATTTACGCTGTTTATACATGTGATTTACCTCTGTTATAAATCCTTCGAGTCTTGTGTGTGTCAAAGATACCGATCCGAGGATGACACGAAAGCACGAAGACTTGATCCATTCGGTCGGTCGCTACAAGATGGTATCGAGCACATGTTGACCGTAGGACGTGACCCTAGAAACCCAAGCCCATAGGAAAGATTTTTTCTCTACAACTTTCTTTTTCAAAAGATCTTTTACCTCTCTTCTCTTCTGAGCTTATTCAAATATTCCTTTTTAGTGAGACCATACCCCTTTTCCCTTTTGACCACTCAAAGATTTGACTGATGAGACCACTCCAAGGAGACAAGATAACGGACAACTAAGACCATTTGGAATGACGAGGATTTTACCGTGTAAATGGAAACTACAACTGTTGAAGACTCCGAAGACTTGGAGAATTTGAAGGATTTGAAGAATTTTCGGATTTGTATGACCTAGGAAGGTTACGCTTATGGAATTTGACGGACCATGGAAGTTATCAATACCCGAGATCAAGGTGTATTGGATCTGGAGTGTTACATCAGAAAGTTAAGATGGACCCACAAGAAGCTAAATTTTGACAAGGAAGTATTTCATGACGAACTCGGGACCCAGAAGCTGAAAGTAGACAAGATGAAGGAGCAAAACATCGAGATACCGGAGATTTGACAGTAACTGAAGGACAGTAGGATCATGGATCATGTCAAGGATGTTGAAACCGGCAGTTGGAACGTAACTCCGTAAATATTGAAGGACGTCGCGAGAGACTTGGCGTCAACAGAGATGATCCGCAAAAGAACTTGAGAAGGACAAGCATGATCAGCAGGAGCCACCGAAGACTTGAACAAGACTTGAAGAGTGTGACGACTTTGAGATCTATTGACCTTTAGAAGACCAAACCCCTGTTACATACCTACGTTAGATGCGACGATTGTGAGCTGTCATTTTGTTTGATGTTTTTCCGACAGCCACAATAAAATCTGCCTTTTCAAAACTTTTGTTTGTATTGAGTGCATCCCTCTCGATCTCTCTTATCCCACCCCAAACCCATGGACCCATTAGAGGATGGATGGAGATGAGCTTGAAATTTTCTGGACCGATGAGTCAATTGGAGATGGACCGATGGATTCAGAACATGGAGGATCACATGAAGAATTACCCGATAGTCAGAAAAGATATGACCAGCATGCTCTTCAGTGCTTTGAAAGAGGTGCTGCTATCTAGTGGAGGATGTACCAAACCATCAATGTGGCCAGGAGTAACCACTTGGGAAGAATTTAAGTTGACTTCGCTAAAGTCTCGGTTTGTGTCCCGTGGTTGAAGCCTTATGGAAATGATATGGAGAAAGTGCATGCAAGCTTTGTGAAGAAAAAGGACACAACCATAAAGAAAATAAGGACAAATACCCTCATAAGCAGAGGATTACCAAAGGATTTAGCCGAGGATTTTCAGGGAACTTCGATTGGAGATTGTTCCCAAAGGTTTTGTTGCAGCAATGGAAGTTCAGTCTACATTGTTGGGAAAGATCCGTGAAGCTCAGAAGGATGACAAAGAGATTGCTGAGGTAAAAGAGAGGATGAGCAAAGGAAAAGCCAAAGGTTTTCGTAAGGATGAGCACGACACCTTATGGTTTGAGGACAGTGTACATATACCCAATAATGCAAAGATCAGGAAGTTAATACTTCAGGAGGCTCATGACTCACCATACTTGATTCGCCCTGGAAACACCAAGATGTATTTGGATTTGAAGGAGTGTTTCTGGTAGACTGGTATGAAGAAGGATATTATGGAGTATGTAGTCGTAAGTGATGCATGCCAGAGAAAGTAAAAGCAGAGCATCAGAAGCCAGCAGGATTACTACAGGCTATGCCGATACCCGAATGGAAGTGGGATAAGCTTGGCATGATTTCATTTCCGGATTTTCCCAGAACCCGATTGGGATATGATTCTATCTAGGTAGTAGTTGATTTGCTTGACCAAAGTGGCTCGCTTTATTCCAGTGAAAAACCACCTATACAAGTGTGAAGTTGGCCAAGATATATTGGACAAGGATCGTATGTCTGCATGGAGTTCCAAGGACCATCATAGAGGAACACAGTTTACCCCAAAGTTTTGGAAACAGCTATCAAGTCAGTTTGAAGATGGCCCCTTTTAAGCTTTGTATGGGAGAAGGAGCCAGACACCATTTGATGTGGGATGAAGTTGGAGACCGTCAGTTGTTTGGACCAAATGTGATCAAAGAGTCAGAAGAGAATGTTAAGTTGCTTCGAGATAGACTGAAGGTAGCTCAGTCCAGGCAGAAGAGTTATGCATACTCAATAACGCAAGGAGGTAGTCTATGAAATCGGAGATGAGCATATCTTTGTGTGCCACCTCTGCGAGGAGTTAAACGATTTGGAGTTAAGGGAAAGTTAGCCCCGAGATTTGTAGGACCATACCGAGTTTGGAACGTATGGTAGAATTGGCTAACAAGTTGGAGTCACCGGAAGGACTGTCAGGAGTTCATGATGTGTTTCACGATTCCCAGTTGAAGAAGTGCCATGCGAGATGGCCAATATTCCCTCAGAAGGACGCTTGACCCTGGAAGGGATAATGATGTTCCGCAAAGTGGAGTACGGACTTCATAAGTATAAGTTTTATCTCGGTAAGTGGGACATCCCACGAGGATGAAGAGATGAATTACTATTGGATATAAAGGAGGTATGATGTTGGAAATATGGATCAATGGAAATTCCATGATGAGTTTGAGTAATCATGTCTTAGTTTGGTGCAAATAGAAGGAAGGAAGACAATACAATTGGATGGATTTAAGTATACCAGGAAGTTGGATGTTGGGATAACGATCAGCTGCCCGATTGATGAGTTCAAGGTTTACAAGTGATGAGGTGGGCCCATAACCAACAGGCCCCAGGACTTGCCAAGAAGCAAGCACACTCTTGCTGAAGGAAAACCCTGGAAGAAGTTACGATTTTACCGACAGACGATCTTATAGGAGTTTACGCAAAACCTGAGAGTTGTGAAGGATAGATAGATGTTTGTTTGGCTTGCAGAATCAATGGATTTTCCGGACTTGGTTCGTCGACAAGAGAAATTCTGCAATGCTTGTGAGGATGACCGAGTGTTAGAATGCGAGATTCGCTAAACCATGTACAAGGTAATGATTTGGGTGCGGGATGGATTGATCACCATACCGACTTACTCTTATTATTCGCTTTGCTATATGGGATGGTAAATCTGAGTGACTTACCTATAGTCGAGAGACGACGATCAAAACCTTGTTTGAACCTTAGAATGGTATAAGTATTTTCCCTTGTACAAGGCGCTTGTTGCCAACCGTAGGATATACGGTGAGGTTCAACCTGCACCCGTTTCTGCAGGAGAAACCATAATTTGTTGACCACCATGAGATATCGATAGTTGTTTAGCATTGGCGCCAGACCCGTCAGCTATGAAGACCCAGTTTCGGGATAACCTTACCAAGATGAAAGGAAAAAGGAATTGAGGAAAAGGTTATGTCACTACTGGAAGAGCCCAGAGAAGGGATTATCCTTAATATCTGAGAAGACCGACACTGTCAACAATAAGGATGGAGTATATGAGTTTTGATGGAACCTTAACAATGCTTCTAAGGGTGGTAGCACCCGAGACCCCGGAGACGAGCGATGGATTTTGAGAAGACCCCCAAACCCTAACCTATTTCTTGCTAGCCTCTCCGAATCTCGAGGACGAGATTCATTTTAAGGTGAAGTTTGTAACATCCCAAAATTCTAAATTTTGGAATGTTATAAACAAATAGATAGATTTGATTGATTGCTTGATTGATTGACTGAAAGTGAGTGAATTGAAACTTTTGAAAGTTAGATGAGAGGGAATAAAAGGACTTTCCCAAACTTTCATTTTGCTTTTATGATCTTCGGAATTCAAATTCTTTTCATCACAAAACCACGGAGAGAAGATGACATGACTTCTTCCATTTATTTAAATGACAAGGGGTGTTGAAAATATTTGAATTTCATTTGGAAAATATTTCCAATTCTGAAACTTTATGCAACTCAATGATTTTCACGAGCGAAGATAAAATGACTTCTTCAAAACATATGAAATATGAGTTGGGAGTTTCAAAATTAAATTCAAAGTTCCTTTGAATTTACTTTTCAATTTGGAGTTATTTGAGTTTTATTCAAATTATTTTTCTCCAAAATAAAATATATGGAAATAGGGTAACATGATTCCCTACATCAGAAAATTGGAGAGAAATTAATTTGAAGTCATTTTGGTATTTTAAAAATGATTCTTATTGGATTTTATTAGAGCTGAAACACTCTTTGCTTTATTTGAATTTGTGTGTATTTTATTTGAAGCTAAAATAATGTCCATGTTGTAGAAAATCTTTTTCTGCAAATTTTGATATATTATATGCCTATATAAAAGTTTTAGTCATTTTGTTTTTTTTTATTTTAAGTTCTCTGAAAATTTTGTTAAAAAGGTGCAGCATGTGGGCCAAAGGCCCAAGCCGCCTAGGAGCCACCGGCCGGCCACGAGGCCACAAGGCCAACTCACGCACGCACCACGCACGCACCTAGGGGAGCCAGGAGCCCCAAGTTTCCTATACTTTTACAATTCTTAGTAGAATTTGACCCCGTTTTGTTATTCCGTTTTTTATTTCATGGATTCCTAATCCTAATCTATTTCTTGTCCCCTACCCCAAGCAAAACCCCTCTCCTCCCCAATATAAATACCCAAGCACCCCCCTTCCAACACATCAAATCAACTCTCCTCTCCTCTCCTCTCCTCTCCTCCTCCTCTGCAGCAGCAGCAACACCAGCGCCGCCGCCGCCATAGCCAGCGCCGCCGCCCTAGTCACCGCCGCCGCCCTCACCAGCGCCGCCGCCCTACATAGCCGCTGCCGCCACTTGCCGCCGCCGCCCTACGCCCGTCGCCCGGATCCCTCGCCTCTTGAGGTACTAGCCCACCACGTCACGCTTTCTAGATCGATTTCCGTTCCGTTTTCTAGATCGGTTTCGCCTGCTTTTCTAGATCGGTTTTACGTTTGGTTTTCTTTCCAAACCCTAGATCGGTTTTCGCCGGTTTTTCTTTCCGGTTTTGTTTAGCGGCGTTAAGCTCGATAGATTTTTCTTTTATTTTTAATTCCCGTCATGGACCTATCCGTAGTCCCTAATCTTCAAACGTTCATAACTTTTTACTCAGAAGTCGGAATCCAACGAAACCAACGCCCACTTCTTCTTTATGATCTCCTCTATCCAAGAATACAACTCAAACATGTTTTGAAAGTTTTAAAATTTGATTTCAAACAGATTTGTATTTGAACTTCGTTTGATCATAACTTGAGTTTCAGAATCTCGATTTAGTTGGTTCTTTTTGCAAATCGAAGCTCTTGACCTAAACTTTCTGATAAGGCCAAATTCACATAATTTTGGTACTGTTAGAAATTGTTTTATGCTGCAAGAGTTATTAGATTTGGTTTTGACGTTCGAATTGTTTCTTCGATCCTTCCGATCTTTTGAGTGATTGCTTATGTGTGGTTACTACTGCTTGATTACGATAGATTGACCGGAGTGTGACGAGTAGATCTATCAAGAGTTTTGAGTGCGAATCATCTTCATCAACTTTGCAGGCAAGTAACACTTTGATCATACTCTTCTCATACCCAGTTTTTATGCATTAGATCAATCCTCAAACACTTGCATGGTTAGGATCTAATTAAATTGTGGGATGGGAAGTAGATGGAGGTAGTACCTATTACCTGTTTTATTATCAAACCCTTGGGAGTTACTTCTACGTTTGCTTATTACGCCATGCTATGCTCAGAGACGTGGATTGGGTTTGAGTGAATATCCATGACAGATGTGAGATTGATAATTAATGGTTTATCTAAGGTGGCAACTTAAACACACATCTGGGTGGATTGAGGCACCTGGCTATTCCAGGACTTGCCTGTCAAGGCACCTGGGTAGACAGGATTTGCCTGTATTTCTTCGGACCGCCACCCAGGCCCAAAGGGATCATGAGATTATTCAAACTAGAAACTTCCGTGTGCAGCCACAAGCCATTATGGGCTCTGGCATAGTTGACTAAGTTGTGCGAACTCTTACGGGTAGGCTAGCTGATGTAGGGGATGTAGGTTGGTACGGTCTACCCATATGTAAGGTGCTAGCGCTTCTGAAAGACTATGTCTCGGTCATCCGTTTCTCAAACACCATGTAGTGCGAGAAACCAAACGGAGGCGATCGAGTCTTGTGGGGAAAAGTGCGCAAACCTCTGCAGAGTGTATAAACTAATCATGATTAGCCGTGTCCCCGGTTATGGACAATTTTGAGTATCTAGTACCTGGATATCCTGTTGATCTCAACACGTTACTTAATATAATTTGTTTGGGTTTAATGAGTACTTTTAATTGGGATTGAGGATGCTGTCAACCATTCTCAATGTTCAACAACCACCATGATAGTTAAATAAATTTATTTCTTTGCAGTAGGGAAAAATTGGCTTTTCGCAAAAACCTTATAACCATAGAGCTTTTCCACCAGCCGTATATGCATGTAGTATAGGCTTATTCTTTCATTACTCTCTATGTGTTACATTGCCAGCATATTCCATGTGCTGACCCGTTTTCGGGCTGCAACTTTTCATGTTGCGCACTTTTTCGCATTTACAAGTAAGTGATACGTTAGGGTTACAATTTCCTATACTCAACTTTGCCGTTGGTGTTGATGGGAATCCACAACCTTGTTGCTTCCGCTATATTATGGATCGAGGTAATAGTATTTACGCTGTTTATACATGTGATTTACCTCTGTTATAAATCCTTCGAGTACTGTGTGTGTCAGCATACCGATCCAGGGATGACACGAAAGCACAGAGACTTGATCCATTCGGGTCGGGTCGCTACAATCTGTCACGATGGCCAATCGACCTCCACGAGTGGATTTCATATCCGGCGGCAGGGAGGTGGGCGTGTGAGCGGTGGCGATGGTTTTAGAGCGTACCCTAGGGGGAGAGATGCGGGGAGTAATTGGTAGTTACCTACTATAGCGGGCTTATTTAGGCCCTTAATTAGGATCCTGGAAAAAACTCACAATCGTAGGCGCTTGGGGCAGGCGCTAGGAACTAGATTTTGTACATCTACATGATGCAATCCAAAGATCGTGCCCGGGGTGGATGGGTTGGGGATTGAAAATTTTGTACATAAACCCTGGTGCTCAAGACTTGTGAAACATCAGATCAAATTGTCATCAAGTGATCTAAAAATTTCAAACTGAGAAAGAAATGTACGCAGAGGCCATTATAGTATTACTTGGATCGAGACTTTGTGATCATCATGTAGCCACACCATAACCAACACGATGGTCTCCGTGGCCATCTAGACATCACACCATGCACCGTTGGCCGCCTAGACCCTCAAGCCATGCATCGATAGTCGTCACTTCTCGCATGCATTTATGATGCTAGCAATGTCATCACGTGATGTCATAAACTAACAAGCGTGTGACAATAATTTGAAAAAACAACAAGAAAATTCTCTGTCCCAAAATTTTGACTGTCCTTGGTTTATTGGGTCTCGCAAGCCCTTAACTTTGCTTTATCTATATATTTAGGCAGTACTTTACTTCTTGAACTCTGGTGTGTGCTGATGTTGGGTCAGACTAGATTGTGTTCTTTTGGACATGTGGTATTGCGTGCCATGTGGTTTATGGACTTGTTCTTATGTTATTATGAGTAATATTTGTAGAAACTGGAATATCCTTTGCTGGAATGTAAGAGGCTTGAATTCTGAAGCTAGGCAGAGGGCTGTTAGGCAGAAAATTGAGGAACGCCATTGTTCAATCGCCTGTCTGCAAGAAACAAAATGCTCTTCTTTTGATTCTCGTTCAATCAAATCCTTCTGCCCTAAAAGATTTGACTCCTTTGTCTGCTCTCCTTCTCTTGGTGCTTCTGGAGGAATTATTGTGGTCTGGAATTCTTCTGTCTTTAGTGGCACTGTAATTGAAGTGCAGCAGTTTGCTGTGGTTGTCCAGTTTACTTCCAGACAGAACAATGAATCTTGGACTCTTGTTTCTGTTTATGGCCCTTGTCAGGGTGAAGCCAGGGATAAATTTGTTAACTGGTTATACAACCTGTCCATACCTACCAATGAGCACTGGTTGCTACTTGGCGATTTTAATTTCCTTCGGTCTGTGGATAATAGAATTTTCCTGGTGGGGACATAAATGATATGTTCATCTTCAATGAGATTATTGGTCACTTGGGCCTTCTTGAACTTCCAATCAAAGGTAGATCTTACACATGGTCCAATATGCAAGATACCCCACTTCTTGAGCAGCTAGACTGGTTCTTTACATCTGTGGACTGGATCTCTGACTATCCTATGACTGAAGTTCTTCCTTTGGCCAGGACTGCTTCGGATCATGTGCCATGCTTAGTCTCCATAAAGACTTCCATTCCTAAATCAAATTTTTTTAGGTTTGAAAATTATTGGCTAGAGCTTGAGGGCTTCATGGACTGTGTTGAGTCTTCTTGGATGCAACCCTCTCGGAAATCACATATAACAGCTAAAATTGCAGATAAATTTAAAAGTTTGAGAATGTGCCTTAAGAGGTGGCAAATGAATGTTTCCAAATTGGGGTTACTTATTAGCAAATGTAATCATGTTATTTTCCTCCTTGATGAATTGGGGGAATGGAGGCCTCTTTTTATTCAGGAGAATAACTTCAGAAGGATTGTCAAAACCCATTTGGAAAAGCTTCTGCACTTGCAGTTTCTGTACTGGAAAAAGAGATGCCCTATATTTTAAGGTGGGGGGAGAGAACACCAAATTCTTCCATGCTATGGCCACTGAGAGGCATAGAAGGAACTACATTGCTAGTCTGAAGTTTCCTGATGGATCTGTTGTCTCTGATCACTCCCAAATGGCTGGAATTATTTGGAGTTGCTTTAAGAATAGAATGGGCACCTCTAGAGGGATTGTGATGGGTTTTGATTTGTCCTCACTTATCTCACCTGTGGCTGGCCTTGAGGTGCTCACTAAGCCTTTTGAAAAGAGGAAATGGACAATGTAGTTAAACATATGCCTGTGGATAAGGCACCTGGTCCTGATGGTTTCAATGGCCTATTTTTTAAGAAATGTTGGCATCTAATTTCTCAGGACTTTTATGAGCTGGCTCAGTCTTTTTATGATGGATCTGCTGTCTTGGAGAACATTAACAGTTCTTTTATTACTCTTGTGCCCAAAAATTATCACCAAGAAGTGGAGACTACAGGCCTATCTCTCTCACTAGTATGGGGCTTAAGTTTACATTCAAAATGGCTGCAAATAGATTCCAGGAAATGATCATGAAGTGCATTCACAGAAACCAATATGGTTTCATTAAGTCTAGAACAATCCAGGATTGTCTGGGTTGGACATTTGAATATTTACAACAATGTCATCAGTCAAAAAGGCCCATAGTAGTTCTCAAATTGGACTTTGAGAAGGCTTTTGACTCCGTTGAGCATGAAGCTATCTTCCAAATCCTAAGATATAAGGGCTTTAATGATAAGTGGATTCTTTGGATGAAGCAGCTCCTGGCCACTGGTACTTCTTCTGTTTTGCTTAATGGGGTCCCTGGGAGGAAGTTTGATTATAAAAAAGGAGTCAGACAGGTGACCCAAAGATCTCCTCTGCTCTTTGTCATAGCTCACGATCTGCTACAAACAAGTGATTAATGATATGTTCGAAGGGAATTCTTCACCTACCTATACCTTGCCATGATACTGATTTCCACAGTGATCCAAAGATGTTGATGATACATTGATCATCCTCCCCGCAGACAGGTTCAACTTCTAGCATTGAAGGATATGCTCAAGGTGTTTTCTCGACCCTTTGGTCTGGATGTTAACTACCATAAATCATTTATTATTCCAATCAATTTGGACTCTGCTGTAATGGAAGATTTGGCTGCTGCTTTTGGTTGCAAAATTGGTAAAATGCCTTTTACATACCTTGGATTGCCTGTGGGGACTACAAGGCCCAAAATGGTGGACTTCATGCCTTTGGTGGACTGTATGGAGAGAAGAATGACTGCCAGTTCTTCTTTCCTTAACCAAGGTGAAAGATTGCAGTTCCTCAACTCTGCTCTATCTTCAATGCCCATTTTCTTTTTGAGTAGTCTTGCTCTGCCAGCCGGTATTCTCAAGCAGTTGGAAAGAATACAAATGCAGTGTTTATGGAGAAAGCATAGAGATGAGCCTGCTCCATCTCTTGCTGCTTGGGATATCATTTGTAGGCCAAAAAACAAAGGTGGTCTGGGTATTCTTAATCTGGGGGTTCAGAATGTGGCTCATCTTCTCAAACATGCCAATAACTTCCTGAACAAGAGAGATATCCCTTGGGTGTCCCTAGTCTGGGATTCATACTATTATGAAAGTATGCCCCAGGGAACAAATGACTGTGGCTCCTTCTGGTGGAGGGATATTTCTAAAGTTATGCAGCATTTCAGGGACTGTTCCTGGGTGCAGATCAATGAAGGGGACACTGCCCTTTTTTGGGCTGATAATTGGAACCTTGGCACTGCATGTTCTAGTCTGCAGACGAGATTCCCAAGGATTTTCTCTTTTGCCAAGGATCCCTGGATTTCAGTTAAGGAAATTTTCAATACTCAGGATATGCACCAGCTTTTCCACCTTCCCTTATCTGCTCAGGCCTTTCATGAGTTGAACTTGATTAAGGATTTGATGGATTCCCTAGCAGAGACCCCAGTTTGAGGGATGTTTGGCTCTGGCAGGCTCTTCCAAGATTTTCAAACCCAAGATGTTTTACTCCTACACTTTCGTGTCTGAGTCCTTTAATCCTTTACTCTGTGGGATTTGGAAATCCTCTTGTACCCTCAAGATCAAAGTCTTTGCTTGGATGCTTATTATGGACAGGTTGAACACCAAGGATATTGTTGAGAGAAGGCACTGGCACATGGAAGATGGAGTCCATTGTAGGCTTTGCCTCTTGCAGGCTAGAGAAACCAGGGATCATCTATTCTTCAACTGCAATTTCAGTGTGAGGGTCTGGAATTATCTGCAGATTGATTGGTCTGCTGGCTCATCCATGATTCAAATTGGTTACTCGTGCAAGAAGAAGTTTTGATAAGCCTTTCTTCTCTGAAGTGGTGTTCATTGCTTGCTGGAATATTTGGATCATCAGAAATGCCAAAGTGTTCAGAAATGAGAGGGCTAGTTTTAATAAATGGAGGTTTGCTTTTCGGCATGATATTAGCCTAATGCAGCACCGAATCAAATCTGCTTACAAGGATGACCTGCTTAAATGGATCTCTTTCCTCCCCCCTTAAGATAGTTTTGTAAGACTCCCCTTTTTCTACCTTGTACTCTGGTTACTCCTTGTAAACAACTTGTTGTACTACTTCTTTTATTAATAAAGTTTTGATATGCTGTGGGGGTTTTGCCCTACAGTTCACAGTCAAATTTTTTTTTTGACTAAAACATGATTTGATACGTCAGTATTTACACAAATCTAAGACAAGATTTTTGGGACGGAGGATGTACTAAAGCATCAATATTCCAATCCTAGGTTGCTATAAGAGCAGCTTGGATTTCCATCTACCAAGCTGAATGCAGCTCAAGGCTGCAATTCCATTGCACTGGTACATTAGATATGTAGTCGGCACTCAACTTAACATGCATAGTTGTACCATAGTTCAAAAGTAAGCATACGGTACTTCTTAACATAGTTCATCCATAAAGACTCGCCAACATACCATAAACTAAGGTAGTACTTAACCTAGTTTAGACCAAAAGAGCTTCCATTCTGGTTGCTAGGGTGCGCGCACTGCCCTAAACCCCCTCCAAGAACTCAGCAAGGGCGGCGTGTGCCACCCTGGAAGCATATCAATGGGCGTGGCTAGCGGCTCGTCCGAGTGCATGCTGGATAAGACTCATACGGGTGTTATTAACCTTGTGGTTGCAGAAAGGGCATCCGTAGCACCCAGCACTAGGCCTGACACATCTGGCATGCACACCACCGACAAGCTCCCTCCCCTTGCGATTCTTGTAGATCATCTGGCCTTCTTCGTCACTATCGACATCTTCAGATAGTATCTACATGTAGTAAAAAATGTTGCGTAAATAATGGGAATTCAGCAGGCACAGAGTCTATGAAACATAATATTATAGATGATAGCATAAACCCAAAACCCTAAATGATCTTGATGAAAGAAGTGTGTTATTTATTAGGTTCTACATAAACAACCAATGGGATAACATATAATAGAAACTAAAGAAGGATCAACCATACATTTATGTGCCAAGCACCCAACACAGTTACCATGACGATGAGAGCACACAATTTAATGCAAAAAAAATAACTCACGACGTAAAATGCATAAACTGATGATGTACCATGGCAGAGCTGTGTAAAGATGTACCAATGCAAAAACAAGACTTAAAACTTAAATGGATGACTTGCTGATGTGTCACTGGTGCATGACTCAATAAAATATGTAGTGAGTTGTATATATTTAGCAATATAGGAAAAGAGAGACGTCTCTAGAATAGTAAAAAATCAACTACATATGTATTCTCCAAGCTTCCAACACACCTCCCTTGCTCACTGATATATTTGCTAGTCAAGTAGTAAGATTTGACTACCATATCCAGCTACTATTTCCTGGTTCTCTATCTTAAAGATACCACCAGTTGTCTATCTTATGGATCTCGTTATCTAACCGCAAATTGCTACATAAATAAGACCATTTTGTTGCTTTCTTGCATCCAGTCCATTGTCATACAAGAGCCACCCTGTATCTAGTAACATATAGATTTTGTGTGGTCAGGATCATGGATATTGAAAGTCCCCATGTTATCGTAGTGGCAGATTCCCCTGTTGATACCCCGGCCGTCAATGGTCCTTAACTATTCAACATTCTAGCTAAGTAGTTATTATGAATTCTGACAAGAAGCGATCCAAAATTTTGTATTTACAAAGAAACTAATTAACAATGCTGAAGTAAAACAGTGATGAAATCCAGTTTTTTATGCATTAGCATCTGCTTAGAGATAATGAATGTTCAAAATCATTGTCAAAATCACTTAGGTAGTTCATTAAATTAAAACCAAAAATCAGTGCTCAAAGAACAAAAGCAGCAAAGCATTTACTCAACATTTTAATACCTTATTTGCCTAGTGCATAACTCGTGCTCAGCGCAAATCAATCTTTATGTTATTATCACAATCATCTGTATAGGAAATTCAATTCCAAGGCGCAGCTACGAAATAGTATAAGCACAATAACCAACCATAGCCGGATTATTAGAAGAACAATTTATATAGATCAAAAAATGACCTCTAAAGGGATCAACACATGTAACCTAGCAAGTTAGGTAACACATCTACATAATCTAGATAGGCATTTCATCGATTAAAGAAAAAAAAAGAAACCCTGGCCTTCCCCAAAAATAGAGAAAAGGACAGACCAGACAAGACCTAGGATTTTACAGTAATAATAAAGGAGATAGATGACTAATGACTTCTTCGTTGACGTCGACGGCGACCAGAGGCTCGTGCACAAGAGGAACCAGCGGCAGAGGAACCGGCTGCGGCAGAGGAGCCACGTGCTCCGGCTGTGGCAGAGGAGCCACCAGCTCCGGTTGTGGCAGAGGAGCCACTTGCTCCGGCTGATGATCCACCTGCTGCGACTGAAAAACCTGGACGACATCAAGGACGTCAAGCCCGCCAGTGCCGGATTATTAGCACAATAACTTATATAGATCAAAAAATGACATATACATGGCTCAACAAATGTAACCTATCTAGACAGCAGCCGATCCAGGATTTCACACTAGGGTGTTCAAAAAATTATATCATAAACATAAAACCCACAAATAATTTTGATACAGAGGGAGTAATATCTGAAATGTTCATGTGAAAATAATTTCTATTCCATCATAATGATAGTATTGACATGAATGACAGAAAATGAGGATTATTTACTGCATGACCATAGAATGAAATCAATTGTAATTGGGCTCCAAGAAGAAAGCAGTTTTATACGAATTGGCATGAAGTTTAGTGAACAAAGTACACCACTTGTAGTCCTTTTACCCTGCATACACCTTCCTTAACTTTCTGCCAAAAAATTGGGGTGTACAGATGTACACCCATGCACCCATGTGGACCTACACTTGAACCTAGATCTATAGAATCTAGGCAGGGATTTCTTCGACTAAAGGAAATTAGAAACCCTAGTCTTCCCCAAAAAAGGAGGAAAGCACTGACTAGTTAAAACTTTGGATTTGGCCCAATAAGGAAGATAAATGACCGACCACTTCTCCGTCGTCGTCGCTGTCGACCATGGGCTCGGGCAGAGGAGTCAGCAGCCGCGGTAGAAGAGTCACCTGCACCGGCGGAGGAGCCACATGCTCCGGATGAAGCTCCAGGATGGCGGAGAGGATGTCAAGACAGCCCTGCTGCCCGCTCGACCCCTCGCCAGCGGCCCGGACGTCGCCCCCGGTGTGGTCCATCCCTCCCACGGTGCGCGGCATCTCGATGGCGGAGGTGCGCGGCATCTCGACGGAGGAGGTGCAGCGGTGGGAAGGGTGGATGGCGAGCGGTGAGGCGTGGGAGGAGAAAACCCTCGTCTGTGGATTTGTGGATGGGCAAGAGGACAACGCGGCCGATGACGAGATTAATAATCGAGAAGCGGAGCAGCCGGCTCTAGACTTTGGGATGACTTAATTAGTACTACTTTGGCCACGTTCACACCACCTTGTGTGTTGTTCACACCGCCCCTGATCTGCTAGGCAGGTTTGAGATGGGCACGATCGTGCATAGCCAGGATTTAGGAGTAATGCACATGTCAATTGTATTTTTTAATATGTTGTAAAACTTCAGAAACAAAGCAATGGCAAATGAAAAGTTACGAAAATTCAGAACTAGTGGTCATCGGCTTTGATGTGAAAACAATTGATTTGTTTAATTTATTTGTTAATTCCTAAATATTTAATTTAAACATGCACCTAAACCATGGCGTTTAGTTCACATTTGTCTCATCGTGCGGATTCGTCTACCATATGCATGTCGTTACAGCATCTGGTATCATTGAGGGGAATCAGATGCGGTGCGATGCGACAACATTCATACCGACCCATATCATGTACCCCTAGCCAACTTGACCGGCAACATGCACTACTAGCCACCTCGATGCGAACCATGCCCTCATGTCCACCATGGGCAACACGTTGCTCAACTAGACACATTTTATGGAAAAATAGTGCATGATGCCCAATCTCGGTGTGCAATATGTGCAGTTGACTAGCGGTGCACGATTTGAGTATAGCTGGCTAGGCATGCATTGTTGGCTAGATGACTAGTAAGTGTGCCTACGTCATGTCCACGTTGTCAAGGTTGACCGATGGGTGTATACGTGGCCATGTGTGCATGCATCGTGTTGGTCCAGCAGGCATGCGGTGCATGGGGCTGGCCTTGGTGGCTAGAGACCACATAAAGTGGCACCGAGTTTTGAGGCAAATGAAGGATTGGGCCCCACACTCCCTCCACAGGCCGGACTCGTTGCCTCTCGATGGCTTGATCGGGTACCGTTTCATGTGGCCGTGATCTAGATCTTGATGTTTCGAGGTTACAACCCTAGAAATGTTATAGATGTCCCAAATATGGTAGTGGAGCGATAAAGGCCACGCAATGAACTAACCCCCTCCCCCCCTAGGTAATTTAAGTTTATTTTTCTCTACTCCTATAAAACATTCAGTTTGTGATGGTGGTGCGCATTTCATCCGCCATTTCTGACCATCAGATCTGCATCTAATGACTGTTATGTAAGCTTTGACATTTTTGGAACATGACCACACTTCTTTGCTCCAATTTGCAGAAACACCTTAGTATCTTCAAACCAATCTCATCAAGACATTCACAAGGAATATATTTTGAGTGAAACTTTATACGATTAGATTTTTAGTGATATATATACCAAAACTAGTGTTTTTATTTCAAGTTTGTGACCATGCATTATTCTACTTTGGATCTGTTGCAACGCACGGGCACATTGCTCGCTTCGTAGTGAATGAGCTAACGAGTTTCACGAGTAGCTCATTAGTATCAACATAACACCAATTTTCATCTTACGCGGCCATTTTTGGAGGCAGCAAACTAGTGCATTTCCTTTTTGAGTCACCATCTTCCTTCTTGAAAACCACAACTACACACTCATCATGTATACCGTAACACATCAGGATCTGTTAACGAGCGCTCACAAGCTTAACTAGCTTCAAACGAGCCTAGCCAATCAGGGTTTTATGCTACTTAATCTCAACGAGCTGATGATTAATGAGCACGAGTTTAACAAGCAGAGATGCCAAACCACACACCAATTAACATAGGTCTACCTTAGTTCAATGCTTCCATATATACAAAATCAACAAAATATAACATAGTTCAACCATAAACGTTCACCAACAAAGTATAGCATAGTTCAACCATAACACTTAGCATACTTAAAACCAAAAGAGCATCAGTTCTAGCTGCGAGGGTGCGCACTTCCCTAAAGCGTAGCCATTCTATCTTAAAACCAACCTCAACAAGTACTCGGCGTACGCGGCGTGCTTCACCCTGAAAGCGTAGCCATTCTTGATGCTGCCTTGGGATGTTCCGAATGCATGCTGAATGGCACTCTACAGGCTGCCTTTCATCAGCTTGTTGCAGTAAGGGCTTCCGTAGGGCCCCTTCCGATTCTAGGCCTGATATGTTTCTCGAGCACACCACTATCCAGCTCCCTCACCTTCTGCCTCCTGTAGATCCTCTGGCTTTCTGGGTCGCTGTCGACGTCGTCACTTAGGACCTACATTTAGTACAAAATGTTGCGTAAGTATATTTAATATGAGAATTAAGCAGGCATAGAGTCTATGAAACATAATGTAATTGATGACATCGTAAAATATCTTCAAATGATGTTGAAAAAATAAATGCATAACTTATTAGTTGCTACATAAGCAACTAAATGGGATAGTACCGTATAGTAAAAAAATGAAGGATCAACCATACATGTAGAAGAGAGCACTAGCATTGCCACATTTTGCCACACATTTTTCCCAAGCTTGCCTAAGGTTAGTTCATCAAAATGAGAGCCACAAGTTGGCAAGCCTAAGGGAATCTTGCCACCCTTTTTGTGTGTATGCCATGTGGGGCCCAAGTGTGGCTTGCCTAAGGTGTGGCTGGAACCAAACACTCACTTAAGTTGGTCAAACTTGCCTAACATTAGGTGTGGCAATATTTGGCAAAGTTAGTCACAAACCAAACAGCCCTTTAGTGCAACAAAATTCACTTATTACGTAAAAATGCATGAACTGATGATGTAACATGGCAGAGTAGCATACAGATGTACTAATGCAAAAAAATGAATTCTAACTTACATTCATGACTAGATAAAATAGCTAGTGAGCTGTATCTATTCAGGGTTAGAATTTTGTGTGCTTATGATGATGGATCTTGAAAGTCCCCATGTTATTTTGTGTGCTTATTATGCAGTTTGGTTTGGCCTACTAGATTGATCTTTCTTGCAATGGGAGAAGTGCTAAGCTTTGGGTTCAATCTTGCGGTGCTTAGCTTTGGGTTCAATCTTTGCCGTCTACTGATGACGGCAAACCCTTTCTTTGCCGTCTGCCCCAACGAAATGCTGACGACAAAGAAAGTACTAACGACAAATCTTCTGTTTCCCGTAGTGTTGTAAATGCACAAAACTCCTTCTTCAGCCTCTCACCATCACGTTCACGTTGAAGTCACCCTAAAATCAAGCACAGGTCGATCTAATCTTCCCACGGGGGGCAACCTCCACGGAGTTGCTAAATATGGTTAATTGAGATTTTCTTCCCAAGTCGTTTTTTGAGGGGAAAATACATTTTTCTTTTTTCCTCCAATATTTGTGGCGAAATACATGGAACAAAAATTGTGGGAGGCACGGGGGCTACCTGTTTTTTTTGAAGCAAAAGTGCACCTTTTGCCAAAATGCATGTGAACGTGTCATATTCCACATTTTCCATAAAACATGTTGTACACCTGCACAAACAATTGAATTGTCGTTTACATTTTGTTATCAATTCCTAAATCTTGAATTTCAGCATGCACGGTGGGTGTCTACGTGGCCAAGTGTGCATGCATGGTGTGAATCCAGATGTGTGTGATGCACTTGACGGGCCTTTTTGGATAGGGCCCACATGAAGAGGCAACGAATTTTGAGGAAAATGAGGGAACGGGCCCCGCACTCCGTCTGCATGCCAAACTCGTTCCCTCCATTGGCTAGATCTAGCATGCGATATGGCATCGTTTCCACTTAGCCCGCGTTAGGGCTTATGCGTGCCGCTCTCGGTGTTTGACCACACCCTTCATGGGTCATACGATGAGACCACGCCAGGCCCCGTGAAGCACCGCCTAGGCACAAACCGGACGCGTTACCTCTTGGTAGCTATATCCAAACCACATGCAGACCCGCCGTCTAGACCCACGTGTGGAGCATCACGTAGACGTTTAGACTCATACATGGACATGCATCCTCTTGGTAGATGTTTAGACTCATGCGTTACCTCTTGGTAGCTAGATCCAAACTGGACTAACACCACTTACGCCAGTCCCCGAACCATGCATCCCCGCCGTTTAGACTCATATGTGGACATGTGTGCATGCATGTTGTGGGTCCAGTTGAGTGCGATGTAGGAGACAGGCCTTGGTTACTAGGTCTAACATCACGTGGCATCGAGATTTGAGGCAAATGAAGGAACGGGCCCCGCACTCCTTTCACAGGACGGACGCATTCTCTCTCGATGGCTTGATCCGACATGTGGTCCCGTTTGCACACAGCCTATGTGAGGGCCAATGCATGCCGCTCTTGATGTTTTACCACACCCTCTAGGGGTTGTACGATGATACCACGCCAGGTCCGGTGAATTTTTAGCCCCTCATGAATTTGCATTGATTATAACGACAGCCGACAGGCATCATAGCCGTAGATAACGGCGTCGAGGCCACGCCTCGTTGGTAGCATATGGCACATATATGGACCAAAGAGCTTAACATGGGGCACTCATCCCATTCCCTGCTATGATTTAATGGTGGCCGCGTAAGATCTTGAACTTTCGAGGTTACAACCATAGAAATGCGGTAAATGGCCCGAATATGCGAGGTGGAGGCGCGGAAGGCGACGCAATTACCTACCCCCATTATTGAAGTTTGTTTTTTCTGGAAAGAAACATTTTTTTACAAATAAGGAATTTTCAGCACTTATTAATAACGATATTATAATTTCACATTGTAAGTTGCATTTCTCTCTCTAAAACAACGGTGTTGTAAACGCACAAAACTCCTCCTTGAGCCTCTCACCATCACGTTCACGTTGAACTCACCCAAAAAGGATTACCATATTTTTTATGATTTTCCTTTGTTTTTGTTTTTATAAAAAAGGATTTTGCTTTGTGTTTTTTTATTAGTAACATAGGGTTTTACTTTGTGACTGGTAAGCGACCCGTGGGCCTGTTTGGTTATTTCCTTACGAACTGGACCCACGGGCCATTATTTTCTGTGCTTGACACGGATAGGGTCCGTGTCATCACCCCCATCACCCACACACCCTCGCCCCCTCAACCCCACCATCCCCACAAACCACCCTGCCACGACCCCGTCGCCTACTTGCCTGGCCGCTCTCGACGGTTGGAGCAGAAGAGCGCGGAGTGAGATTGGGAGACCGCCAGCAAGCACCTAGCGACTACCGGCGACTAGGTGAAGTGAGAAACCCTAACTTGTAATCTTCGACTTCTATGTTCCTTGTTGTGTTGTCGTTTCGGGAGTTGGATATGGTTTTCAAAGTCAGAGATTAGATAGTTAGCATTTTTAAATCGGAGGTTAGATGGAAGGCGATGCAGAGATTGAAGGAAGTTTTCTACATCGGTGGCTTGCTGGGTATTTTTTTTCTAGGTTTTCGGTATTCCAGGGTTTTCATAACAATGAACAAGTACAGATGCGTAACACAATAGCAGAAAATTTCAGCAAACAATCCTTTAAAAACTTAAAAAAATATTGGCCTTGTGCAGTGGCGAATCCAGGAAGAAACCAGAGGGTGGGCTCAAAACTTATAAGCTGGCCTAGTGGATTAAATTCCTTTTTAGGTCGAAATTAGGTTGGGTTTAGTAAGGCAGTCATTAACTTGTAGTCCTAGATTGCAAGTCAACTAAACATTTCTCAGAATAATATTTACTGCAGTGTTTTTTTTTGCAGAATATGAAATTTTGATCCAAATATTTGTATCTTTGTAGGGAAATAACAATAATCTCTTAATTCTGTCGCCCAAATTAGTTCATATTTTAAATATTATAAATGTGAGGGCGTACAATATATCAGAGTTTTTAGGAATTATTTTAATCTTTATTCTGTGTTCTTATGTAGTACCAGGAAAAAGTTAAGTAAGTTCATTTTCTCCAATATGACAGACAAGTGGCTAATTGAGTTGGTTACCCTGACGATCCTTCGTCCGTCCAGAACATATTTTCTTTTCTTTTTCAAGGAACATATTGTTGGATGCGGATGTATGTAGATGGGCTGTATGTTGAAGGCGTGCGTGTGTACATTCGGGTGGGCAGAGTAACAGCAGTAGTAGGATTTGTGTTTTGATAGGACTTTCCTCAGAGATTACTGCTCAGTCTTAGACACTACCTCAGTTGTGCTGCAGAGGAGGAGGGGCCAATGTCGCGCGTCGATGCTCGGGGTGAGCCCATGCTGTCGGTCGAGGATCAAGAGAAGGACATGTCTGAACAAGCTGTGGTGCGGCGGGCACGCGCTGGTTGTGGGGTTAAGAGGAGTGGAGGGTGAGGCACCCGCTCAGTTCAAATGTATGATTGTTGATTACTGATGATGTACCTTTGTTGATTATACTGTATGATTGTTGCCTAGTGTGTTTACATACATAAGCCCTTTTCTTAAATTCTCATCCTTTGCTTTTCTTCATTTTATTTTGTTTACACAGGTGGTGTGCATAACCTGTCGACAGGACTGCAACAGGCCCAATGTTGATGGGTTGACATTTACCATCAGGCTAGATGGGGACACTTCAGTTGTGGTATAAATAATCATGTCAATTTTTACTTGTATTGTGTTTGTTCCCCTCTACTTTGAAGATTCACAAAATGTAGGAAATAAATAGCAATTAAATTCTACATCTACAGATCGTGCCATGCTACGCATGGCACCGATTCAAATGACATCCCGCATAGTTCATTGATTTTTCAAGCGAGAGGAGCCGCATGCGTATGATTTTGGCGTGTACAAAGGGAATTCAAGGGCGATCATCTGTGGTGAAAACTGGTGCGAGTTTGTTGAAGACTTCGACCTGTGAGAAGGCAACCTTGTCTCCTTCGATTTGACTGAAGACATTCCTATGGTGTACTACTGCAACCTGCCAAGGACATGCGATCAAAATGAAGAGTGTAAAGATCCTCTAGAATTAGCTATCATAACGAAGGAAATTAATCTGAATAAGCAAGAGGAGCGTAACCTACATGACCTTTTAGCGATGAAGAAAGGTTATACAGGTGCATTTTTTGTTCACCACTTCACCAAGTCAAATATAGCAGGAAAGATGATGGTATGTTTTTGGTGTACTAGTATTTTCTATTTTGTAAGCAATTTTCTTTGTTTTTTCATGGAGAGAAAGATTAATGATATGCTATTGTAGCTGAAACCAGTGAATACACTGATGTGTGTTTTTGCATATCCTTTTGTTTCCCATAACTAAAGATCCTTATGTAATATATGTAGATGTAGTGAAAGATCCTTTTGTTTACTGCTCCTTCACATATTTGATAATTTTTCTTCCTATGATAGTGCATACAGAGATTACCGTAAAAGTTGTCGGCATACGAAGACCCGGAGATGGGGAGATACCGGCAGATGGGCTTGCTGGCATTCGGCTGTGCAAGGACAGTTTCATGTCGGTCAAGTACCACAAGTGTGATGATGGTCGCATCATCTTCGGCAAGGGATGGAGTGATTTTATTGACAGTGAAGAGCTCAAGGTTCATAAAGCCATTCTTTTCGGTTTCAAGGCCACCACCCGTGAAGATCTTCAGATCAAGGTGGTTATGAACATGCTGACCGAGGAGTCACAAATGTAGCACGACAACGCAAGACTTTCCTTTACACTAGGTAAACTGCGAAAACTATGTTGATAGCAGTTATGCGTCTATGGGGTTACGTCTTCATTATGTCTTGGTTGATGATGACTATGACAGGAGGACATGTTGCAGTTAGAGTAAATGCTAGGATTGGGCCCTATTCAGGACTCAAAATAGGGCTTACACAGGTGGTTGCTTTATTGGCTGCTGTTTCCCTGGTCATGAACGATGGTAATGCAAATGGAATCGTTAAGGGGGTTTTATTAATATTTTAAATCATGGAGTTAAGATGGTAGAACTACCTATGAGTGTTTGCGTAGGAGATGCGGGAAGGGCATCAGTTGTGTTCTTGACTCTTTGGTAATGCAGGAATAATGTGAGATTACAAAATAAATGGTATAGTGATCTTATGATTCTTGTTTAGCTAATTTTCTTCTGGATCATGGGAAGGTCTATATTGCAGATGAAGGTGGTAAAAAAAGAGGTGCTGATGTTGGGAGCAAAGAGGTGCTGATGGTCTATATGCGCAGGCAAGAGCATGTAGCAGGTGAATTGTATAGTTCATCGCAAGTGTGGAGTCACAGGGTACTGCAGTGTCGCGTGCGCATCTCTCAGCTATATTTGCTGTCCTCTGCCGTAGTTTTATTTTTTTGACCTTCATGTTAAGTCTGGCTGGGCTTGCTACCATGTATGATTTGTGCTGCTAGTTGATTACTTTAGTTTCTAGCTGTAGTTTGTATCAGGGGATTGAAAGAACATGTTGTTTATGTTAATGGAAAATCAGAGGGGGCGACCCTTCTTTTGATTAAAAAATGAACTTTCTCTATGCAATTAAAAAATAAAATTTCTCTAGTTGAGAACAGTATTAATTATAAATCTAAAATAATCTTTTGGTAAAAATGGCTATCGCATTCTGTATCATAGCTAGCGAAACTGAAACAAAATAAACGTCTTAAGTATAATATCTCGTGAACATGGATCAAATTAGGCAAGACAACTAGAATAAAGGATGATTCAACTTGCAGGAAATTTGAACTTACGACTTACTAGCAGTATAATAAAGTTTACAGACTATCAGCTAGATAAATAGAAGAAACATTTTAGGTTGATTCATTCTTGCTTCCGGACTTCTTTGACCGCCTAGATGGTTTGGCAAGATCTTTGGTGACTCTCGAACCCCTTCGAAGTTCACCAAGCGCACCAGATACATCGTAGGTGGCATACGCGTCCATGGAAGCATAATAGATGTTCTTCAAGGGCAAGGGCGCTTCTACCCATATATGGTGGTCATCTTCTGTGATAGCATCCTTCATCTTGTTGTAGCTGTGGTGGATGATGGAACCAGCGTAGTCAGCCAAGCCGTACTTTGGCTTAATCGTCACTGGGTCAGGCACTCTCCACATATTCTGGATATCCACAAAGTTTCGTACCACCAGACCAACACACTTGAGTTTTTTCTCGTCATTGTTGATGTCCACCCCAACAAAGGTGTACTCCTTGTCGAGAAGGAAGGCAGCAAGCAGGCCGCAGTGCTCATAAGCAACACTTATGTGGTACACGAGGACGTAGATGCCAACGCATAACTGGACCACGACATCCATCTGTGTCAGACCACGAGGCCAGGTGAACTCCTCATCCAAAGGTAACTATCTTACGGTCATCGCTCGCAGCCGGATTTGAATCGCCAATGCAAAGACTCAACACAGCTAGCCTTGTTCGTGTACTTCACAAATTTTTTGGTATTCCCATCTGCCCTAGCAGCATAATCTTTCTCGAACGCCATGCTGAAGGGCTGTAATTGATGAAACCAGTATAAGACATGAAGCATGACAATAACATGATAACAATAAGCCGAGATGAACATGACGGCAGATAGTATAGTATTTTTGGCTCTATTGAAAGTTAAGTGCATGAACAATTTAAACTAAACAAGTAGTCCCTCTGTAAAGAAATCACTAAAGTAGTGTACCAGAAGTTGTTATATTTCCTTGCAGAGGGAGTATATGCGAATTAACAATCAAATTTTACGCTCTTGAAATATTTATCTAAACAACTGCATCAACAATCAAGAATAAACATGTGTCTATGAATTGTTCATTGCCCATGCAGATGAAACTGTGTGTACAAACTAAAGAAGCAGGAGAAAAACAAGAAATTGACAAGACAACGGACTAGATGTTGCATGCAGATCAATCTGTGTGGAAAATTCTCATAAGGCAACCGACTACATGTTGCAGGCAGATGAATCTGTGTGCACAAAATAAAGAAGCAAGAGAACAAGAAATTGACAAGAAGAAGGCCATCGAATGTGCTGCTACTGGGGAACTACTAACAAAATTGACAGGAAGGAGAACTCACCGTTCGAGAAGCCAGATTGTTGGGAGAGTGGGCGACGAAGAGGATTAGGGAATCGAGAGGACGCAGAGGCAGATGAACCATTTTTGGAGAGTCGTGGAAGTGAGGACGAAGTGCCCTCGCGCATGCCCGTCCTAAATAATTGGGACGGGGCTTGTCCCGCCTGTTGGAGTCCTCGCTTCCTTCTCATGTTCACATTTAAAATGGGCTCATCCCATTATAATAGGCCCATATAAGAAAGCACAAGAAGCCCAAACGCTTCACGGTTGAGATTACCGATCTAAACTTGCGAAAAAAATTCTCAAAATAAAAAATACTAGCTAAAAAACATTACATTATCTAAAACTACCTCTTTGTGAGATCCCAAATTCCCAATATTTCCTTGTGGTCAGTTGTTAGAGAATCCCCTATAAATAAAAATTACATGATCTAAAACTACCTCATCGTGAGATCCCAAATTCCCAATATTTCCTTGTGATCGGTTTTTAGAGAATCCCCTATAAATACAAAGCTTTTCACGGCATAGATCGTATACTCCACCCCATGCCTCCCATACCTAGCCTTCCATGACTACACCAAATTACCACCCTACGCCGCCCAAAGTAGCTCCCAGGTCGGTGAAGCCGACGGTGCCGTCATCTTCGAAGCCTGCGTCGGCGAATCCTGAGATGAAAGAGAAGGGCACGTCAGAGAAGCCGATGAAAGAGAAGGGCACGTTGGAGAAGCCGGTGAAGCAAAAGATCAAAGCGAATAGCAGCGGAGCCAGTCGCCATCGAGAAAATCCTCCGGTAACGATCGAGATCCTTGTATTCTGTATACTCCCTCCTTCCCAAGTCTGCATGCAATGCCATTATTTACAACGCACTTCCTTTTGATCTTGTTTAGTTACATCCATAACGAACTATCCCTATTTCACCGAAGGGAGATGGGTGTGTCTAGGAAGAAAAAAAAAGGACAAAAAAAGGGTTGCACGAATCTTAGCATAAAATCAATGACATAGGACTTAGATGTGCAATATTTAGAGCACATCTAGATGTGCTTTAGCAAAACTTAAGGGAAATCATGGATGCCTTCCTCTCTTAGTTTTTAGTCGTGAATGCCTCTCTCTGTAATGAAACTTGCGCTAATTTTCGTGCTGGAAAGTTCTATGTGTAACGATATGGAAAGGAAGGACTAGTAATTTAACTTTGTTTAAAACCAGCAATCGAATCAACAAAATAATCGTAGTAGTCCTAAATGCTTGATCAAATACGCAGTAGACAAAATACAAAGTATTTTTGTACGTAAGTTGTTTTCTCTTTTTGTTGATTGGCCTATTTTACACTAAACGTCTAGAAATTCAAGACTAGTGTATGTAGTTAATTTGTTCACTGTGAATCTGTGGTAACTGGTCCAACTTGTCAGTTCTGCGCCTTTCAACGGTCACAATGTACATGATTTAGTAAAAACATGCAGAAATATGAGACGCCTCACCTATTTGGCATTGAGATCATCAAATGTATGTACTATATTAAATTTTAGGTTGACGAGAAAGAAAGGAGAAAACTAAAGAGAAAGATGGACAGTAGGCTCACATGTTTCGGTCCTTATCAACATTTTTAGGCTGCTTGATGATGCCTAGTTGTGTTTTTGGTTGCTCGAGTCACTACTATGGTCATGTTTACTGGACATAAGGTTATCATCTCTGTTTATATGCCTTAAAATTTGGAAATTGCTAATATTTTGTCATAGGCTTTCTAAATGAGTTCTTAGTCTTTAGTCATAGAAACTGTTGGTGATTGCCCTTAATTTTGCATGGTCTTTACTAATTGATCTTTATGAATCTGATGGGAACTAAGGAGTATGTGCTCTTGAATGCTTGCAATGGAACTGCTACATTCCTTTTTTGAGATTATCTATAAACTATTGATCTTCTGATCATGTATGCAATTATTTTCGTAAGTGTGACGCCTGAAACTTTAGTAGTGTACATAGACCAAAGTCTGCTCTTTCTACAAAAAATCTATACTATTATCAGTCAATTTGCCGACAGAGATAGCTTGTTTTTCTATGTATGGTGTTCATTATATGGCCTAGAAGCTCTATGATTTCATGCGATCGTAGAGCACAATTTTGATATTGGCATAGATTAGATCTAGTCGGTTCTATGCGTGTTTAAATGAATACCATACAAAATCTAATCACACTATTTGTACATTCAAGGAACTAAGGATATTTCATTGTTGCAATACGAGAAGTTCATAAAAGAATTAAACGCACAACAACTGACGTACATCAAGTTGATTGGAGTGGGTGAACTTCTCAAGACTCCTAGCATGAGAATGAGACGTGTACTGTGCCAGGCCGTCGCTTATTCATATGATGCAGAGCAGGATGCCTTTATAATTAATGGGAGACCATGTAGGATCACACTAAAAGATGTGGAGCATATAACAGGCCTGCCCTGCATGGGGAAGAATCACGTCTCTTCAAATCACAACGATACTTTGGAGTTGTGGAAGGAACTGAAAGACCCCAATGACACAAAAGTAACTTTGAAAGGATGGCTAGCCAAGATGAAAGGCGACAGCACAACTAATTTTGTTAGGCCATTTGTCTTGTACACCATAGGCAAATATGTATGCCTGACAACACAGCAGTATGTGGACAACAGATACCTTGGGATTGTTAGAAACGTTGAGACAATAAAGAGCACCAATTTTGGACAGCGTACACTTGACCATCTTATGGCTAGCGTCAGGAAATTTGTAAATGGTGGAGCAAATCTGGAGGGCAACCTACCACTGCTGCAAGTAATACAATCATTATTAACATACCATACATTTAATTTTACGGAAAATTTTCTAAGCTATTTTTGTTGTAATGCAGACGTGGTACTACGAGAAGTGGAGGGTGCACCAATTGGACTCTACCATCTCGTATGCATCAAGGTTAAGGCCGTTGTTCCAAAATTGGAGTGACGAGAAGGCACAGAAGGTTGACAACATAATCAACAAAAAATATATAGGGGTTGGAGAGGTAAAGTGTTAGTACTGTGTGCCTGGATTATGTACCATATGTTTTGAATGATACTAATGACACTAACATGCAAGATGTCGATGACCGTCATGTCTTTCAATCCGCCACCAGTTGGGACGCCGGTCAAACCAAAGACTGACGGTCAGGTAAATGATAAACATCAGGCAGAAATATATATTGTAACTTTGCAAGTACAATCGAAGTCGAAGTCATATGCTTCTAACTGCTTGTAATTTGCAGGATAAGGCACTCATAGGCCGTGTATTGGCTGATTTGAAAGAAGTTTCCTCCATTGTGCGGGAGGCCAGTGCACAACAATTTGATAGGATGTGCACCCTTGAAAAAAATGGACAAGTGCCTTAGGCGTACACTTTGCGAATCTACGACGCATTTACGACGACCTCATCACAGAATTCAATGTAAGTATACCATTATGAGTTTCTATAAATAATTTTACTATCAATACTCTCCACACTAACACATTTTTTTAAAAGAACCGCCGCTATGGAATATTTTATGCTGATCGCCCAGGAGTAGAGGACTTACAGCTAACTGACCTGGGAGTACCTGCGGACCCAATGGAGGTCCTGTGGAGATAATACTACTCACCAGCAAAAACAAAAAGTTGACACGGAGGTCATTGCCAAAGGCATTTCTGCTAAGGGAATACAAAAAGATAACATGGAAGCCCCCATGAAGAACGTAGCTGAAGATTTGCAGCCTGCTCCTGGTTTGCAATCGCGAAAGCATTCAAAAACCACCACAAGCCTTGAAGCTTTCATGGTGATACACATTTCACATCTAACTGATTTTGTTTTAAGTTAACGCAGATTCGTAGCTAACATATGATCTTCCATGTTCAGGATGAAGAAGACAGAGCTTTTGCTGCGGCTTGCAAGGAGAGTCTCAAGAATGTTTCACAGCTTTATAAAGAGCTGGATGCTTCGCATGGTGCTCCAAGTTTGGATTCGCGAAAGCATTCCAAAGCCACCACAAGCCTTGAAGCTTTGCTGGTGATGCACATTTTACAGTTAACTGGTTTTGTTTTTTTTGTTTCACATAGATTGTAAGCTAACAAGTGCTTTATTTCGAATCACAGGATCCTCTGAATTTGAGGCACAATGAGAATGTGCGAAAGGCTGAAGAAAGAAGAGATCAAGATGATGAAGATGTCAGTATTGAGGTGGGGGAGAGGCAGGTACCAAAAGCAATCACCGGTCTGCCAAGGCTAAGGGAATAAGGGAGCCGGAAGAGCCCCATGTCTTCCTAGTTGATGAGGACAACTATGATGATTCTTTAGCAAAGCAGCGACAAGATAGTGTGGTTGATTCCATGCTACCAACTCGTGCTAGCATCCGAAAAAGAGTGGAATCTTCATTATTGTGCAATGAAGATTATGTTCTGTACGATAGTGATAAGAAGAGAAAGAAAAACATGACCCCATCGGAGTCTACCAACGATTCCAAGGACCCAAAGAATAAAAAGAGGAAAAACCATGCAAGCAATTTAAAAGATACAGACACAGGTGCTTCGAGGCTGGAAACCGACCTTGAAAAGTTTCGGCAGATTTACGTGGCCGAAATTGTCAACACCTCAGATCTTGATAAACAATTGGTGGTAATTGATGACATTGTTCTGCTACAGAAGCATTTGCAATGCCTCACCATGACAGATGGAAGCCTTGAAGAAGACAAATGGTTCGGTGACGAAGTAAGATATTTGCCAAATTATTTTATCAATTTTCTTTTGCACAGTACAATTAACTTGATTTTTGTTTTAGTTGGTTGATGCTGTGATTCAGATCATGCGTCATGATCATCATAAGGACATAAGGGACGGGCAATTGGTTTACATTGAGAGGGTGGCCGGCGGTGCTATGCTCGAAAGAGATGGTAAGGTAGAGAACTGCCACGAGGCCGCTTTGGCGGGCAGTCATGGAACAACAGAAGGAGACAACTACCTCAGACATGATCTGGTACCATCTAACCATGACATATACACATTTATTTTTTCTAATTATTATGCATGTTGATGTAATCATCTTTGCTGTCCAGGTTTTTTTATCTACGAATATGGCGAACACCCACTGGTTCCTTGTGGTCGTAAACCCCAAAAGGAGGGAGATTCAGATTCTTGATTCACTTTTCAGCTACGTAGTACGCGCACAAGTGGTTCACGTGGTGAGATTTTAAACGTCTTTCAATGTAACACAGGATTTAGCATCATACCTAACCATGAACCGTGATCAACTTCTCATACCATGGACTTTGGCATATACGTGGGGTGGAAGCACATCTGAGAACATCGCTGTGAATCAATGGACCACAAAGCCATGCATGGCAAGACATTAATGTGACCCAATGGACAGTAAAGCATGTTCCTGTGCCAAGACAAGATGACAAGTCAGTTAACTTCTAATTATGTTTTTCATTGTTAATACGTGAAATGCTGCTAACAGAATTAATTGTTGTAGTTCTTCTTGTGCACTCTACATGCTGAAGAACATCGAATTCTTTACAGGAGAAGATCTTACGCTGCGTTATGACCAAGTCCGTAGAGTAACACCTAAAATTCTATCAATTTTGTAAACATATGGAACGATACTAACATATCCTCCCATGCAGGCATACATTGACAATTATAGAAGAGAGCTGCCTGTTGTCCTTCTTAATTCGCCCTACAACAAATTGAAGTCCATGAAAAGGCTGAAGACGTACAATGCTACCTATCGGATGCAGCTGTGATTCAAGATCATGAAGATGCAAGTAGTTAGTCCAGCAGTGGTTGATTCTTAGATCTGGAGTGTACACTTGGTTAAAGCGTTAAAGTTGTAATACTTCACAGTACTGGTTCCAAATACTATTCTTGAAACAAATTTGGTCTGCATGGGAGACGCTGAAACATATATTTGCTTTTTACAACCAGAACCTTTGAATCTTAGGAAGGTTAACTGAATTCTTAAATTTATATTTAAGTTTCGTCGGAGTCTGGACAAGATTCAGAACAATTACATCGCTAGTTAGAAGTTTCAGAATTTTTTTAACATCGTTATTTAGAAGTTTCAGAAAAATTTCAGCGAGTGCTGAAATATTTTGGCTGAAATTCAGTGAGGATGAAATATTTTGGCTGAAAGGCAAATATTGCAGTGGGTGCTGAAACGAATGAAGTTCAGTTATTTCATCGAAATCTTACGAAGTGAAAACCATGGTGCCATGACATCTTGAGCAGCACCAGACATGATTCAGTATTATTAACAAAATTTGGTCTCACATATAGCAGGAAAAAAGGTATGAGCATGAGCATGCAAGATTGGATGGGCAATAAAATAGCTTCACAAGAGAGTAAAATACTTCACGTGTGAAGACTCAATCCTAGTTGACTTTAGAACCAATTTTCATCCTAAAAGAGGTCCAGTGAACTACTTATAACCAATAATAAAAGCGGTCTAGTTCATTTGGCTGATTTTCAAAGAAACGGGAACTATATATTTTTGATGATCGTGATTCTCAGGAGACCTACGTGTTGTTACGCAACTTACCTTGGCTTTTTTTAAACCATAACTTACCTTTACTAAACTCTTCACGCCCCCCCTAATATTCAACCAAGTGGGTCCCCTCCCTTGATTTGCTCCAACAGAAGAAATCTATACGTAGATATATGCCCGGGTTGTTTTGATCCCTATAAATAGGGATCCTTTGAAACCTCGTAGATCATAGTTCATCCTTCTGCGCCGCCCAAACCAGCAAGACCGAAGGATGGAGCAACCCAGGAATCCAGCAAGACCGAACGACGGAGCCAAACATGAATCCTCTGGTATCTCCCCACGATCTCCTGCTGCAGCCGCTGCTATTTCTCGTGCCACGATCTTCCTCCCATGATCTCTTGCTGCAACCCACTCGTTGTTTGCATATTCATGTAACTCAGCACATTTTTAAACAAATTATGTTGGGGGCGTTAGGGGAGGGCGCTAGGATTTGTTTCCTACCAGCTTGGCAGTTCATTGATTAATTCCAGGCTAAATCTTAGCGTCTGGTCTTGTCAATGCCAATTAGTGCAGCGGGCGCTTGCCTTCTTTTTTCCTTCCGCATGAGTTATGGAAGGCATCGATGGCCCAAGTTTTAATTCCATACTATTGACCATGATTAGTGCCTAGAGTTGAGGAGACCACGGTTGGATAGTTTTTTATTTTCCAATCTTTATTTTATTTCAGATAAGTGCCTTGCAATGGAGATTACCTTATATGACCGTTCAAATGTAACCAAGCTGAATCTAATGATAGTATTTGCACATTCATGGAACTCAGCATGCTTGTACCTCATGAAGTAGCGTACAGCACAATTTTTATGATGGTATATATAAGCTATATTCGTCTGTATGAGTGTTTAAATTGTATACTATGCTGAATCTAATCACACTTGCACATCCATTGAACCCAGGATGCCTCTTTGCCGCCGTATGAGGAGTTCATAAATGGATTAAACACGCAGCAAAGGATGTACATCCAGTTGATAGGACTGGGTGGACTTCTCAAGACACCTAGCATCAAAATTAGACATGTACTACGCCTGGCCATCGCTAATTCATATGATGTAGAGCAGTAATGAAATAAAATAAAGACTGCTAGCCAAGACATGTACTGTTATATGCACTGTCATTACGGGCATGCCTGTTATATGCACTTATCTGAAATGACAGTACTACTGACCATGATTAGCGCCTAGAGTCGAGGAGACCACGGTTGGATAGTTTTTTATTTTCCAATCTTTATTTTATTTCAGATAAGTGCATATAACAGGCATGCCCGTAATGACAGTACATGTCCAATTTTGTCTAGCCAAGACATGTACTGTTATATGCACTGTCAATACCGTAATGACACCAAAATAACTTTCAAAGGATTGCTAGCCAAGATGAAAGGCGACAACACACCAAATTTTGTTAGGCCATTTGTCTTGCACACACTAGGCAAATATGTATGCCGAACAAAAGAGGAGTATGTGGATAACAAATATATTGGGATTGTTAGAAACGTTGAGACGATAAAGGGCACAAATCTTGGACAGCTAACGCTTGACTATCTTATGGATAGCGTGAAGAATTTTGTAAATGGTGAGGCAATTACGAGGGGAATCTACCACTCATCGCAGTAATTCGTAGTAGTACAATTATCAGTTACCTAACATACATTACATAATGTACGAGAATGTTTGTAAACTGCTTTTGTTGTCATGCAGACATGGTACTACGGGAAGTTTAGAGTGCACCAATTGGACTCTAGCATCTCGTATGAATCAAGGTTAAGGCCGCTGATCCGGAACTGGAGCGAGGAGAAGGCAAAAAGGTTGACAATATAATCTAGAATAATTATCTCGGGGTTGGAGAGGTAAAATGTCAAGACATTGCTCGGATTATGTAACATATATATTTTCTAAATCATACTAACGACACTAAACTGCAGTATGTTGAGGACCCGATGAGGCCTTTCATTCCAAAGACGAGATGGTACGCTGGCCAAACCGAAGACGGGCGCACAGGTAAATGAGTTACATCAGGCACAAATATATATTGTAACATTCCAACTAGTATGAAGTTATACGATTCTAACTGTTTCAAAGTCTCAGATTAAGGTACTCGTCAGACGTGTATTGACTGATTTGCAAGAAGTTGCCTCCCTCGTGTGGGAGGCCGGTGCAGAACAAGTCGATAGGATGTGCACCCTTGAAAAGAAAATGGATGAGTGCCTTAGGCGCATCTGCATACAAATGGCAAGCTCACGGAGGACCTCATCAAAGAATTGAACGTAAGCCTAGAATTATGAGATTAGTATATATAATTGGAAATTTACGTGTACAAGTTTTTTTCTAAATTAGTTTACTATGAAAATACCCCATACTAACATGTATTTTTTAAAGAAAAAATGCGATGGAATATTTCCAAGAGTGGAGGACATACATCTATCTGACCTCGGGGCACCTTCACACCCAATGGAGGCCTCTGTTGAGAATGCTGAGTAGGCGTCTGACCAGGGGAAGCAAAAGGATGTCACGAAGGTCGCTGCTAAGCACGATTGTAAGCAGGGAATAAAAAATGATGGCATGGAACCCCACATGAAGAACCTTGATGAAGATTTTGACATACGCATGCATGTTAACTTAATTATGAAACAATCATTGTCGTTTCGGAAATAATATGTGATCTTCCACGTATAGGATGAAGCATTCGAAAGAGCTGCTGTAAAAATCAAACATGATCTCAGTGGTGTTCATAAGCTTTTGAAAGAGGAGGATGATATCCAGGGAGCTCCTAGTTTTGATAAGCAAATGCATTCCAAAGCCACCACAAGCCTTGAAGATTTCCAGGTGATGCACATCTTACCTATAATTGAGCAAGAATCTGCTAAAGGCTAACACACGGTTTATTTCGTATGACAAAATCCGTTCAACAGATGGAGTAAGCAGCACTTTGTGAAGGCTACGGGATCGCGATATCCTGAAGAGCCCCGTGCCTTCACAGATGATGACAGCCATGATGAATCCTTTTGAAAGCAACAACAAGTAAGTGTGGTTGAATCAATGCCACCAAATCATGGGGGCAAAAGGAAAAGGGTGGTATTGCAATTATTTAAGAATGACGAGTATGCTTCGTAGGATACTGAGAAAAAAAAAAGGAAAAACAAGACTCCACCAGAGTGTACAAATGATTCCGAGGACACGAACAATAAAAAGAGGAAAATCGGCCAACTTAAAAAAGAGGTCAGAAGTTTGTGAAACCTAGAGGGACCAGCTAGACGTGGTTCGACAGGATTTCGTGGCGTCACCGGTCAACACTACAAATCGTGAAAATCAAATGGTCTTAGTTGATGATATTGTCGTGCTATCAAAGCATTTGCAATGCCTCACCCATAAAGATGAATCTGAAGATGGCGTATGGTTGGGCGACGAAGTAAGATAGTATTTCACAAATTAGTTTATGAAGTTTCATTTTTGTACAATACAATTAACTTGATTATTGTTGTAGGTGGGTGATGCTGCGATCCAGCTCATGCGTCATGACGAACCAATTGACACAAGGGATGGCCAACTGATTTACGTTGAGAGGGTGGTCGGCGTCGCTAAGCTCGAAAGAGATGGTAGGACAGAGGAGTGCTACGAGGACGCTTTGGCAGGCATTCCTGGAACAACACAAGGCACCACCTACCTGAAACATGATATGGTATTTTAACCTGACGTAGAATAGATTTTTTTTATTACTATACACGCTGATCTACTTATCTGTGCACTCCATGTTTTCCTACCTACGAACAGTTTAAACGTCCACTGGTTCCTTGTGGTCGTAAACCCCAGAAGGAAGGAGATTTAGGTTCTTGATTCACTTTTCCACTGTATGGTACCCAAAGAAGTAAATAACATGGTGACAATTTCAACATATTTAATTATAAGAAAGGATTTAACATCGTATGTAAGTATTAGCCATAGGCAACTTCTCATCCCATTGGGCTTGCATGTACGTGGGATGGAAGCACATCTGAGAGCAGCGATGCAAGTCAATGGGACTGAAAGCAATGCATGGGAAGACATTAACGTGACGCAATGGCCAGTACGGAATATTAATGTGCCAAAATCCGATGAGACGTCAGTCAACAATATTAGCTTTTGTTTTTGTTTTAGATTGTTAATATCTGAAATGCTGATCTAACAACATAAAATATTGCAGTTCTTGTTGTGCACTATACATGGTGAAGAACATCGAATTATTTACGGGAGTAAAACTGAGGTTGCAATATGACGAAGTACGTAGAGTAACACCTAAAATTCTGTCATTTTCTGGAATGTATGGAACGATACTAACATATCCTCGCATGCAGGCCTACATCAACAAATTCAGAAGAGAGCTACATGTTGTGCTTGTCGATTCACCCTACAACAAAATGAAATACAGGAATAGGTTCAAGAAGTACCATGCTAGGCTATCGGATGCAGCTGCGGTTGAAGACGACAAGGATGCAAGTAGTTAATCCAGCATTGTGGTTCATTCTTACATGTGGAGTGTACACTTGGCCATAAAGCGATAGAGTAGGGTGTGGTTGGGTTTTAGTCCCGAAGAAGGTTTCCTAGCCATGTTCTTAGTCCATTGCGGATGAGTCAAGTTGTGAAACTTCAAAAATATTGGTTACAATACTTTGCTTGAAATAAATTTGGTCTCTACAGGATCTCGTAGAAATCTATATTTGCTTTTTACAACCATGTGACAGTAACGGTGCCTGGGCAAGGTTCGGACCAATTACAGTGCACGGGCAACCCTAGAAGAATAATGGATTATGACATGTCTATTTTCATACGAGAGAAAAAGGTACGAGCATGAGCATAGTCTCACAATAGAAGAAAAAATACTGCATGAATCAACACGCAATCCCAGAAAACGGCACAGCCAATGTCTCGTAGGCAGGCCGCAAAGCCAAAAAAATAGAGCATCAGGATAATCAGAGTAAAGCACGTACCGTAGGGGGCCTCTGCAGGTGCTGCAACGACCATGGTGTGGCATGGTAGGACGTGCGCTACATTGAAGGGATCACCTTCGTGAGCATGAGAGGGTGGCCATGGTACATCCATCCTGCCTCGTGGAATCACATAGCATGTTCTCATCATAGTCCTGCAAAACAGAGGAAAGATTACTACTTGTACTAACCTTGTCAAGTGTGTGCATGTAACAAATGTTGGACATAACTAAACACGGAAGAATGAAATGCAACATATGGAAGAATCGAATGGTCATTCCTTTCTCTCTGCTTTTTGCAAGGATCATTACTATCCCTTTAACAAGGCTAAAACATCATAATAAGAATTAACACCAATCTTCAAACGGTGGATATCCCATGTGAATCTATTTTTTCTTATAAAGCACATGCCAAGTCTGTTGATCCCAATCCACCAATTGCACAAGAAGAAGCGAGCACCATAAATATTGAGCAATATAAACTATGAATTGTTTATAGTACATTCCAAAATTAATAGCTTATCATCTACATTGATCTCCAAATCTCACCTATCAGCCAAATTGAAAGAATACATGTTGAATGAATGTATAAGTGTAAGAATGCAACGATTGAACGTTCGTAGATCTTGCAGTCGGGGCTGGATTAATGGGGCTGGCCGTCGAGGCCGGTGGCCGGCTTCATCTAGTCCCGCAGAACATGATCCATACCCAACCACCTTGCCTTCGGACGAGATGCATGGCCAGATCAAAGTTGCGGCCATGGCGGAGAGGCGTAGAGGACGCAAACAACCAATTGGGGTGTGGGAAAGAGGTTTCATATAACCTTGTGGCTATAGACACCTGCATGGAGGACTAGGAGGTGGGATGGCGCTGAATCTTTACCGGCGGCCGCCGCGGGGAGGGAAGTGCGCCTCCTCTGGTGTTCTTCATTGAAAAGGTGGTGCGAGCTCGCGAGGGAATTGGGGTGGAGGGAGGGATGGGCCGCGACGTGCGGCTACATCCTGCCGGCGAGGATTAAAACCCTCGCGGCGGCGAGGAACAGACCCTAGTGAACGGGATAAAAATCGAACCAAAAATAGCCCTGAAATTCGTACCGAGAATACCCTCAAAATATTTGGGAGGGAAAATCTGATCAGTTCGAAATATTTTTTTCTCCCAAAAAGGCCCCTCGGGGTCTGATATAATACATGTGACATCAGCGTATTGCATCGGATCTGGACCATCGAATTCGCTCCATGGACGGTCCATATCGTCCGGATGCATTGTAAAATGACTCGAATTTTATTGCCGCTGGACGAACAAAGACTAGATGGTGCCGGGAGACCCGGGTGTCGTCGCACCTTTCCGGTCCTGATTATGTCTGCAAGTTGCACAAAGCATTATATGGGTTAAAACAGTCACCCTGGGCCTGGTATGCTTGCCTCAGCAATCGTCTTCAGCAGTTGGGCTTCCACTCGTCAGCAGCCGACACTTCCTTGTTCATCTTTGCCCATGGTGATGTTACTATTTATATGCTCGTGTATGTTGATGACATTGTCATAGTCAGCTCCTCTTCATCAGCACTGGCTCGTCTTCTCCGTCAACTCTCTGCCACATTCCCTGTCAAGGATCTTGGCACCCTTCGCTATTTTCTTGGTATTGAAGTGCTTCCCAATTCCAGGGGAATGACTCTCATACAGAAGAAGTACGCCCCCGAGTTGCTACAGCGTACTGACATGGCCAATTGTAAAGCAGTCTCAACACCGATGTGTACTCATGAGAAGCTCAACAGAGACACTAGACACCGGCTGAACGAGGATGAAGCATTCAGATATAGGAGCACGGTGGGAGCCCTTCAGTACCTAATCTTGACACGGCTTGACTTGTTGTTTGCAGTAAACAAGGTCTGCCAATTCCTGTCATGTCCCACCGAGCTTCACTGGGAGGCGGTCATGCGTATTCTTCGCTTTGTAAAGGGTACAGTGGCTATAGGTTTGACTATTCGACGGTCATCTTCTACTCTGCTAAGTGTGTTTACAGATGCTGATTGGGCCGGATGTGGTGACGACAGACGTTCGACGGGTGGGTTCGCTGTGTTTTTCCGACCCAGCCTCATTTCGTGGAGTGCACAGAAGCAGCCGATAGTCTCGCGATCATCAACCGAAGCAAAGTATAAGGCATTGGCGAATGGTACAACAGAGGCAACGTGGGTACATTCATTGTTGAAAGAGTTGCGAGTTCCTCAACCTCGAGCTCCAGTTTTGTGGTGTGACAACCTCGGCACGACATACCTCACAGCAAATCATGTGTTTCATGCTCGCACTAAGCATATCGAGGTAGACTTCCACTTTGTTCGAGAGAAGGTAGCCATGGGAGCTCTTGAAGTCCAGTTCATCTCTTCAGTTGCCCAAGTGGCAGATGCATTCACTAAACCACCAGTCACGAAGACGATGCTAACCCGGCTGCATTCCAATCTCAACCTTTGTACAGGCTGAGATTGCGGGGGAATGTTAAACAACCGTGTAGATTAAGTTAGCTCAGGCTAACCGTATTAGTGCATATCCTTGTATATCATGCCATGTATATCTTGTAGTTACGATTCTGTAATTCAGCTGTAACAACTCCATGTGATGATTATCACCTGAATATAAATACATGGCCATTCCTAGAGGGTAGTTCACGGCAAATCATTCTTCCTGACTATTAATGTAGATGTAGGTATGCAAATGCTGAATCTCCTTTTCGGTTGAGTCTCGTGACTGAATTTTTCCAGTTAAGTAATAGTGATTTGGACTGTAATTTGCAGTGTAATTTTGAGTGGATTTTCAGTTTAATTTCATTTTTGAAGTCCAAAGTAAATGTCGATTGTAAATGCAATTTCAGTTTAATTTTACAGTGATTTTCTTCTTTGTAGGTACAGTCTATAGTCTATATTACACTGTAACTTTTACTATTTTCTTCCATTTTTTGTAACAGTCTATATTAAACTGAATATTTGTGTACTAACAGTCTAAGTTAATGTACTTTAACTCTGTAACTTACTATTCTATGTACTGACACTAGTGCAGAACCGGGCAAAGCACCGGTTCGTAAGGATCTTCAGTGCCGCTTCCATAACCGGCACTAAAGTGTGGGCACTAAAGTTTCCCTTTAGTACCGGTTCAGCATGAACCGGTGCTAAAACAACCACGTGGCACGAGCCAGCTCGGGGCTCGAGTTTTAGTACCGTTGGTAACACCAACCGGTACTATAAGGTTTGGGGGTTTTAGTTTTATGATTTCTTTTTCATTTAATTTTGTGTTTCCATTTTAATTCTTTTTCGCTTTGCTGGTATTTTACGATACTACACATTGTACACACGTTATGCATATATATATATATATATATATATATATATATATATATACATATATATATATATATATATATATATATATATACAGAATTTCTAGTAGAACCAATCATGCATATATATATCCACTAGTGCATAACCGGGCAATAGCACCGGTTCGTAAGGCCCTTTAGTGTCGGTTCCATAACCGGCACTAAAGTGTGGGCACTAAAGTTTCTTTAGTACCGGTTCAAAGACGAACCGGTGCTAAAGGGAAACCACGTATACGATCCAGCTCAGGGCTCGAGTTTTAGTACCGTTGGTAAGACCAACCGTACTATAAGGTTTGGGGGTTTTAGTTTTATGATTTCTTTTTCATTTAATTTTGTGTTTCCATTTTAATTCTTTTTCGCTTGCTGGTATTTTACGATACTACACATTGTACACGTTATATATATATATATATATATATATATATATATATATATATATATATATATATATATATATAGAATTTCTAGTAAAACCAATCATGCACATATATATATATATATATATATATATATATATATATATATATATATATATATATAATCAAGGTCTCACAAACCATCATATTAATTAATTCACACATACACACATGTATAACTATATACAATTTCTCCTACATAAGCATGTTGCCTTGAGCCAGTGGCATTAGCCTAATTGGTGCCTTGAGCACGATGACAATTGGAAGTTGTTTTCATGGGGAAGTGAAGCGGTAATAGTATTCTCCTTCGGATTTATGACCTGGTCGAGCAAAAATCCTGCTATTTCCTCTTGAAGTGCTTCTACGTGCTCGCTTTCTAGGAGCTTCTCCCGCACCTCTGTGAACTGTTAAGAAGGAGATCAATATGCATGTGTATTAGTTGTGTGACTAGATATCGATAATGGTGTAAAAATTGTGAATAGTGTTTTGACAAGCGTACCCATTCCTGTCTTTGTGATCTGCTCCTTCCGGACGCCATCATGCGAATGTTCTCACAAACGCAGAATGCACACAGATCAGTCCCCTGCGCCTGCTTTAGGGCCTTTACGAGAATGGAATTTGATCAGATAATAATTAATCAAGCATGATAATTGAAGAGATGGCAGCTATCTAGCTAGCTAGTACTACTTAATTACTTACCTTGGGTCGAAATCATTTAAGCTTTTTTTTCCGTTCTCCTGGGGTCACGCTGATGAACTTTGCCCAAGCCTTGCCCGCCGACAAAGAAAATGAATAAAGGGGTTATTAAATAGTTCATATCATGAAAAATGACGAACTAAATAGGCCGAGATATATAGTTAATAATGACTGAAATTACCATTGACTATCCCAAACAAGATGTTATAGTTAGTTTTTCTTTGAGTAGTGAGTCCAGATTTCAACAGTTCCAAGGCGTCAACTTTAATGATACACAAGACCCAAAGTGAAATCTGCATGCACACACATTTGCATGTCTTAATTAAGCGGGCATATGTAAGCAAAAACATGTAGCTAGCTAGTAGGCAAAAACAGAGAATTTGTAGTACAAGACAAGTGTGACTCACCGAAGTTTTAAGGAAGTAGTATATCTTTATTGTATTTGAGGCGCTTCAAGAACTCTAGCATGTTGTCCTCTACGGCCTTTTGATGACGTGGATTTATTTTCCATGTGTATTCACTAACGGTGTTTGGGTCAATGAACCCAATGCCAAAGCGTCCACCTTTTCTCATTTCATACATCTTCATCCTGCATATAATACCACGAGAAAAGAATATAGTGAGGATAATTACAGGTAATGATTGATCAAAAGGATCACTACAATAGCTTGAGACTTAAATTACAGAAAGAAATCACTTACGTATTAATAGCAACTGACGATAGATTTGTCGAGTGCGTCTTGATTTTATAACTGAAACATTTCAGAATACTCAACGGACACAGCTTTCTCATGGAAGTAATGCTCCTCCTTGACATTCACCATGAGGGACAACCGATCGGAAATCTTGGTAATGTTCATGTACCATTGATGCAATTCATACATTCTCGTTGGGAGATTCTTGACCTTGTCTGGCTCGACCAAAGGTTGGCCCCGGACATATTTCTGTTTTATTTCATCCTCTGTAAGCACAGGCATGGGCTCGATCTCGAGGAGTTGTCCAACAGTGATTTTGAGAACTTCAGCCTGCATTATATGGTCCTCCGTTATTACCACATTGCCCACCTCAGAACGCATACCTGTTTGCCCACAATAATATTGGGCGCACAGATCGTCACGTGTTGTTGGCACAACAAGCGAGGGGATCGATTGCGCCTTTGTTCTCCCAAATTTGGGGAATGGTTTTCCGCATTTTTGACAGCTGCTTCTTGTTTGCTTGATCCCGAGCTCGCCTCCTTACGTAGATGTGCTCGATTTAACTTCCTGATGTGGCGCTCATAGTCTGTGTCAACAGGCTTGGGAGCTGGTGGTTGAGCCATACGAATGAAGTGGTCAATCGTTTCCTCAGGCACTTTCTCCCTTGGCGTCGGTGGCGGTTTCGGTGCAAAATGGGCTTCCACCTCGGACTCCGATATGGCTGCGAATTCCTCCTCGGACCTGTCATAAGACCTCTGCGGAAGAGGCGTGAGGCTTGGACCATATTTATATCGCTTGCCTCCGCCTGTACTTCCTGTACTACCTCGACTCATACCGCTACGCACCATAGCTGCGGGGTGTCTCTTCTGCGATTGCTGAGGCGGCGGAGACGCCTGCTGACGGGGCTGAGTTGGACGAGGAGGAGTGGCCGCCTCAAGCTGTGCCGGACTTGGAGGAGGAGTGGCCTGAGGTTGTGCCGGACTTGGAGGAGGAGTGGACGTCTGACGCTGTGGCGGACTTGGAGGAGGAGGAGTGGCCTGACACTTTGCGGACTTGGAGGAGGAGTGGCACGACACTTTGCCGGACTTGGTGGACTTGCAGAGCGGGAGACTGGCTGACTCGGTGGCGATGCCGACAAGGAGTTGGATGACGCGGTGTCGGTGGCCTTCAAAAGATGATGCAATCCTTTTTCCATAGGATGATACGATGGTTGGCGTCTCCGAGAAAGCGCTCGTCGTCACCTCCAGGAATGTCAAGCTCTAGCCCCGAATATGGGTGCACCACCTCGTCAACCATGACACGGGTATAGCCCTCTGGAATCGGGATGCAATGGTAGGTTGCTTTGGGGGTAACTGGAAAAGCAATGCCGTCCGCCACCTTCATGGATATGTTCTTCATTTTGACGTGTAGCTCGCAGCTAGTGTTCTCCGTGATGTCATCCACGGGGTATCTACCCAGCATTGCGTCGTCCGGGGCCGAACCCATGCTGCTTCTCGGCATGGATGGGGTGGTGCTATCCAATGCTGGATCATTCGCTAGCTGCTGCAGCTGCGGAGACCCCCTTTGCTGGGTAAGTGAGTCGATCTGCTACTGCTGCCGCTGGAATTTGACTGCCAATTCTGCTTTACTTGCTTCTAGGCCTTGAAGGCGTTCATAGTCCCGCTTCCTCTGCTCCTCCTCCATCTTCCTCTTCTTCTCCTCCGCAATCTTCTTTCTCGCACGGGTTCTCGTAGTCGGTGTTCCAATCAAAACCCCTCATACCACGGAATAGCGCCCTTGCCTCGTGTTCTTCCCGGTGTTCAGATTTCCCGGCACGCGTAAGCTCGTCGTTCTCTCTGTTGGGCTGGAACACCCCGATCGTGCCTCTTCTATTGCAACAAGTATCGCATCGTCGGCTCCCTTCAGACTTGCCCTCGTCGAAACATTGCCTGCCTTCGGATCAACTCCCCCATGCGCATAGAACCAAGTCCTGACCACAGGGGCCAGCTCTTAGTAACCGGAGTGGCACCTCGCATCCTCCATCTCTTTCTCGGACTTATCCCACTTAGGCATTGCCACCGTGATAGCCACCGGCCCCAGCTTATGGAACTTATCCTTTTTTCGGCATTCTTCTTGTTTATTCTCGACCGTTCCTTAGCTAATTCCGAATACTTGAATTTCACGAAATCGTCCCAATGAGCACGTTGGTTCTCTAGTGTTCCCTCGAATACTAGAGTCTTCCTTCCTCCCTTGACTTACTTGTCCCATTCATGATTCTTGTGGTTCTTGAATGCAACCGCCATCTTCCTAAGAGCAGCGTCCTTGACTTTCTACACATCTGCTTCTGTGAAATGATCTGGTAGGGTGAAATGTTCCATGAGAGTATCCCAAAGCAGATCTTTTTGATTCTTGTCGACAAAAGTAACATCCGGACGTGGAGCAGCGTCCTCTTTGCCTTTTGTCCTTTGTCTTTTGCTGGCTCTCTCCATTCTTGATGGGAGATCGAGTTGGTCCTTCACAAGAACTCCGCCCGACGAACGAACTTGTCCGCAATCTTCTTAGGCGCTAATGGTTCGCCATTAGGTCTGACTGCCTCGATATTGTACTTTACGCCCTCCTTCAACTTTTTGTTCGGGCCTCGTTTCGTCCTTCTGCCTGAAGATTTGCTCGATCCGGATGGCTGAAAGAACAAAGATCGATTCGTTAATATATCTTCAAGTCATTTAAAACATGTGATGATCACCAGATACCTTCTTATATAAATATATATACCTCGCCGGTCTTTGTTGTTTCACGATCAACATGTTCTTCGTCATCGTCATAATCGTAGTTCATGACTTCATCAATTCGGTCGTCGCGATCGAATATCATATCACCCTCTCCGTGTTGTTTAGAAATTCGAGCCGTCATAATATTCTTCATTCGATCATCATCTCGCCCGTATCATATCGAACATGGTCTGTTCTCCCTCTCTGTCGGTATTGTCTGCCATAGCTTTTATTTAACTAATTTTACAGAAATATAAAACAATTTAGTATTCAAATTACATCGTCTCGAATAATAGATATAATCTCGAATACTTCGTCTAGAATAATAGATATAATCTCGAATACATCGTCTCGAATAATATATAATATTGAATAGTACATCACTGGCTAGCTAATTAAAGATCGAATACTACTGTAAGAATCTAGGACACTTTCGCGGTTCTACTTGGCCTTGGTAGGCGGTGGACACCCAAAGAGAAGGAACCCTCACAGGATCATAGCTGAAGTGAGATCCCCGAAGATACTGCCAGGTATTGGAGAACATGCCGCCCTCTAATGCAACCATGTAGCGATGGACGTGCTCGTCCTCCTCCCTGACACGGCGACGTACCTCCTCCGGCGAGGCCGGGTCCCTCCACACCGAAACTGGCCCACGCGAACGCCACCAAACGAGATCAGGGTCGACGACGGGACCTGTGGCCGGGTTCCTCATCAAGCGGCGCGCCTCCGAGCAGCACCTCCTAGTGCCAGCCCGCGGAGCCTGGGCCCCGACATGGGTCGGCTGGACGTCGTCATGCGACGGGTCGACGGCGAGGATGCGGGCCGGGCATCGCCGAGAACAAATACTAGCTATATGCCCGCAAAAAGTAATATTTTTTTAATGATTGGATTTTGATAACTAAAATTTCTAACATTTCTACTATTTCAAAAATCTATATACTATTTCATACTAATTAAGCATCTAACACTAAAAATAGAAAACGCAACTTCTATACATCCATTAAAAAACTGAAAAACAACATTATATAAAAAAATTCCATACTAATTAAACACTAATTATATCCATCTAACATGCATTCATACAAATATAATAGTGAAAAAATAATAATCTAAATAATCTAAACTAATTAAACATAGAAAATACGTATATACTAATATATACATGCATTAATTCATACATATGTGTGTGTGTGTGTTCATCATGCTTGTGTGTGTGTGTGTGTATGGGCTCGGGGAGGGGCGGCGCCCATGGTGGCCGCCGGGGGCGAGGGAGAGGGGTTAGAGGGGGAGAGCTCACAGCGGGGCGACGGCGACGGCGAGGCGACGGCTGGGGGCGGTGACGGGCCGGGGCGGCGACGCGGGGACGGGCGCGACGGGACGGGCCCAGGCAGCGACGGAGATGAGGGCGGCGACGGGACGGGCGGCGATGGGGGACGGGCGGCGAGGGAGACGAGGGCGGCGACGGGGACGGGGGCGGCGATGGAGACAAGAGCGGCGACGGGGACGGGGGCGGCGACGGGGACGGGGCCGGCGACGGCGACGAAGACGACGGAAACAGAGGAAGAAACAGAGGGGGAATGAAATTTTCGAAGTGTTGTATATATAGAAGGCACCTTTAGTACCGTTGGAGCCACCAACCGGTACTAAAGGCCAGTTTTCACAGCCCAAGTGGCGGAAGCGACCCCCTTTAGGACCGGGTGGTGCCACAAACCGGTACTAAAGGCCCCCCCTTTAGTACCGGTTGGTGGCTCCAGCCGGTACTAAAGGCCTCGCGCTGCCACCCCAAAGTTTAGTCCCACCTCGCCGGGCGAAGGGCAGCCGCACTGGTTTATAAACCCAGCCGGCTACCACTTCGAACTCCTCTCAGATAGCAGGCTTGTGGGCCTAAACTCTGCTGCCTCGTGAGTCTGCTGGGCCTTTAAGGCCTGTAATTACACACCTGTGGCCTATCAGGCCCACAGGGCAGCGCCCCAATTTTTTTTATAATTTTTTTCTTTTCTGCTTTATTTTCTTCTATTTATTTTCGCGTAGTTTTTTGTATAGTTTTTTCTTTTCTGTTATATTTATTTTCTTCTATTTATTTGTGAGTAGTTTTTCATCTAGTTTGCCAAAATTCAACATTTTCGAGTTCATTTTGTAGTGATTTTCAATTTCACGGTCATTTTGTAAACGATTGAAAAATAGCAAATATAATTTTTTTCTTTTCTGCTTAATTTTTTCTTCTATTTATTTCTGAGTAGTTTTTTCTTTTCTGCTATATTTATTTTCTTCTATTTATTTTTGAGTAGTTTTTTTATATAGTTTTTTTCTTTTCAGCTATAGTTTTTCTTTCTTTTACGCTATATTTTCTTTTCTGCAAAACTTGATGGTCAAAGTCTGGAGTTATAACTTAAAAAAAAGAAATGTCGATGTGCAATTAGTTTTTGCCATAACAGAAGAAGTCCGAAGTTGTAATAAGTTATTAAAAATAAAAAAGAGGTGCAATGCTCGTTAATTTGCTTCAAGCCTTTCGGAATAGTGTAAACTGCACTGCGCATAGCTCCTTGCAGTCTACCGTATTCTTGAAGGCTTGAAGCTAAGCAACGTGAGCATTTATCCTCTTCTTCATCGTCTCTGCACTCAGGGCTTATAAACCGCTCCTAGTCCCTCTCACTTCGCGAGGTGGGACTAAAAAACAGCTTACGTCTGGTTCATCCATGAACCGGTACTAAAGGTGCTCGTGGGGCCCCAGCCTTACCTGACACAACCTCATTAGTAACGGTTCGTGGTACGAACTGGCACCAAAATGGTGATGGTGGGGCCATAGCCTAACCGGAGGCTGACACAGCCTCTTTAGGTACAAAAAATTACAAACTTTCTGTTAGTGCACGTAGTTTTCAAATTTGAATAGTTTAAATTTTGAATTATTTGAAATTAGTGTGAATTTGTTTGCACATAAAATTTCTTCGCTTCAAATGCCAAAACACATAACTACCCTAACTATTACAGAGATTCCCCTCTCGGTGCGAAACACGTAAGAAAGTGATGATAGCTAGTGAAGCCGATCACATCCTGCATCTTTGGGTGTGAAACTTTTCTTCGTGTGTGTCCCTTTGCGCCGTAACCATGGAAAATCTTGATCATTTAACGGGATGCTCGGGTCAATATTCACCGTGAATGGAGCAATTTCATCAAACTTTTCATAATCTTCCGACTTGTCTGCCTTTGTCATCCACTCCCACGATGTTTCTCTTCCCGTAAAGAACTATGTGCCGCTTTGGCTCATCGTACGATGCATTCGCTTCCTTATCTTTTCTTTTCTTGGCTTGGTAGACATGTCCTTCACATAGAAAACCTGTGCCACATCATTGGCTAGGACGAATGGTCTGCTCGCGACACGCAGATTCCGCATCGCGGGTCTTCCGTTACCCCGCCTCGTGTCATATTGACCCATTTGCACCAAAACAAAGGGACCTTTAAACCACGTCGATAGTCAAGTTCCCATATGTCATGTATATAACCATAATATGTTTCCTTTCCCGCCTTGGTTTCTGCATCAAAGCGGACACCACTGTTTTGGTTGGTGCTCTTCTTATCTTGGGCGATCGTGTAAAATGTATTACCATTTATCTCGTACCCTTTGAAAGTCATTATATTCAAGATGGTAACTGGACAACAAGTACATGTCATCTTCAATAGAGGTATCATGCATGGTACGGTTCGCAACCAGCTGGCGATACTCCTGGTTTGTTCACGTGTAATCCGATCATCGACCGCTCCGGGTGTTTGGAGCGTACCAAATTCTTGTGTTCATCCATATACGGAGCCACCAAGGCGGAATTCTGTAGAACTGTGTAGTGTGCTTCAAAGGAGAGAATGTCCATCCATACATATTATTTGTTCCTCCTAGCGTGCCTTTTCCATCCGGGCCGCCCTTATGCATGATTCAGAACACCAATCGGCTTAAGGTCAGGAATAAAGTCAATACAAAACTCAATGACCTCCTCATTTTGATGGCCCTTGGAGATGCTTCCTTCCGCCTAGCACGGTTATGAACATATTTCTTTAAGACTCCATGAACCTCTCAAAGGGGAACATATTGTGTAGAAATATAGGACCCAAAACGTTAATCTCTTCAAGCATAGGTGAACTAGGGCGTGCGTCATGATGTTGAAGAAGGATGGTGGGAACACCAACTCGAAACTGACAAGACATTGCACCAAATCATTCTCAGAACCTTGGTATGATTTCTGGATCAATTACCTTCTCGAGAGATTGCATTGAGAAATGCACATAGCTTCACAATGGCTAATCGAGCGTTTTCCGGTAGAAGCCCCTCAATGCAACCGGAAGCAGCTTGCGTCATAATCACGTGGCAGTCATGAGACTTTAGGTTCTGGAACTTTTTCTCTGCCATGTTTATTATTCCCTTTATATTCGACGAAGCCACACGGTACCTTAATATCGAAAGGCATTCAAAGAAGATTTCCTTCTCTTCTTTGGTAAGAGCGTAGCTTGCATGACCCTGATGTATGCCGTCTTCTCCGTGCATACGTTGCTGGTCCTCCCGTGCCTCAGGTGTATCTTTTGTCTTCCCATACACGCCCAAGAAGCCAAGCAGGGTCACGCAAAGATTCTTCGCCACGTGCATCACGTCGATTGCGGAGCGGACCTGTAGGTCTTTCCAATATGGTAGGTCCCAAAATATAGATTTCTTCTTCCACATGGGTGCGCGTCCGTCAGCGTCCTTTGGAACAGGTTGTCCGCCAGGACCCTTTCCAAATATCACCTTCAAATCCTTGACCATATCATGTACATCAAGACCAAGATGGTGGCGAGGCTTCGTCCGTGATCCGCCTCACCTTTGAAATGCTTGCCTTTCTTTCTTCACGGGATGCCTGCTCGGAAGAAATCGACGATGTCCTGTGTACACATTCTTCTTACAACTATTCAAATATATACTCTCGGTATCATCCAAACAGGCGTGCATCCGCGGTATCCCGTGTTTGTCTGTCTCCGAAGGTTACCGAGAGCAGGCCAATCATTGATGGTCACGAACAGCAACGCCTTTAGGTCAATTTCTTCGCCCATGTGCTCATCCCATGCACGTACACCTGTTCCGTTCCTCATTTGTAAGAGTTCTTCAACTAATGGCCTTAGGTACACATCAATGTCATTGCCGTGTTGCTTAGGGCCTTGGATGAGCACCGCATCATAATGAACTTCCGCTTCATGCACAACCAAGGAGGAAGGTTATACAAACATAGAGTCACAGGCCGGGTGCTATGGTTGCTGCTCTGCTTCCCCAAAAGGATTAATGCCATTTGCGCTTAGACCAAACCATACGCTCCTTGCGTCATCTGCAAACTCCTTCCCGTACTTTCTTTCGATTTCTCTCCACTGCGACCCGTCACCGGTACTCTCAACTTTCCGCCTTTCTTACGGTCTTCTTCATGCCATCGTGACGCCTTTGGCATGCTCTTTGTTTTGGAACAACGTTTCAACCGTGGTATTATAGGAGAATACCACATCACCTTGGCAGGAATCTTCTTCCCGGGCGCCGCCCTCGACATCACCATGCTCATCGCGTTGATCTTATAGCGCAATGCACCACATACCGGGCAAGCGTTCAAATCCTCGTACTCACCGCAGTAGAGGATGCAATCATTAGGGCATGCTTGTATCTTCTGCACCTCTAACACTAGAGGGCAGACAGCCTTCTTTGCTTCGTACGTACTCTCGTTCAATTCGTTGTCCTTTGGAAGCATATCCTTTATCATTACCAACAACTTTCCAAATCCCTTGTCAGATACACCATTCTCTGCCTTCCATTGCAGCAATTCCAGTGTGGTGCCCAGCTTTTCTTGTCACCTCACGCACTGGGTACAACAATTTTTTGTGATCCTCTAACATGCGCTGCAACTTCTTCTTCTCCAAATCACTTGCGCAGTTTCTCTTTGCATCGGCAATGGCCCGACCTAGATCATCAACGGGCTCATCTGATGCCTCTTCTTTAGCTTCTTCCCGCATTGCCGGCCCAGCTCCTTCCCGCATTACCGGCTCAGCTTCTTCCCCATTGTTGTATCATTGTATTCAGGGAACCCATGGCCAGGATAGCTATCGTCGTCCTCTTCTTCTTCATTGTCTTCCATCATAACCCCTCTTTCTCCGTGCTTGGTCCAAACATTATAGTGGGGCATGAAACCGGACTCAAACAGTGGACGTGAATGGTTCTTGACGTAGAGTAATTGCGACCATTCTTATAGCCAGCACATGGACAAGGCATAAAACCATCCGCCGCTTGTTTGCCTCACCGCATAGCGTAAAAGTATGCACGCCCTCAACGAACTGGGAGAGCATCGGTCATCGTACATCCATTGCCGCTCATCTTCATTACACAACAATCGAATAGACTAAATTAATACAAGTTCATACATAAAGTTCATACAACACTTAAATGCAACAAAAAATAACTCTCTAGCTAAAGCATTTAAATGCAACAACAAATGCGATCAAGATCGCAACTAAGGTAACAATTGATCCAACGAGCATAATGATACCAAGCCTCACTATCGATGGCATATTTTCTAATCTTTCTAATCTTCAAGCGCATTTTCTCCATCTTGATCTTGTGATCATCGATTTACATCGGCAACATGCAACTCCAATTCCATCTTCTCCCCCTCAATTCTTTTCAAATTTTCTTTCAAGTACTCGCTTTCTCTTTCAACTAAATTTAACCTCTCGACAATAGGGTCGGTTGGAATTTCCGGTTCACATACCTCCTAGATAAAAATATCTATGTCAACTTGATGGGCATAATTTGTCATAAACACGAAATGCAACAAATAGTTTTAGAAGAGAATATACCACATCCGGATCATAACAAGGACGAGGGCCGACGGGACGGATATCAAAACCATGGCACTATGTATAACAAACAACGACGGTAAGATAATTATTATACGAGTAACTATATATCCAAATCACACAAACATCAATTTTTTATATAAAATTTCATGAACAAGAGGCTCACCACAAGGTGGTGCCGGCGACAGGACGGTGTGGGCGATCGACGGTGGTTACGACAGAGATTTTGAAGGCACTAAGTAAACCACACCTACATATGCAAACTAAGTGTTATTTTGACCTCAAATTGCATATAAATCAAATACTACCACATATAATTCCTCCCAAATTACTAAAACCCACAATTAATCACTATATAAACCAATGCAAGAGCTAATCTAGCAATGAGAGATGAAAGGACAAAGTTGCTAACCTTGGTGATCATTTGAATGGATGAGGGCTCATAAATCTTGACAAATTTGGGGCAAATTTTGTGATGAACTCAAGAGGAAGAAGGGAAGAACAGAGGAGAGGGAGAGGGAAAGGGGAAGAACATAGTGCGGTGGGACGAAGGATTTATATAGGGCGACATTTAGTACCGGTTCGTGCCACGAACCGGTACTAAAGGTGCTGGAAGGGCCCCATTCTGACAACATCCTGCCACCACTCTCATTAGTACCGGTTCATGGCACGAACCGGTGCTAAAGGTTTGCCACGAACCGGTACAAAAGACCTCCTCCCGACTAGCCGTTGGAACCGGCACTAATGGCCACATTAGTGCCGGTTCTGTTACAAACCGGGACTAATGTGTCTCACATTTGACCCTTTTTCTACTAGTGATCATCAATGTCTCACAAACCACCATATTAATTAATTCACACATACACACATGTATAGCTATATACAATTTCTCCTACATATGCATGTTGCCTTTGGAGCCAGTGGCATTAGCCTAATTGGTGCCTTCGGAGCACGATGACAATTGGAAGTGGTTCATGGGGGCGGTAGCGGGTAATAGTATTCTCCCTTCGGATTTATGACCTGGTCGAGCAAAAATCCCGCTATTTGCTCTTGAAGTGCTTCTACGCGCTCCGTTTCTAGGAGCTTGTCCCACACCTCTGTGAACTGTTAAGAAGGAGATCAATATGCATGTGTATTAGTTGTGTGACTAGATATCGATAATGGTGTAAAAATTGTGAATAGTGTTCTCGACAAGCGTACCCATTCCTCGCCTTTGAGATCTGCTCCTTCGGACGCCATCATGCGAATGTTCTCACAAACGCAGAATGCACAGATCAGTCCCTCGCGCTTTGCTTGAGGCCTTTACGAGAATGGAATTTGATCAGATAATAATTAATCAAGCATGATAATTAAAGAGATGGCAGCTAGCTAGCTAGCTAGCTAGTACTACTTAATTACTTACCTTGGGTCGAAACCATTTAAGCCGTTTTTTCCATTCGCCTTCCGTGACGCTGATGAACCTTGCCCAAGCCCTGCCACGACAAAGAAAATGAATAAACGGGTTATTAAATAGTTCATATCATGAAATGACGAACTAAATAGGCCGAGATATATAGTTAATAATGATTGAAATTACACATTGACTATCCCAAACAAGATGTTATAGTCAGCATTTGCTTTGAGTAGTGAGTCCGATTATTTCAACTGTTCGGCGTCAACTTTAATGATACACAAGATCCGATTGAAATCTGCATGCACACACGTTTGCATGTCTTAATTAAGCGGGCATATGTAAGCAAAAACATGTAGCTAGCTAGTAGGCAAAAACAGAGAATTTGTAGTACAAGACAAGTGTGACTCACTTTGGAAGTTGTAAGGAACTAGTATATCTTCATTGTATTTGAGGCGCTTCAAGAACTCTAGCATGTTGTCCTCTACCTGCTTTTCATGATGTGGATTTATTTGCCATGTGTATTCATTAACGGTGTTTGGGTCAATGAACCCAATTCCATAGGGTCCACCTTTTCTCATTTCATACATCTTCATCCTGCATAATACCACAGAAAAGAATATAGTGAGGATAATTACAGGTAATGATTGGTCAAAAGGATCACTACAACTAGCTTGAGACTTAAATTACAGAAAGAAATCACTTACGCACAATAGCAACTGACGATAGATTTGTCGAGTGCGTCTTGATTGTATAACCTAAACAGTTCATAATACTCAACGGTCATAGCTTTACGATGGTAGTAATGATCCTTCTTGACTTGCACCATGAGGGACTCTCGATTGGATCTCTTGGTAATGTCCATGTACCATTGATGCAATTCATACATTCTCGTTGGGAGCTTCTTGACCTCGTCAGCTTGACCAAAGGTTTGCCGGACATATTTCCGTTTATTTCATCCTCTGTAGTTACGGGCATGGGCTCGATCTCGAGGAGTTGTCCAACAGTGATGTTGAGAACTTCAAATTTTGCATTATATGGTCCTTGGTTATTACCACATTGCCCACCTCGGGAATGTAAACTGTTTGCCCACAATAATATTGGGCGCAGCGTCTTTATCACGTGTTGTTGGCACAACAAGCGAGGGGATCGATTGCGCCGCCTGTTCTCCCAGCTAGGGAATGGTTTTCCCGCATTTTTTGACAGCTGCTTATTGTTTGCTCGATCCTGAGCTCGCCACCTTATGTAGACGTGCTTGATTTAACGTCCTGATGTGGCGCTCATAGTCTGTGTCAACAGGCTTGGGAGCTGGTGGTTGAGCCATACGAATGAAGTGGTCAATCGCTTCCTCAGGCACTTTCTCCCTTGGCGGCGGTGGCGGTTTGATTGCAAATGGGCTTCCACCTCGGCCTTCGATATGGCTGCGTTTTCCTCCTCGGACTTGTCATAAGGCCTCTGCGGAAGAGGCGTGAGGCTTGGACCATATTTATATCGCTTGCCTCCGCCTTTGTACTTCCTGTACTACCTCGACTCGTGCCACGCACCATAGCTGCGGGTATCTCTTCTGCGATTGCTTTGAGGCAAGCGGAGGCACGGGGCTGAGTTGGACGAGGAGGAGTGGCCTGAAGCTGTCTTGCGGACTTGGAGGAGGAGTGGCCTGAGGTTGTGCCGGACTTGGAGGAGGAGTGGACGTCTGACGCTGTGGCGGACTTGGAGGAGGAGGAGTGGCCTGACACTTTGTCGGACTTGGAGCGGGAGTCTGCTGACTCGGTGGTGGACTTCGACGAGGAGTCGGCTGACGCGGTGTCGGTGGCCTTCGAAAGATGATGCAGTCCTTTCTCCATAGGATGATACGATGTTTGGCCTCTCCGAGAAAGTGCTCGTCATCACCTCCAGGAATGTCAAGCTGTAGCTCCGAATATGGGTCCACCACCTCATCAACCAAGACACGAGCATAGCCATTTGGAATCGGGTTGCAATGGAAGGTTGCCTCGGGGATTTGTAAAAGCAACAGCGTCTGCCACCTTCATGGATATGTTCTTCATTTTGAAGTGTAGCTCATGATTAGTGTTCTCCATGATGTCATCCACGGGGTATCTATCCAGCATTGCGTCGTCCGGGGCGGAACCCACGCTGCTTCTCGGCATGGATGGGGCGGTGCTATCCAATGCTGGATCATCCGCTAGCTGCTACAGCTGCTGAGACCCCCTTTGCAGCGGCTGATCTTATAGCGCAATGCACCACATACCGGGAAAGCGTTCAAATCCTCGTACTCACCGCGGTAGTGGATGCAATCATTAGGGCAAGCATGTATCTTCTGCACCTCTAACCCTAGAGGGCAGACAGCCTTCTTTGCTTCGTACGTACTCTCGGGCAATTCATTGTCCTTTGGAAGCATATCCTTTATCATTACCAGCAACTTTCCAAATCCCTTGTCGGATACACCATTCTCTGCCTTCCATTGCAGCAATTCCGGTGTGGTGCCTAGCTTTTCTTGTCACCCTCGCAATTCGGGTACAACAATTTTTGTGATCCTCTAACATGCGCTGCAACTTCCTCTTCTCCAAATCACTTGCAGCTTTCTCTTTGCATCGGCAATGGCCCGGCCCTAGATCATCAACGGGCTCATCGATGCATCTTATTCAACTTCTTCCCGCATTGCGGCTCAGCTTCTTCCCGCATTACCGCTCAGCTTTTTCCCCCATTGTTGTATCATCGTATTCAGGGAACCCATGGCCGGGATAGCTGTCGTCGTCCTCTTCTTCTTCATTGTCTTCCATCATAACCCCTCTTTCTCCGTGCTTGGTCCAAACATTATAGTGGGGCATGAAACCGGACTCAAGCAGTGGGCGTGAATGGTTCTTGACGTAGAGTAATTGTGACCATTCTTACAGCCAGCACATGGACAAGGCATAAAACCATCCGCCCGCTTGTTTGCCTCAGCCAAGCGAGAAAAGTATGCACGCCCTCAACGAACTGGGAGAGCATCGGTCATCGTACATCCATTGCGGCTCATCTTCATTACACAACACCGAATAGACCAAATTAATACAAGTTCATACATAAAGTTCATACAACACTTAAATGCAACAAACAAATAACTCTCTAGCTAAATCATTTAAATGCAACAACAAATGCGATCAAGATCGCAACTAAGGTAACAATTGATCCAACAGCATAATGACACCAAGCCTCACTATCGATGGCATATTTTCTAATCTTTCTAATCTTCAAGCGCATTTTCTCCATCTTGATCTTGTGATCATCGATTTACATCGGCAACATGCAACTCCAATTCCATCTTCTCCCCCTCAATTCTTTTCAATTTTTCTTTCAAGTACTCGTTTTCTCTTTCAACTAAATTTAACCTTTCGACAATAGGGTAGGTTGGAATTTCCGGTTCACATACCTCCTAGAAAAAATTTCTATGTCAACTTTATGGGCATAATTTTTCATAAACACGAAATGCAACTAGTTTTAAAAGAGAATATATATACCACATCTGAATCATAACAAGGACGAGGGCCGACGGGGACGGATATCAAAACCATGGCACTATATGTATAACAAACAACGTATGGGTAAGATAATTATACGAGTAACTATATGTCCAAATCACACAAACATCAATTTTATATATAAAATTTCATGAACAAGAGGCTCACCACAAGGTGGTGCCGTGACAGAGACGGTGCAGGCGATCGGCCAGTGGTTACGACGGAGATTTACAAGGCACTAAGTAAACCACACCTACATATGCAAACTAAGTGTTATTGCATATAAATCAAATACTAGCACATATATATATTTCCTCCCAAATTACTAAACTCACAAATTAATCACTATATAAAGCATTGCAAGAGCTAATCTAGCAATGAGAGATGAAAGGACAAAGTTGCTAACCTTTGTGATCATTTGAATGGATGGGGGCCTTCAAATCTTGACAAATTTGGGGCAAAATGCGTGATGAGCTCGAGAGGAAGAGGGGAAGAACAGAGAGGAGAGGGGAAAGGGGAAGAACAGAGCGAGCTCGGGTGGACGAAGGGTTTATGTAGAACGACCTTTAGTACCGGTTCGTGCCAAGAACCGGTACTAAAGGGCCTGGAGGGTCCCTAGTCTGACAACATCCTGCCACCACTCTCATTAGTACCGGTTCGTGGCACGAACCGGTGCTAAAGGTTCGCCCCGAACCGGTACTAATGAAAGCGGCCCGGCTAGCCGTTGGAACCGGCACTAATGTATACATTAGTGCCGGCTCAAATATCAAACCGGCACTAATGTGCTTCACGTTTGACCCTTTTTCTACTAGTGTGAAAGTTCCAGTCTAAAATGCAATGTAATTACACTGTAATTCATTTGGATTTTATTCTATTTAATTACACTATATGTCACTATAATTCACCTTTGTAATGTCACGGTGACTTCCGGTGTCGATTGCACTAACATTACAGTGTAATTACACTGCTCTTTTACACTGATTACATTGTATGTCACTGTAACTTCAGTAATTGCACTGTATATCCCTGTAATTTGCAGTCCAATTTTCATTTGGAATATATTATATGTAATTACACTGCAATGTTAGTGCACTTACACTGTATATCCCTTTGTAATTTCAGTGAATTACATTTGTAATTATAGGGTTTATTACTTTATTTTTGTATTTTTTACTATGTATTTAAACTGGATTGTCAATGTACTTGCACTGTAAATCCTTGTGTAGTTTTAGTGGATTAATTTTGTAATCAGAGTGATATAAATAATTTTGACCATGGTTAGTTGCAGTGTTGGTTCGTTGTGAGTGATGTAAATGTCACGCCCAATATGCGACCCTATCCAAAAGGAACTCGACGGTCCCACCAAGGATAGACCCGCATATTGAAACGCTTTTGCAAGGTGGATATCATTACATCAACATTACATAATACATAGGGATACATGCATAAGGCACAAATGCCACAAGAATACATCAACATCATATACAAGATCAACATCCGACTACGGATGAATCATAAACAGAAACTCAAACAATATCCACCCTGCTAGCCCAGGCTGCCGACCTGGAACCTATCCCCTGATCAAAGAAGAAGCAGAAGAAGAACTCCAACACAAGCAAACATCGCGCTCGCGTCATGAACAACGCAAACCTGTACCTGCAACTGGTGGTGTAGTAATCTGTGAGCCACGAGGACTCAGCAATCCCATTACCATGGGTATCAAGACTAGCAAAGCTTAATGGGAAAGGAAGGGTAAAGTGGTGAGGTTGCAGCAGCGGCTAAGCATATATGGTGGCTAACATACGCAAATGAGAGCGAGAAGAGAAACAAAGGAACGGTCGTCAACTAGTAATGATCAAGAAGTGATCACGAACTCCTACTTACGTCGGACATAACCCGAAACCGTGTCCTCCTCTCGATCAACCCGAAAAGAGACACTCACGGTTACGCTACGGTTGGTGTATTCTAAATAAGATCAACTTCGGGTTTTCTACAACCGGACATTAACAAATTCCCATCTGCCACATAACCGGGCACGGCTTTGAAAGTTCAAACCCTGCAGGGGTGTCCCAACTTAGCCCATGATAAGCTCTCGCGATCAACGAAGGATATTCCTTCTCCCCGGGAAGACCCGATCAGTCTCGGAATCCCGGCTACAAGACATTTCGAAGCAATAAAACAAGACCAGCAAAGCCGCCCGGATGTTCCGACAAATCCCGATAGGAGTCGCACGTACCTCGTTCTCAGGTCACACCGTATAAGTCAAGCTACGAGTAAAACATATCCTAGAGTTGCCCCGTGGTGGCCCCGCATGCTGCTCGGTTCGGACCAACACTTTCGAAGGAGCACCGCCCGGGGCTAAAATAAAGATGACCCTTGGGCTCCGAAACCCAAGGGAAAAAGGGCATAGGTGAGGCAAATGGTAAAACCAATGTTGGGCCTTCTTTGGAAAAGTCTTATTCAAAGCGAATCGTCAAGGGGTCCCATAAATCGCCCGACCGCGTTAGGGACGCAAAATCCGGGAACATAATACCGATATGACGGAAACTAGGGCGGCAAGAGTGGAACAAAGCACCAGGCATAAGGCCGAGCCTTCCACCCTTTAGCAAGTATATAGATGCATTAATTAAATAAGATATATTGTGATATCCCAACAAGTAAACATGTTCCAACAAGGAACAACATCTCCATGTTCAACAAGGAACAAACTTCATCTTCACCTGCAACTAACAACGCTATAAGAGGGGCTGAGCAAAGCGGTAACATAGCCAAACAACGGTTTGCTAGGAAGGGTACAAAAGGTTAGAGGCTGACATGACAATTTGGGATGGCTTGATAAACAGGTAATAGGTAGCGCAGCATAGCGATAGAACGAAGCAACTAGCATAGCAATGGTAGTAATAAGATCCAGGGTAGCGGTCATCTTGCCTGAAATCCCGCAAGGAAGAAGAACGAGTCCATGAAGAAGACGAACGGATGAAGCCGAACCAAGCATAGACGAACGAATCCTCACGATCGCATAGCATAGCAGAACTAACAAGAAGAAGCACACAACATAGGTAAACACACCACACATGAACATGACAAGATGCACAACAAACATGATGCATGACAAATCTAGATGAAGCTACTCATGGCAAGAGATGATGCAAATAAGAGCAACACATCAAAGCAAGTTTAAATGAGGCCGGGAACAACATATGACAATTCCGGTAAGTCCTCATATGCAAATTTCGAAATTGGTCCAGATCTGAATAAACCTTATGTTCAAGTTGTTAAACAGCAAGTTAAGATGCACCACGATGATCTACACGAAATTCTAGTCAAGTTACATATAAAGTACATTTAATTCGGAGCTACGGCCTAGAAGATATGAGCAAAACAAGTTAAGCATGACATTGATGCAAAATACATGCAAACATCAAGCAAACACCTCCAAAACAGCAACTAGGCATATTGCAAGCATCAAAACAACATGCTACAAGATCTCAACGTAATAACAAAAGGCATGGGCATGATCTACAGGTAAAGCATTACAAAACATGAACACTGAACTATCTCCAGAAATCACTATAACATGCTCAAACACACATGGCAAGATTGCATATAATAACAGTTTCAGACTTTGCAGAAATTAACATCAGGTTGCAATGTTTAGAGCTATCAAACAACATGTTACATGAACTTATCATGGCAAACAAAGGCATGGCATGAATCTACTAATTGCATATAACAAAAGTCCCTTACTGACCATGATGCAAAAAGGATAAGAAAATATGATGGCACCCATGTAAACATGGCAAGTTATATTACAGATTCAAACATGGCAGGAACAACAATGAGTAGGCACGTTGGTGAGCTTGAATCACTCACCACAGAGCAATACATGGCATGGAAAGGCTACCAACAGTAAGAAGACATGGCATAGAAGATATAAATGGCAAGAACAACATCATAGCATGCAAGGATCAACTACAACAACCTTGGCTAAATTGAATAACATGTAAACAATCTGCCAGGAAACATTTTATAGCAAAAGTAGAGCTTGATTGACTCAAGCTATGGCACTCCATAAATGCAAACAAGGGCATGGATGGATAGAACAAGACATGTAGAACAAAACATTCTTACTGAAGTATCTCAAAATATGCATGGATCTCTCGGTAGCATCAAGTTAACATGGCATAAAAATATCATCAAAACAGGGCTGAAATCAGCAACATCAAGACACCTAGTTTGCATGCTTGTGCTAGTCACCACATAGATCACAAAAATACATGGCATACACCCCTGGAAAGATGGCATGGCATATTACAAAACACATGTAGGACTCAAGTTCATAGGATGCACACATCAATCATGGCAAAAATGACAAAAGTGCATGTTCTGGTAAAAATCAGAAACTAACATCACATAGCACTCTTCTAACAGCATTTCGGGTATCAAGATGAGCCCAAATGGAAATGATGCAATGAGATGAAATGATCTACTCATCGAGGCGAACATTGTGACATATTATACGCGCAAAACGGAGCTATAATGACGGAGTTATGACATGATGAAAATGCATGAAAACATAAGAAAACTGGGGACTGTGAGAAAAACAGGGGGGAGAAAGTCAACCATCGGCACGGATTACGAGGTTGGCCGGACCTTCGCCGGAGATGGCCGCGGGAGGAGGCGCCGGCAGGGAGGAGGGGTCGCCGAGCGCTGGGGCTGGATCCGGCCGCCTCGCCCGGATCTGGCCGGAGGAGACCGGGGGCGGCGAGGGCTCGCCGGAGGAGCGGCGGCGGAGCTCCGGCTCGGGAGGAGCGGCCCAGGCGGCGGGTCGCCGGCGGCTCGGCGACGTAGGGCTGCCGGCGCCGGACGGCGAGGCGCGGTGATGGCGGCGACGGGCGGGCTGGCAGAGGCGGACACGGCGGAGTTTCGGCCGGCGAGGGCGGCAGTCGCCGCGGCCGGAGCCGCGAGGCGGGCGGCGGCGCGACTGGCGGCGGCGGGCGCGGAGCGGACGGGGCTCGGATGGGCTCATGGCAGCGCAGCGGAGGCGGTGGAGCGCCACGTGGCGCGCTGCCATTGGCGCGGGGCGGCGGCGCAGAACGTCCGGCGGGCGCCGGACATGTCCGGAGGCGGCGCGGGGACGATTTTAGGGTTTCGGGAGAGATTTGGACTGCGATTTTGGAGGGGAAGGTGTTTATATAGGTAGAGGGAACTAGGAGAGTCCAAATGAGGGGCGGTTTTTGCCACCCTTGATCGTGATCGAACGACCGAGAGCATGGAGGAGTTTGGTGGGTTTTGGGCCAGTTTGGAAGGGGTGTTGGGCTGCAAACAAAAGAGGCTTTACGGTTACCCGGTTAATAGTTGGAGTACCAAACGACCTCCAAATGATCCGAAACTTGACAGACGGTCTACCGGTGCTATACCAAGGACGCTTGACAAACCTCGGTCCATTCCGAGACCGTTAAATACCCGCACACGAAAAGAGGTAAAAGGGGGTGCTGGGAGACATAGGAGCGCCGGATTGCAAAACGGACAAGGGGAAAATGCTCGGATGCATGAGACGAACACGTATGCAAATGCGATGCACATGATGACATGATATAAAATGCAGATGATGACATGGCAAAGTGCAACACGCAAGCAAATGACATGGCAAAGGCAATGAATAAGCGAAGGACACCTGGCGCGTCGAATCCGGGGCGTTACAACACTCCTCCACTAACAAGAGATCTCGTCCCGAGATCTTAGGACCGAGACGGAAAGGAAAAAGGATGAGGTGAACCAAGAACTCAAGAGAAGAAGCAAAGAATTGAGAGCACTCAAAAAGAAGAGAGGAACGACGAGAATGACGAGAATCGAAAACTCACTGAATCAGATAGACTATGAAACAACTCCGGTTAGCACGAGATAAGAAAATGAATAAGACTGGAAGGATTTAGGCAGCACTCCGGTTAAAAATGGAAGGAAAAGAACATGAACTTCACAAGATGGGATGAAACTTGACTTGAGAACAACACAATGCCTCCGGAAGAATTGAAAGAATTTGAATGAAAAGAATTTAGAAGGATTGAATGGATTTGTTGAGAAAATCAACAACGAAAGAATAAGCTTGATGTGGACTTATGGAAAACATCTCAAAATTATGGGCTGATCACCGACCACAAGCGGAAAAGATTAAATAGCTGAGAAGAGCGAAGAAATGCAAAACTCCACTTCAAAAGAATACGGAGAATTAATTGCACTTGAGATGCGAGAAGAAAAGATACTTGAACTCCACCAACAAAATATTGATGAACTCTTGAAGAAATGAATTAAATCATGAAGAACCACCATGAAGAACTCCGGTAACAAAAAGGATGGTGAGATAGAATGAAGGAAGAAAGAATAAGATGAGCGTTGCGATGATTTAGATGGATGTTCCGACAAAATGGCAGAGGGCATTTGAACTCCGGAAAAAGAAAAAGATGAAAACACTTGGAAGTGGAATTTATTCATCAAGAACAAACTCCGAAGGAAAGGATTACTCACTTGGATGAAATAAGAATAAGATTTATTGTATGCTTATCCTTCATCAAATTAAATTGATGACAAGCAACGGATTTGACATGCAACTTATTCTTCTTGAAAAAGGATTGAGAAGTGACATATCGCAAACTTCAGAAGGTCTTCATGAACCACTGGTAGGATTGAAAAGAACGAATGGATTAATATGATAAACAAGGAAAAAACTCTTGAACGAACCACCGTAAGAATTTGGAAATGACTGATGAAAGAGAATGAATCACCGGGAAGAATTAGAAGACCAAATGTGCTCGAGGGAATTTAGAAAAAAGAGATCGAAGAGATCGCGAACTGATTAACGAATGCTTGAACGCAGCACTGGAAGAATATTGAGACGAACGAAGGGGCAAGGATATAGAATAATTGGAGAACGACTTAGAAAACTTGGAACGAAGAAATCTTCCGAAAAGATGGCCTCTGGATGATCGAGACGGAAAACAACTCCTGAAATACTCCGGATGGATGAAAAGAATTGCACAACTGGAAACAATTAGATAGGATAGCATCGAGCTAGCACCATGAATCTCCGGGAGAATGGACAAGATTTAGAGGAAAAACTCTACGACGGTCTTCAAATGTTGAGAATGACGACGAGAACCACCATGCAGAATTGTTGAGACGCTCCGGGAGAATGAAAAACAAAGACGTTGAGTCAACAATGAAAATGATTTGAAATTGATCTTGGAAAGGCGTCTGACTGATGAAATTCATTCTTACGTCACACTTGAAAAGAATTGGGAACAGCTTCGGAGAAATTAAAAGAGTCAGGTAAGATCCTGGGAAAAGACCTGTGGGTTAGGGCCCACTGAAGAGATAACACCGTTGAAAAGGATTGTTGAACAGATAGATGATGCACCGGAACAAATGAAATATTTGGATGAGGTGACAACCTCGAATTAATTGGAACACAGACGAATCTCCTGAGATGACTTGAACACTCCGGAAGGATAAACTGGCGAGAGGCGAACGAGCAAAGGGAAATATTTTAGCTGAGGGAAAGAATACGATCGACAAAAAAAACTTGAATTTGGATCCACCGGAAACAAAACAAAGGCGGACATTGATGAACGGGCGAGAATTCACCGGTTGAAACAATTGAGAAAGCGACTGAAGATACTCCGCACGAGCGAAATTGATTGCTCGAATAAAGACTCGAGACTCGGAAATAGAAAGGGTGGGAGGCGGGAAAAACAAAAGGCAACTTCGAGGAGAAACCGTGAATATCTTGAAGAGACAACACCGGTTGAAATCATTGACGAAAGAAAAGCAAAGACTTCGCACGAGTAGGGTGGATACTCGATTACGGACTCCGGTACCGAGAAGAAGAAGGGAGGGCGGGTGGGAAAATAAGACAACTGAGGATTGAATTTGCAAAGATGAAGGGGTTCGAGTCGACTTGACGAGAAATGCACCGGATAAAAGAGCTGAGGAACAACTACCGGAAAACCAACTGCGTGAACCTAAAGAAAAAAAAATTGAAGGGGAAGAGGAGTAATTCAAAACACCTACGTCAAGATTCCTCACCAGAGCGACGAAGGGACTGAGGAGTAAAAAGAATTCCTACTCTCCGATATAACTAGACTCTGAAAATCAGTTTTCTTCTAGACTCAACAACGGCCAAACTACACGATCAATCAAGGGGGCTCCTAGGGTCGGTCGAGGCTCTGATTACCAACTTGTCACGCCCAATATGCGACCCTATCCAAAAGGAATTCGACGGTCCCACCAAGGATAGACCCGCATATTGAAGCAGCTTTTGCAAGGTGGATATCATTACATCAACATTACATAATACATAGGGATACATGCATAAGGCACAAATGCCACAAGAATACATCAACATCATATACAAGATCAACATCCAACTACGGATGAATCATAAACAGAAACTCAAACAATATCCACCACCTTTAGCCCAGGCTGCCGACTGGAACCTATCCCGATCAAAGAAGAAGCGGAAGAAGAACTCCAACACAAGCAAACATCGCGCTCGCGTCATGAACAACGCAAACCTGTACACCTGCAACTGGTGGTGTAGTAATCTGTGAGCCACGAGGACTCAGCAATCCCATTACCATGGGTATCAAGACTAGCAAAGCTTAATGGGAAAGGAAGGGTAAAGTGGTGAGGTTGCAGCAGCGGCTAATCATATATGGTGGCTAACATACATGCAAATGAGAGCGAGAAGAGAAACAAAGGAACGGTCGTCAACTAGTAATGATCAAGAAGTGATCCTGAACTCCTACTTACGTCAGACATAACCCAGAAACCGTGTCCTCCTCTCGATCAACCCCGAAAAGAGACACTCACGGTTACGCACACGGTTGGTGTATTCTAAATAAGATCAACTTCGGGTTTTCTACAACCGGACATTAACAAATTCCCATCTGCCACATAACCGCGGGCACGGCTTTCGAAAGTTCAAACCCTGCAGGGTGTCCCAACAGCCCATGATAATCTCTCGCGATCAACGAAGGATATTCCTTCTCCCGGGAAGACCCGATCAGTCTGGAATCCGGCTACAAGACATTTCGACAAAGCAATAAAACAAGACCAGCAAAGCCGCCCGGATGTGCCGACAAATCCCGATAGAGTCGCCGTACCTCGTTCTCAGGGCACCTTTGGATAAGTCAAGCTCTGAGTAAAACCAATCCTCGAGTTGCCCCGTGGTGGCCCCGCAGGCTGCTCGGTTCGGACCAACACTCGAAGGAGCACTGGCACGGGGGGGCTAAAATAAAGATGACCCTCGGGCTCCGGAAACCCAAGGGAAAAAGGGCATAGCTGAGGCAAATGGTAAAACCAATGTTGGGCCTTCTTTGGAAAAGTCTTATTCAAAGCGAACTGTCAAGGGGGTCCCATAAATCGCCCGACGCGTTAGGGACGCAAAATCCGGGAACATAATACCGATATGGCCGGAAACTAGAGGCGGCAAGAGTGGAACAAAGCACAAGGCATAAGGCCGAGCCTTCCACCCTTTACCAAGTATATAGATGAATTAATTAAATAAGATATATTGTGATATCCCAACAAGTAAACATGTTCCAACAAGGAACAACATCTCCATGTTCCAACAAGGAACAAACTTCATCTTCACCTGCAACTAACAACGCTTATAAGAGGGGCTGAGCAAAGCGGTAACATAGCCAAACAACGGTTTGCTAGGAAGGGTACAACAGGTTAGAGGCTGACATGGCAATTTGGGATGGCTTGATACACAGGTAATAGGTAGCGCAGCATAGCGATAAAACGAAGCAACTAGCATAGCAATGGTAGTAATGAGATCCAGGGTAGCGGTCATCTTGCCTGAAATCCCGCAAGGAAGAAGAACGAGTCCATGAAGAAGACGAGCGGATGAAGCCGAACCAAGCGTGAGACGAGCGAATCCTCACGATCGCAACGCAGCGAACTAACAAGAAGAAGCACACAACATAGGTAAACACACCACACATGAACATGACAAGATGCACAACAAACATGATGCATGACAAAACTAGATGAAGCTACTCATGGCAAGAGATGATGCAAACAAGAGCAACACATCAAAGCAAGTTTAAATGAGGCCGGGAACAACATATGACAATTCCGGTAAGTCCTCATATGCAAATTTCGAAATTGGTCCAGATCTGAATAAACCTTATGTTCAAGTTGTTAAACAGCAAGTTAAGATGCACCACGATGATCTACACGAAATTCTAGTCAAGTTACATATAAAGTACATTTAATTCGGAGCTACGGCCTAGAAGATATGAGCAAAACAAGTTAAGCATGACATTGATGCAAAATACATGCAAACATCAAGCAACCACCTCCAAACAAGGATGCAACATGATAAGATGAAACTACATGCAAAAACAAGAAAGTTTCATATAGAGCACACTCAAAACGGAGCAACGGTTCAACACATACACACTACACAAGTCATAGCAACAAGCTGTCCAAAACAGCAACTAGGCATATTGCAAGCATCAAAACAACATGCTACAGGATCTCAACATAATAACAAAAGGCATGGGCATGATCTACAGGTAAAGCATTACAAAACATGAACACTGAACTATCTCCAGAAATCACTATAACATGCTCAAACACACATGGCAAGATTGCATATAATAACAGTTTCAGACTTTGCAGAAATAACATCAGGTTGCAATGTTTAGAGCTATTAAACAACATGTTACAGGAACTTATCATGGCAAACAAAGGCATGGCATGAATCTACTAATTGCATAGAACAAAAGTCCCTTTATGACCATGATCCAAAAAGGATCAGAAAATATGATAGCACCCATGTAAACATGGCAAGTTATATTACAGATTCAAACATGGCAGGAACAACAATGAGTAGGCACGTTGGTGAGCTTGAATCACTCACCACAGAGCAATACATGGCATGGCAAGGCTACCAACAGTAAGAAGACATGGCATAGAAGAAACAAATGGCAAGAACAACATCATAGCATGCAAGGATCAACTACAACAACCTTGGCTAAATTGAATAACATGTAAACAATCTGCCAGGAAATATTTTATAGCAAAAGTAGAGCTCGATTGACTCAAGATATGGCACTCCATAAATGAAAACAAGGGCATGTATGGATAGAACAAGACATGTAGAACAAAACATCCTTACTGAAGTATCTCAAAATATGCATGGATCTCTCGGTAGCATCAAGTTAACATGGCATAAAAATATCAGCAAAACAGGACTGAAATCAGCAACATCAAGACACCTAGTTTGCATGCTTGTGCTAGTCACCACATCGATCACAAAAATACATGGCATACACCCCTGGAAAGATGGCATGGCATATTACAAAACACATGTAGGACTCAAGTTGATAGGATGCACACATCAACCATGGCAAAAATGACAAAAGTGCATGTTCTGGTAAAATTCAGAAACTAACATCACATAGCACTCTTCTAACAGCATTTCGGGCATCAAGATGAGCTCAAATGGAAATGATGCAATGAGATGAAATGATCTACTCATCGGGTTGAACATTCTGACATATTATACGCGCAAAACGGAGCTATAATGATGGAGTTATGACATGATGAATTTGCATGAAAACATAAGAAAACTGGGGACTTAGTGAGAAAAACAGGGGGGAGAAAGTCAACCATCGGCACGGATTACGAGGTTGGCCGGACCTTCGCCGGAGATGGCGCAGGAGGCGCCCGGCAGGGAGGAGTCGCCGGAGCGCGGGAGGGTGGATCCGGTCGCTCCTCGGCCGGATCTGGCCGGGAGGCCGGGCGAGGGCTCGCCGGAGGAGGCGGAGCTCCGGCTCGGGAGGAGCGGCTGGCGAGCGGTCGCCGGCGAGCTCGGGCGGCAAGGCTGCCGGCGCCGGCGATGGCGCCGCGGTGAGGCGGCGCCAGGCGGGCAGCGGCGGGACACGGCGGGCGGAGTCGGCCGGCGAGGCGTGGTCGCGGCCGAGCAGGCGAGGCGGCGCGACCAGGCGGCGCGGGCGTGAGCCAGGCCCGGATGGGCTCCCGGATGGCGGCGGAGGCGGTGGGCGCCACGTGGCGCCGCCATTGGCGTGGGGCGTGGCCTTGAAACGTCCGTGGCGCCGGACATGTCCGAGGCGGCGCTGGACGATTTTAGGGTTTCGGAGAGATTTGGACTGCGATTTTGGAGGGAAGGTGTTTGTATAGGTAGAGGAGCTAGGAGAGTCCAAATGAGGTGCGGTTTTCGGCCACGCGATCGTGATCGAACGACCGAGAGCATGGAGGGGAGTTTGGTGGGTTTTGGGCCAGTTTGGAAGGGGTGTTGGGCTGCAAACAAAAGAGGCTTTACAGTTACCCGGTTAACCGTTGGAGTACCAAACGACCTCCAAATGATCCGAAACTTGACAGGCGGTCTATCGGTGCTATACCAAGGCCGCTTGACAAACCTCGGTCCATTCCGAGACCGTTAAATACCCGCACACGAAAAGAGGTAAAACGGGGTGCCGGGAGACATAGGAGCGCCGGATTGCAAAACGGACAACGGGGAAAATGCTCGGATGCATGAGACGAACACGTATGCAAATGCGACGCACATGATGACATGATATAAAATGCAGATGATGACATGGAAAAGTGCAACACGCAAGCAAATGACATGGCAAAGACGGCGAATAACTGAAGGACACCTGGCGCGTCGAATCCGGGGCGTTACAGTAAATCATTTGGAAACAGATGGGTAGATTGATGAAGGATTGTGTGAGATATGTTGTCTTTTAGTTTACCACCATAATCCTTTTGTTGGTCTTGTTGTCATTTTTAGTCTTTTGGGGTGTTCATTCAACTTCGATCCTTGCTTTATAATAATCAATTTTTGACTATGATTAGTGATACAGATGTGCAGATTGCGGAAGGCTTGTGGGCAGGAACCCCATGATATTTCTTCCAATGACAGTGTAGATTTTCTTCTTACATTCTTGTTCTGCCTTTCAGGTTGTGCTGGATCTTGCTGAAATTCTTCACTCATCTAACTCGGATAACCCAAGATTTCTGAAGAGTGGTCAGAGACGCTCGTTTTCAATGTGCTCGGTCTACATTCCCTTTGGCCTCAGTTTACTAATCTTCGTAATGTACTTTACTAATTTTCATTTTGTAATTCTTGTTTAGGCTTACTGTAACTTTAGCCCAGTTAGCATTTTCAAATTCTGCAACACATTGAATGAATGTTTAAAAAGATGAGTTTCAATACAGACCAATATATTCTGAACTTTTTGCTTATAGTATTTAAAATTACCAAGTTGTCTAAATTCCACAGATAAGTATTTGAATTGTGACGCCCGGATAATTACGCTACAGTAATCCCACGCTATTCATGCCACGTCACCTCGGTTACTGTGACTAAACTCTCGTTGATTCAAACCCGGTTCAACTTCATATTGAAAACATAGGCATAGAAATAAAAGTTTTCAAAAATTTAAAACAAAAGAGGTGGGGAGAAACCCCTGGCCCGACCAGTCGGCCCCCTCCCACAGCCTCTCTCCCCCTGTTGGCCCATTCCCTTCCCCCATGGGCGGCCCACCGCCCAACCGGCCAACCGCATATCCCCCCACCCGGCGGCTAACCCTAAACCGCCACCCCCCTTCCCCCCCCCCTCGCCCCCTCGCTCCCGCACCCGATCTGGATCGGGCGGAGGAGGCCCCCGACCGAGCCAACCCCCGCCGACCTCCACCTGCGCCCATTGCCCCGGCCCCCGCCGCCGGACCTCCCTCCTCCACCACACCGACTCGTCGAGGCTCCCTCCTCCCCTCCTTCGCCCCCAGGCCAGCGGCCTCACGCCCGCCAGCAGCTCACTCCTCCCGTCGCCCGCGGCCTCCCGACCCCTCCCCAGCAGTCGTCGTCGCCCCCCGTCGAGCCCGCCGCCTAGTCCTGCCTCCCCACAGTGAGGCCCCTCTCTTCCCCTCCCCGTCGGCGATCCTCCCCTCCGGCTCCCTCCCGTTAAATCGCCGTGGCCCGGCCCGTCGCCCGGCTCGATCGCCCAGCCTTCAACCGACCCCCGTTCCTCTCCCTTCCCCCCTTGGCGGATCCGGCCGCGCCCAAGCCCGGCCACCGCTGGCGCCCTTCGCCCCCACCTCCTTCTCGTCGGCGACTCTCCCGGCGCCCAGCAGCGCTCGAACCTCGCCGCCCCTCCGGACCCGCCCGTTCGGCGCCCTCGCCCGAGCCCTCGTCTTCCCCACCCCCACGTGCGGCGCTCGGCCCGGCCGAAACCACCGCCGTTCGCCCTCCCGATTAGCGCCGCCGCTTGGCCAGCGTCGTCGTGGCCTCGGCAGCGCCCGGCCCGTCAGCCTCGATCGCCCACAGGTGGCGCCCGATCCATACTGGATCGGGCCGCTCGAAGCATCGCCCGCATCACCCAGCCCGATTTGGCCTCGGGCCAGCGGCGTGGGGGCCCCCACCCCAATAACACGTTTTAAATTAAAACAGAGCTAAAAACAAATTGAAATAAATATAAATTAATTAACTAACTAATTAATTAAGCAATTAATTAAACTAATTAATACTGAACTAATTAACCCTAATCATTGATTAACTTAATTAAGTAATGCTAATTAATCTGATTAGGTTAATTAGCCATTAGTGAATGACATGCGGGACCCACCTGTCAGGGTTGACTTAGTCAACCCTGTTGACTGATGATGTCAGCTTGACATCATGCTGATGTCATAAATGCATTTTCGAAATTATTTAAATAATTAATTAAAATTCCAGAATTTAATAAAATCTTTTATAAATCATATCTTTTAATCCGTAATCCGGATTAAAATAATTTCAACATGAAAGTTGCTCGAGCAATGAGGCCGAATCCGGATACGCAGTCCGTTCGTCCACCACACGTCTCTAACCTATCGAACCTGCAAACTTTCCTCTCCGGTTCATCTGTCCGACAAACGTCCGGAACCGGGATAACTTCCCGGATGTTTTCCCCCCTAAACCAGTAACCTTCTTACCACGTTAGGGCACGCCTAGCATCGCTTCTTGACATGTCATGCATCGATATGCATCTGTTTACTTTGTATTCATTGTTTCTTCCCCCTCTTCTCTCCTTAGACTACGAGACCGGCCAGCTGCTGCTGGCTTCGACTACGGTGTTGTGACCCCTCTCTCTTGCCGAGCAACCGTGCAAGCCCCCTTTTATCATCCCGATATCGCCCATTAAATTCTCATATGATTGCATTAGATTTTGCTACTGTTATTGTTTGCTCCTATTACATTTGCATAGCCTGTTTATTGTAACTTGCTATTGTTACCTACACCTTATCCTAAACTGCTTAGTATAGGTTGGTTAGAGACCCATCGCTGACCCCACCTTGTCCTTGTTGCCCCTGCTTCATCATTGAAGACCCGATCAGCGGGATCGGAGACCGAGCCCGACACACGCACATCACTTCCCTTAGTTGCTCGACACTACTAGGTTACTATCGGTGCCGAGGGTGAAACCTCTCTGACACTTCGATATTAACCACGAAGTATAGCTATCCATTTGTGGTCATCGAGGGTGATTTCCTCTTTAACCACTTCCGATCACGACTCTGTCGTGCAACCCCTCAAGTGTGGACCTCGAGGGTGAATCCTCTTATGTTCACCTTGAGGACTACATTGAGTGGAATTCACGGGGTGATTCCTCGTGTTTTCCCTTGATGTTTGGACTCACGGTTACTTGGCCTTTTACCCTTTGTTACTTGGAAAGGCAGGTGCGACCACGAGGGGTACCAGCGTGTAATTGCGAGTGATGTGGAGCGGGTTGACACGGAGGGTGCCCGCGAGATAATTACGAGGCGTGGCGGGCATTCCTAGCCCTTGCCGCAAGTCCTCGAGGCAGAACAGCGGGTCACATCTTTCGTGAGTCTCTGCTTGTTACCGCGTTCCTAATCCACTACGATTTGGATATTTGATCCGAGGGCCTTTGGCCTGATAGCACTAACCATCACGTGGGCTAAGTATGGGCGTTCTGCGTCGTATACATCAGCCGAAGCTTATTAGACGTCGGCTGACGGAGGCGGTGTGGCCGGGTTGGACTAGTAAGCTCCTGCCCTCTTGGGAAGGTAGCTAGGTCTGCTCACCGGCCGCCCTGCATAGCGTCTTGAGTTCCGGGGAGATGGCCCATGACCCACAGGGGCATAGGTTTAGTCCGGCGTGCTGACCTCTCTATTAAGCCTAGGTCGGGTTGCGGCGTATTGTTTGGCCGAGGCCGGGCATGACCCAGGAAAGTGTGTCCGGCCAGAGTTAAGCGAGCGTGGTGGGTAAGTTGGTGCACCCCTGCAGGGAAGAAAACATCTATCGATAGCATGTCCTACGGTAACGGACACTTGGAGTTGTATCCCGATCGATACAACTAGAACTGGATACTTGAGATGAGACATGGATATGAGCAATGGATTGCGATGAGAATTGGATTGTGATGATAAGCTGGATAGTATGGCTCTGGGATTTCTTTCTCGCAGGGAGTCGAGAAAGGATCTCTGCCGAGGTTGATAACACTCTTTGTTACTTTAAGATATGCTACTCTACTCCCTCTTGTTGCTGCAAGATGGTGTTTTCCGGAAGATGCTAGTCTTGATAGGACTAGGCCTTCTCTCTATTACGGCATTTCTGCAGCCCAGTTCACATACTCGGCCTTCCTTTGATAATGATTGCATATGTAGTGTAGCTCCTTGCTTGCAGTACTTTGGATGAGTACTCACGGTTGCCTTGTTCCCCTTTTCCCCTATCTCTACTCGATTGCTGCAACTGCAGATGGAGCCCAGGATCGACGCCACCGCCTATGGCGACTACTACTCCGGAGGTGCCTACTACTACGTGCAGCCCGGCCGGCGACGATCGGGAGTGACCTAGGAGGATCCCAGGCAGGAGGCCTGCTCCTCTTCGATCTGTATCCCAGCTTTGTGCTAGCCATCTTATGGCACCTTGTTTAACTTATGTCTGTACTCGAGATATTGTTGCTTCCGACTCGTCTATGATCGAGCACTTGTATTCGAGCCCTCGAGGCCCCGCTTGTATTATGATGCTTGTATGACTTATTTTATTTGTAGAGTTGTGTTGTGATATCTTCCGTGAGACCTTGATCTTGATCGTACACATTTGCGTGCATGATTAGTGTCTGATTGAATCGAGCGTCACAAGTTGGTATCGAGCCGATTGCTGTAGGAATCCCCTTCCAACTCCCTGGCCGAAGTCGAGTCTAGACATTGCAAAAACTTTTACTAACTTGGCTGTGTGCCTTACGGGCCCACGTCGCCATTGGGTGGAATTAGGATCTTTTACTCCTCGATCTTTACTCTGGGGTTCTGAACTCTCTTCTATTCGGGTTAAATGAATTTACTAAAAACTAACTTTAGGTTCTCGCAAGTACTTTCTCCCGGAGAGCCCTTCACTTCAGATGATCGTCTGCTAATCAGAAGATTCCGAAGATACTCTCTGATGTTCTCTCGAGACTTTGTGCTCATCACTTTTGCTATTTCTGCCCACCGATAAACCCGTATGGATAACTACTTACACTTGCCATCCATACGATCATCCCCCATTGATCTTGTTATTACAAGATACCCCGAAGTTTTCTCTATTGTTCCGAGAATACTTTGTGCCTACTGCCTAGCAGTTCTTTACTACATGAATCCCCCCTTCAAATAAATCCTCGCACTTGTCGAGTATCCGCTCAACCCAGCTTGTTCATGTGTTTCACAGAAGTCTTCAAAATACTATTCGATCTTCCGAAAGTCCTCGGGAGCCTCGGATCTTGAAATTCTTGCTTGCTTGCATTATGGTTAATCCCATAAGTCTCGTAGTCATATTGACATTCCTTGTCATTATCATTTTGAGTCTGTTAATTCAATATGTTTGCGAACGCCCGCAATCATCATTGATCCTTATAAATTACCTTTCTGGCTGAGCTGCCATTCTTTTAAGCGGAATTGGTTCTCGACCGGTCCAAGTGTCGTTGATTGTACCCTAAGGCTATTCAACTTATCCATCCCTAATCGTAGCATTGCTTGACCCCTTGATTGGGAATCATAATTCCTTTGCATTTGACAATTGAGTTAGTCATTGTTTCTATAAACTGATCTCCTTGCATTCTTCTTCCTCTAGTTAAATCTTGATGCTCACGTCGGACCCACTGGTGGACCATCGTGTCCATTATTGGATTTTACCCGTCAGCATCCTTCTTATTCAATAACTTTGTGAGACCTTCCCCTGATATCTCGAGATTATCTTGGAACTGCATAACTTCTTATGAGTTCTTCATCAAGTGCTACATTCCCACTGATTCCAATTTTTCACGGGCTCTGAGTTATTTAAACACTCAAAGACACCGTAATGGCGAACCGAGTCCGCGCACTACGGTCCAACAACTCTTGATGGCTTCTATAAGTGCGAAGTTTGAATCCGATCACGCCATTCCTAGCCTGTTTGGCTATATCGTTGTCGTGATGATTTTATCGGTACTACCTGTTCCTTCTTCACGGAGCACAATTTTCGACGAGGAATTGACCTTACGTCGATCCTCATCGACGTATCATTTCGCCTTGAACATCAAGCTTGGTTTCGAGTTTGTGTCGTACCTTGGTTCTAATAACCTTTCACTTCATCATTACTTTGACTAGATGTCATCGTCGATCGATTACATCTTCATGAACTCTCGCGACAAAGGTGCCATGTTCGTCAACATTCTGAGCTCATCCAGGATATAAATGGAATTCTTGATGAGAAATACCATCCTGGCCCTCGATGATTTGTACTATCATCGATCCCTTTATTGCCTTCCCACCAACACAAGCTTGTTCGTGTTTGGTGTTATACCTTGAGTTCCTTGCTACCCAGCAATCGTTCTTCTTTACCTTGGAGTATTACCATCTGTTAATATCAAGGATGTTTTGAGGACTGCTCCACCTCTTAAGAAATTCTTGGTATTGAGATGCTTCTCACCATCACCATTCTTTCTTGGTCCTCGTGTTGATTCCAACCGGGGTACCATCAAGTGAACGGTGTTGTTTGGATTCTTTCCTTCTAGCAACCCTATTCTTTGAAGTTAATGGTCGAAAGTTCATTCTTAGGCTATTGATTATTGAATCACCATTCTGACACAACCCAACCCATTTTTCGGGCGCACCTTTCGACCAATGTTTAATTGTGTATGTTTCCTCGAGCATACTTCCTTATATCATTTGATATGACAAATGTTATCTCCTTGTTCACTTAATTGCGGAAATCCATCTTTTGGGAATCTCGGTAAATTGCCGTTGAGTTCACGGACACCTCCTTGCCCTCTCCTTGGGTTAATGATGGACTCTTGTTAGCGGAAATCACTTCATAGTTCCTTTCCCCGAGAATCTTACATTGTCATCTTGTCAATTTGCGTTGCACCTTGTCTTCTCGGGTATCCTAAGTCCGATGTATCCGACACCAATCGGATCTGAATCTCGGTCGAGAGATGATTGTTGGGACAATTTCCAAGAGTTATGACGTTGATCCTTTGTTGACGCGGTAACATGATGTCATGCCTAGCACCCCCCCCCCCGGCTGGAGGACCTATCATTATAGATTCCTTTTCAGCAGGGTTATTCTTTCATCCATGAGGGAATTGTAATACTGTTTCTACAAGTTATTCCTGATGGATCCTTCGTGATTCCAAAGTCCGATCTTCACCTGAAGACCATGCCAATGCTATCTCGAAGCATGTCTGTGATACTCTGGTTTTCAACAAGAACATTCGAAGCCCAATGCTAAATGTTTCTTGCTCAATTATCCAAACACCGTTGTATGGGTAATGTCATGAAATTTCTCTCCCCTTACCTAAAGGGTTCTCTACATTATCTCCTGTCGTGGATATCTTGCTCTGCTTGTCCTTGGGAAGGATATACCCTTGAATTATGTGTTTAAACATATTTTCCTTTCCATTGTTCTGTTTAATCTGATGATAATATTTTCCTTCGATTGGTTTGCTTAAACCTTTTCTATGATCTACATGAGATAAGCGATAATAATCCTTTGCTTGTGCAAGCACCTCGTGTTACAACACTGCCGGAAGACCACATTACTATTGTTGGTGACATTTCGGTAACCACCGATGGACGAGAACCTTGCCTATTGGTCCGCCTCGTTCAACGAGCAGAAAAATGGTTCTCTTCGTCCCTCGCCCTTGGTACCTATGATGTTGCCGACAAGACCCTCGGACTCTCCTCTGACATGCCTTGCTTACATGATCGTGCAAGATGTCACCAACCTTTCTACTTTTAACCACATGGTGGGCCCATAACCACAGATTTCACGGGATCGAAACGACTCTCCTGTACACCCTGTTGCCGAAGTTACTCCTCACGCTTGACTTTGTATGTAATTCACGGGCCACTTGCACTGTTGATCTATTACAGTATCGGACGCAATACTTATTCCCGTTGCTCTGAACCCTTTTGCACCCTGTTTCAGGCATCGGATGATTGCCTACCCGCTTGAAACTTCTCATGGTACCTTCTTACTTTGCTCTCGATATTTTCTTAAGTTCCAGTTCGAGAGTTACTTTCCGCCACCTTCCTCGATGTTAGCTACCAGATAGTCAACCTTGCAGAGGTTCGTTCTGCCGGGATAACCCCTTACCTATTCGTAAGTACGTTGGAGTTACCGAGAAAAGGGGCGGCATCTCCATGATGACCTGTAGCAGAGAAATGAAGATGTCAAGGTAATGGATCGGCCTCTTCAAGAAGATCAACCAAGGCTGAGAAGATTCGTTAGGATTTCGTAACCAGACCTTTCCCCCTTACTCCCCTCTTAAATCTCGGGACGAGATTTCTTGTAGTGGAGGAGAATTGTGGCCTTGGGATAATCACGCTACACTAATCCCACGCTATTCATGCCACGTCACCTCGGTTACTGTGACTAAACTCTCGTTGATTCAAACCCGGTTCAACTTCATATTGAAAACATAGGCATAGAAATAAAAGTTTTTCAAAAATTTAAAACAAAAAGAGGTGGGGAGAAACCCCCTGGCCCAGCCAGTCGGCCCCCTCCCCACCTGGCCCTCTCTCCCCCTGTTGGCCCATTCCCCTTCCCCCCCATGGGCCGGCCCACCGGCCCAACCGACCGGCCGCATATCCCCCCCCACCAGGCGGCTAACCCTAAACCGCCACCCCACTTCCCCCCCCCCCTCGCCCCTCAAGCTCCACTTGATCTGGATCGGAGGAGGCCCCGACCGAGCCAACCCCCGCCGACCTCCACCTGCCGCCCGGCCCCCTTGCCCCGCCCGCCGGACCTCCCTCCTCCACCACACCACCGACTCGTCGGGCTCCCCTCCTCCCCTCGTCGCCCCCAAGGCATGTGACCTCCGCCGCCATGGCTCGGCCCACTCGCCGCCCGTCGCCATGGCGCTCCCCGACCCCCTCCCCAGCAGTCGTCGTCGCCCCCGTCAGGCCGCCGCCTAGTCCCCTGCCTCCCCGTGAGGCCCTCTCTTCCCCTCCCCGTCGGCGATCCGCCCTCCGGCTCCCTCCCGTTAAATGCCGTGGCCAGCCGCCCGTCGCCCGGCTCGGTCATGCCTGACTCTTGCGCCCCCCGTTCCCTCTCCCTTCCCCTTGGCGGATCCGGCCGCGGCCAGCCGGCCCCGGCCACCTGCAGCGCCTTCGCCCCACTCCCTTCTTCACGTCGGCGACTCTCCGGCGCCCAGCAGCTCCAGACCTCGCCGCCCCTCGACCGAGCCCGCCCGTTCGCGCCCTCGCCCCAGGCCTCGTCTTCCCCACGCGGCCTTTCGGCCCGGCAACCACCACCCCGTTCGCCCTCCCAGGTCGCCCGCTGCCCGCCAGCCAGCGTCATGGCCTCGGCCCGCGCCCGGCCCGTGGCCTCGATGCGCCCACAGGTCGCGCCCGATCCATACTGGATCGGGCCGCTCGGCATCGCCCGCATCACCGCGCCGATTTGGCCTCGGGCCAGCAGCGTGGGGCCCCGCTTTCAATAACACGTTTTAAATTACAACAGAGCTAAAAACAAATTGAAATAAATATAAATTAATTAACTAACTAATTAATTAAGCAATTAATTAAACTAATTAATACTGAACTAATTAACCCTAATCATTGATTAACTTAATTAAGTAATGCTAATTAATCTGATTAGGTTAATTAGCCATTAGTGAATGACATGCGGGACCCACCTGTCAGGGTTGACTAAGTCAACCCTGTTGACTGATGATGTCAGCTTGACATCATGCTGATGTCATAAATGCATTTTCGAAATTAATTAAATAATTAATTAAAATTCCAGAATTTAATAAAATCTTTTATAAATCATATCTTTTAATCCGTAATCCGGATTAAAATAATTTCAACATGAAAGTTGCTCGTAGCGGCGAGACGAATCCGGATACGCGATCCGTTCGTCCACCACACGCCTCTAACCTATCGAACCTGCAAACTTTCCTCTCCGGTTCATCATCCGACAGACGTCCGGGCAGGATAACTTCCCGGATGTTTTCCCCCCTAAACCAGTAACCTTCTTACCACGTTAGGGCACGCCTAGCATCGCTTCTTGACATGTCATGCATCGATATGCATCTGTTTACTTTGTATTCATTGTTTCTTCCCCCTCTTCTCTCCGGTAGACTACGAGACCGGCAGCTGCTGGCGGCGATTCGACTACGGTGTTGTGACCCATCTCTCTTGCCGTAGCAACCAGGCAAGCCCCCTTTGATCATCCCGATATCGCCCATTCCATTCTCTCATGCTTGCATTAGATTTTGCTCTTGTTATTGTTTGCTCCTATTCATTGCATAGCCTGTTTATTGTAACCTGCTATTGTTACCTACACCTTATCCTAAACTGCTTAGTATAGGATGGTTAGAGACCCATCAGTGACCCCCACCTTGTCCTTGTTGCCCCTGCTTCATCATTGAAGACCCGATCAACGGGATCGGAGACCAGGCCCCGACACCGCACATCACTTCCCCTTAGTTGCTCGACACTACTAGGTTACTATCGAGTACCGAGGGTGAAACCTCTACAGCACTTCTGATATTAACCCTGAAGTATAGCTATCCGGCTGTGGTCATCGAGGGTGATTTCCTCTTTAACCACTTCCGATACGACTGTCATTGCAACCCCTCAAGTGTGGACCTCGAGGGTGAATCCTCTTATGTTCACCTTGAGGACTACATTGAGTGGAATTCACCGGGGGTGATTCCTCGTGTTTTCCCCTTGATGTTTGGACTCACGGTTACTTGGCCTTTTACCACTGTTACTTGGAAAGACGGGTCGACCCTGAGGGGTACCTGCCGCGTGTAATTAAAGTGATGTGGAGCGGGTTGACCTGGAGGGTGCCCGCGAGATAATTACGAGGCGTGGCGGGCATTCCTAGCCCTTGCCGCAAGTCCTCGAGGCAGGGCAACGGGGTCACATCTTCGTGAGTCTCTGCTTGTTACCGCTGCGTTCCTAATCCACTACGATTTGGATATTTGATCCGAGGGGCCTTTGGCCTGATAGCACTAACCATCACGTGGGCTAAGTATGGGCGTTCTGCGTCGTATACATCAGCCGAAGCTTATTAGACGTCAGCGACGGAGCGGCGCGCGCCGGGTTGGACTGGTAAGCTCCTGCCCTCTTGGGAAGGTAGCTAGGTCTGCTCACCGCCGCCTCATAGCGTCTTGAGGAGTTCCGGGAGATGGCCCATGACCCCACAGGGGCATAGGTTTAGTCCGTGCTGGCCTCTCTATTAAGCCTAGGTCGGGTTGCGGCGTATTGTTTGGCCGAGGCCGGGCATGACCACAGAAAGTGTGTCCGGCCCAGAGTTAAGCGGCGTGGTGGGTAAGTTGGTGCACCCTGCAGGGAAGAAAACATCTATCGATAGCCTGTCCTACAGTAACGGACACTTGGAGTTGTATCCCGATCGATACAACTAGAACTGGATACTTGAGATGAGACATGGATATGAGCAATGGATTGCGATGAGAATTGGATTGTGATGATAACTGGATAGTATGGCTCTGGGATTTCTTTCTCGCAGGGAGTCGAGAAAGGATCTCTGGCCGAGGTTGATAACACTACTGTTACTTTAAGATATGCTACTCTACTCCCTCTTGTTGCTGCAAGATGGTGTTTTCCGGAAGATGCTAGTCTTCGATAGGACTAGGCCTTCTCTCTATTCTGGCATTTCTGCAGCCCAGTTCACATATACGGCCTTCCTTTGATAATGATTGCATATGTAGTGTAGCTCCTTGCTTGCGAGTACTTTGGATGAGTACTCACGGTTGCCTTGTTCCCCCTTTTCCCCCTATCTCTACTCGATTGCTGCAACTGCACGATGGAGCCCGGGATCCAGACGCCACCGCCTATGACGACTACTACTCCGGAGGTGCCTACTACTACGCAGCAGCCCGGCGGCGATCGGGGAGTGACCTAGGAGGATCCCGAGGCAGGAGGCCTGCTCCTCTTCGATCTGTATCCCGATTTGTGCTAGCCATCTTATGGCACCTTGTTTAACTTATGTCCGTACTCAGATATTGTTGCTTCCGGCCGACTCGTCTATGATCGAGCACTTGTATTCGAGCCCTCGAGGCCCCTGGCTTGTATTATGATGCTTGTATGACTTATTTTATTTGTAGAGTTGTGTTGTGATATCTTCCCGTGAGACCTTGATCTTGATCGTACACATTTGCGTGCATGATTAGTGTACGATTGAATCGAGGGCGTCACAAGCTAGTAATTGTGGCTTCATGATTATATTATCTTTCTCTTGCTTGATCTTTCTTGGCCTTGTTTTTGCTTCTCTGTTGTTTCTATTCTTGTTTCTTCATTGCGCACCACTCCTTCTCAAATCTTCTGGCCTTGCTATCAACTTTGATTTCTTCTTTTTGTCCCTCTTGGCCTTTGGCCATCTCTATTCCTATATGGTTTACTTTGTGACTTTTGGGGTTGAAGCTTTAGTTAGTGCTTTTTGGTTCAAGTTTCAGTTAATCTATTGTCAGTTTCATTTCCAGTCTGAACTTTTCGGTCATGGATGATGCATGGCTTTTGCTTGGTTGTCAGCTCTTATTTACAGTATCAAAATGCATGAATTACAGTGTGCAATCAGCTGTGGTAAACAATCTTGTACTTGTGCTTACAGTCTTGTAGAATTGCTTTTACAGCTTGATTGTCGTGAGGCCAACGCAACTAGGTAGTAGCTTGAGAGGGGTTGATCGGGACGAGAGATGTGTGTGTAGATCGTCGAAGCGGATTAGCACAAGAGATAAGATTTAGACAACTTCGGGCCCCGGGAAATATCATCCGGTAATAACCCTACATGCTGTTTGTGGCTAGGTCTTATTCAATATGCTTATGAGGGAGTTTCTGTATAAGCCGGGTCTCCTCTAGTTGTATCTAGCCCTTCAGATTATTTCTCCCCCCTTCTTGGGGTGCCCTGCCCCTCCTTATATAAGTTGGAGGGGCGGGTTACATGTGGAGTCCAAATAGGATTATGACTAGTCTATCTTCTAATACAAGTCGATACAAGTCTGAGTCTTGATTCCTTGTAAGGGAAATATTCCTCATGCCTTTCCTCTTAACCGGCCCTCCATGTTATAGCCGGCCTTCTGGGCCTTGGGCCTTATCATCCATCTGAAACACCTGCCGGGTCACCAATGAGTCACCAGGCCCGGCCGGTTCATCAGTGAGTCGCCACTCTTCGGGCGGTTTACCAATGAAACACCAAGTCCTAGCCGGGTCATATCTCCGGCCGGGTCATATCGCGGGGTATATCCCCGACACTAGAGATATCTCTTCGTCATACGGAGTGACAAATCCTAGTCTTGATCCATTCAAACCCAACAGACACCTTCCGAGATACCTGTAGAGCACATTTATGATCACTCTGTTACAAAGTGACGTTTGAATACATACTAAGTATTCCGCCGGTGTGAGTTACACGATCTCATGGTTTAAGAAACAGGACATGAAGAAAGTTATAGCAAATAAAATAAACGATATGATGCTAAGCTTATGGTTAGGTCTTGTCCATCACATCATTCTCCCAATGATGTGATCCCGTTATCAAATGACAACTCATGTCTATGGTTAGGAAACATTAACCATCTTTAATCAACGAGCTAGTCTAGTAGAGACATATTAGGGACACGGTGTAGTTTATGTATTCACACATGTATTTAAATTTTTGGTCAATACAATTCTAGCATGAACAATATACATTTATCATGAACGGGAAATATGATAATAACCATTTTATTATTGCCTCTAGGGCATATTACCAACATCATTTCTCCTTAAAACCTTTTTTATTTTTTAATATACACCATTCAAAGTGTCTTGCTCAAACTTTGCCCTATTCTGAATTTTATAAAAATGATTTTTTTTCCTAATTATTTGCTTATTTACTACTACTGTGGCGGGCGCCGCTAGATGCCCTGCTAATTTTTGAAATTTTTGGGCATGCCTCAAGGAAATATTGTTGTGGCGGGCAAACTTTGTGCCCACCACTAGTATGTTACAATCGAGTGGTAGACAGAGTTTGGTGCTCTCCACTGCTGATTTTGTATCTGCCCATATATATGGGCCGCGGTGTTTCACTACTGTGCATTTAGTAGTGATAGACGTTTTTTTTCACCCGCGACTAAAACTTTCCCAAAATAGTTGTGGCGGGTACTAGACCTCGCCCGACGCCCCCTCCCCCCTCCCCCCTCCTCCCATCCTATAAGCCTTTTCTCCAATAGTTGAACACCGCGGCCCATATGACATACGAAAAACTGCATTCCATATAGGGATGCATCGGTCCATCGGTCCATGGTTTACTTTCTGACTATTGGGGTTGAAGCTTTAGTTAGTGCTTTTTGGTTCAAGTTTCAATTAATCTATTGTCAGTTTCATTTCCAGTCTGAACTTTTCGGTCATGGATGATGCATGGCTTTTGCTTGATTGTCGGCTCTTATTTACAGTATCAAAATGCACAAATTACAGTGTGCAATCAGCTGTGGTAAACAATCTTGTACTTGTGCTTACAGTCTTGTAAAATTGCTTTTACAGCTTGATTGTGCTTGGATTACCGTATAGTTTACTATATAATCTTAAGTTCAGTTCACTGCTCTTGGGTTCAAGCTATGGTGAGTCTGCCATGTGAATCTTACACGACCTACTGGTTTAGATTTGTCTTAAGATATCACCAATCCTTGCCACAATTTTTTTTTGTTGTGCAACTGTTCCTATGTTTCAGTTTTCAGATCATATAACTTGCTATGGCTGAACTTTCAGTCAGTTCAGTATCTTGTTTTTGTAGCATCGGCAATGCATGTTTGTTTTAACTGCACTGTACTTTTTTTACAGTGTTGAAATACATGAATTACAGTGTCAAAGTATTTGTTAATTTTGGTCGAATTTCACATGCTGTACATGGATTACTGTTTATTTTACTCTGTTTCAGTGAGTTTTCAGGCCTTGTAACTTGCTCCATCACCATGAATGCTATGCGCTTGTCATGAATGCTATGTACTTGTCATGACTCCAAGCCGGTCCAGTCCAACCCGATAAGCTTTTTCTGACGGGGCAGTTTTAAGCACGGCCTCGTTGAAACATACATATATACAAGAGAACAAAGAGACATATAGGTGTCATAGTTCTATTGGATGAAAAAATTGACTGAAAGCCAATTAAATTTCAGTCAAATGTTAAACAGACAGTCCCACTTTATCAATGGAAACGGGACAACACACAGAAATTGCTCATGCTAAACGAACGCATCGTTTGGGCACGCGCTAAAGAAAACTCACAAAGCTTAGAATTTGTATCAAAAGGATTAGCAGTTAGATGTGAGATGACTAATTCTCATCAATATGAGAATTAACAAAACAGAAACTAAAAAGATGATCTCTTCGAGTGGCCGGGATCGCGAAAAAAGAAATGAAAAAGAGAGAGAAATTAGAACACTTGGTACATCCGAAATACGGAGAAAAGAAATCATGCCTCGCATGTGTTGGCCTTGTCGACTCCCGTGGCGGTGACCTTGACGTGGGTGCAGACAGCCATGGTCTTGTTGTTCGTGCCGGAGTACTCGATCTTGACGTCGGACATTGTGATGCCTTCGCAGGGCTTCTTCTCGGAGCAGAGCAAGCTGACGGCCTCGGGGGTGGAGGAGGTGCCGGTGATGTTTTTGAACGAAACGTCCTTGACGGTGACCCTGTCGGCGTCGCCCTTGGAGGTGCAAAGTTTGTTGGGGCAGTACTTCTGGTCGATGATGATGGGGTTGCCCGAGTCCTCCATCTTGATGTTCTCGTAGGTGATCTTGGATGCTACGAGGGGCGACTTGGCGTCCTCGTACGACTTGATGCGGAGGCCGTTGCTGGAGCCCTTGAGCACGCAGTTCTTGACGGTGATGTCGGTCACGTCCTTCTCGTCCTTGTACCTCCCGAGGCTGCCAATGCTGATGCCATGGCCTGGGCCGCAGGTCACGCCGCTGATGTTGACTTTTGTGGTGCCGGGGCCCATGGAGATGCAGTCGTCGCCAACGCCGATGGTGGTGTCGATGATGCTGACATTGGACGAGTCGCCCATGTGGATGCCGTCGGTGTTGGGGCTGTCCCCGGGCGCGGTCACCTTCACGTCCTTGACGGTCACGCCCTTGCACTGGAAGATGTTCATGTGGAAGAACTTGGAATTGATGATAGAGATGCCTTCGATGAGCGCATCGTCGCAGAAGTCCAGCACCAGCGACTGCATGCATGCATGCACATTTATGTACGTAAGAATATAACAGCATTTCTTCAATAATAGTAAAAGAAATATACGCACGGATATATAATTTATTACTATATAATGTTATGCACGCGTGCGTACGTTTGGCAATATCTTGCAGTTGTAGTTCTTTTGGCAGCTGTTTTGGTCCAGACGGCCTTGCCCTGACCGTCGATGTTGCCTTTGCCGGTGATGGAGAGCTTCTTCACGCGCATGACCTCGATCCAGTTAGACTTGAACTTGGCCAGGTCGTTGGAAGCTAGCAGGTTGCCTTCCAGCTTGATGGTGAGTCCGTCGCCCTTGCACGGCCCCGTGAAATTCAGAGCTCCAGTCAGGAAATCACCCTTGGGGATGATGATGGTCGGGTTCCCGGTGCTACCGCATGCCGAAGCCCATGCCTCCTCCAACGCCTGCATGCAATTGCAATGCAATCCACCACATGATCCATCGATCCATCATCATTGTTATATTCTCTCTCCTTCAGCACGTACGTACCTCGGTGCAGTCCGTTGTGCCGTCGGGCTTGGCGCCGAGCTTGGTGATGTCGTACTCCCCGCCGTCACCAGACGCCGCCGGACCATCTGCGCTCTCCTTCTTCTCCGCCTTACCTTTGGCGGCATATGCCGCGCTCACCACCGCCAGGAGCAACAAGACTCTCATCGCAACGTTCCTGAACGCCATTTTGGCTGTGGAATCCTCCTCGATCCTTGATCCTTTTCAGGCCAGGAGCTTCAGAGCCCAACCTTATATACACATCTGTTCAGGGGGGACAGGTGTTCGGTTTAATTATTCGCGATGCTCATGGCATGCATGCTCATTTGCTATTTTCAGGTTGTGGTTGCCGGCTAAACCGGGTTGCTGTCCGCTGGTTATTTTTGGATCACCTTTGCTACTTTGATTCCATGTTGCTTTCTCGTATTATCTCTCAAAAAAAAGCTCCATCTCTCATACATGGGATACAACACCTCCCCAACATTTCACCCCAAATAAGGTGTTGTAGGCATGGGAAATGAAAATAAAAATGAGAAGAAAAACTAAACTAAAACATAAATGGGACAATAACATAGTATAACAAAAAGGATACAAAACAACAAATAGAAAAAAAGGACAATATTTTTGCTGTTATGCTTTTAAAAAGGTTCATCGCGTATTTTAATATTGTGCATACAAAAAAAAGGTAATCTTGTATTTAATCAATATTCACAGGTATTCGTGGTTATTTTTGGATCACTTTTACTAATTCTATTCCAAGTTGGCAAGTTGCTTGTGTCTCAAAATTCAGCTCCAGCTCTTTCTTATATTTCTCTCAAAAAGAGCTCTATCTCGTACATGGGACATAGGAGCATCTCCAAGACATCCCAAATACTTCATCTGAAATAGTATGTTTTAAGCATCAAAAACTGAAAATAAAAAGGTGAAGAAAAAACTAAACAGTAAAACATAAATGGGAGCGGTGCGGTGTAGCAGGTAGCAGCTTTGGAGAGTCCGGTTGCACCCCCCCCAGTCTCGGTCCAGCTGTCGAGATGGACCAGGGCTGACAAGATAGGCAGCGCGCCCGAGGAGGTCAGGCCAGAGGACCAGGTGCCCGCTGGGGGTCTACACCAATGTGAATCCGTCCAAATAGGATCCTCCCGTATCTCCTTGCTAGGCCCGGCGGATGAGGACGGTGCCAGCCTTTCCGGTGATTCATGGACCAGTTTGGACCCACTGCTTCACAAGGAGGGGCGACATGTGCATCTTGGCGGACAAACTGGGCAGGTGGAAGCCTGGGAAACCTTCCAAGTGTGCCTATCAGAGGATGGTTGCACCCATGCAACATGCACGCCGTTATGTAACGTGGAGCCGGTGGTTTACGTGGATGTGGGCACTGTGCAGGTGATCGTGGATGCAGTGCATGTCCAAGATACGCCACAACGGGCTGGTGGGGATGTTCCCTTGCATGAGAATGTTGAAATGATGCGCGCAGAGATGTGCAAGTCTCTCTCTCCACTCCTGTCAATTCCGCCCAATCGTGCGTCGGCGGTGCAAACTCGCAACCCTAGGAAGAAGAGGGGAGTATACGTCACACCAAGGAGGAGTGCGCGGTTGGCTAATCATGGAGCATCAAAGCAACAACAAGTGCTCATTACGAAGTTGTGTTTGGCGCATGAAGGGGAGGTCATTTCGGAGGAAGCCCTACCGATGTATGTGGACTTGTTTTCTCGCCCACTGTCGGATGCCCACATCACCAAGGTACTAGCCCTATTCGGATGGGAGTCGCCTGCAGTGCCGTTGGAGGGGGTGGAGATGCACTAGTGGCCTCGCTTGTGGTCAAGGTAGGATTATGCAATGAATACACAACCATTGAGAATGGTTGTGTGGAATGTTCGCGGGCTAAATGCACCAGCCCGTCGGAACGTTGTCTACCAGGTGGTGACTACGGCCAGTTCGGCCATAGTGTGTCTTCAAGAAACAAAACTACAAGATGTATCGATAAATATTGTACGACAGTGCCTCGGTGCTAAGTTTGAGAAGTTTTTTTACTTGTCGGTGTTGGGGACACGTGGTGGGATCTTGGTGGCTTGGGATGCCACGATAACTCAACTTTCAAACCAACACCATACGAACCATACGCTCATGGTGCTGGTAAAGTGCCCAGATGACGAGCAACCTTGGTGGCTCACTTGTGTGTATGGGCCGCAAGAGGAGAGCGACAAAGTGGAGTTTTTGCAGGATTTGGTTGACATTCGAGACTTGAATGTGGGGCCTTGGCTTGTGGCCGGGGACTTCAATATCATTGCTCGGGAGGAAGATAAGAACAATGCGTTGATTAACCGTAGAATGTTGGGAAGATTTCGTGCGAAACTAAATTTCCTCGAGCTAAAATAGATATATCTAAATGGAAGAGGATACACGTGGTCGAATGGAAGGCGGATTGCTACTTTGGAGAAGATTGACCATGTTTTTGTCTCCAATGAGTGAGATGAGGCTTACCCGGCCTATGTTCCTCTCGGCCATGGGCACCACGGTCTCGGACCATTGTCCGTTAATGCTTGATATGAATGTGCACATATGTACGCGGAGGAGATTCAAGTTTGGATCCTTTTGGATTAGAGCGGAGGGATTTATGCAGGTGGTTAAGTTGGCATGGAGCTCGACGCCTGTGGCCAAAAACGACTATCTCATGCTGCAAAACAAGTTGAGGGCCACTGTGGTAAGCCTCCAAATGTGGAGCGACCGTTGGATCGGCAACATAAAGCTACAAATTGCTATTGCACTGGAAGTCATCAAACAATTGGACACTGTTATGGAGGCTAGGGCTCTTTCGGAAGCCGAGAGGGAGCTGCGGAAGTGCCTGAAGAGGAAGCTTCTAGGATTGAGCTCTCTGGAGAGGACGATAGCCAGGCAGCGGTCGAGACTGCTGCAGTTGAGCGAGGGCGAGGGCGACACTAGGTTATTCCATCAGCAAGCCAGTCATAGGCAAAGGAAAAATGTTATACGCACAATGAAGCACAATGGGCATCTATACTCTAGGCAGGATGAGTTTGCGTCGACAGTGGATGCTTATTTTGGTGCGGCCTTTGGTGCCTCGGATACTAGGGGCCATACGCTAAATTTGGATGTGTTGGGCTTGGCGCACCTTGACCTATAGCACCTTGAGCAGCCGTTTACGGCGGACGAAGTGGAGAGGGTGATCAAGATCATGCCCACAGATAAAGCCGCGGGACTGGATGGGTTTACCGGAAGGTTCTATGCAACATGTTGGAACACCATTAAGGAGGATTTCATGAGGCTATGGATTGTTTTTACAAGGGGGATATCAGAGGTTTGGCCGCAATTAATAAGTCCCTAGTCTCGCTCTTTCCTAAGAAGGAAGGAGATTTGGAGGTGGGTGATTTTAGACCCATAAACGTTGTGCACGGGGCCATTAAGATATTTGAGAAGGTGCTAGCATGTCGGTTGGTGGGAGATATGATGGAAATATGCCCTAGAGGCAATAATAAAATGGTTATTATTATATTTCCTTAATCATGATAAAGGTTTATTATTCATGCTAGAATTGTATTGACCGGAAACTTAAATACATGTGTGGATACATAAACAAATACCATGTCCCTAGTGAGCCTCTACTAGACTAGCTCGTTGATCAAAGATGGTTAAGGTTTCCTAACCATAGACATGAGTTGCCATTTGATAACGGGATCACATCATTAGGAGAATGATGTGATGGACAAGAGCCATCCGTTAGCTTAGCATATGATCGTTTAGTTTATTTCTACTGCTTTCTTAATGTCAAATACATGTTCCTTCGACCATGAGACATACAACTCCTGGATACCAGAGGAATACCTTGTGTGCTATCAAACGTCACAACGTAACTAGGTGATCATAAAGATGCTCTATAGGTATCTCCGACGGTGTCTATTGAGTTGGCATGAATCGAGATTGGGATTTGTCACTCCGTCTGTCGGAGAGGTATCTCTGGGCCCTCTCGGTAAACGATGTCTACTATGCAACTTTATTCTTGTAGACTCGTGTTAGGCCTCCAAGCGCAGAGTTTTGTAGGACAGTAGCAATTTTCCGTCAAGTGGATGACCTAAGGTTTATCAATCCATGGTAGGTGTAGGATAAAGATGGTCTCTCTCAAACAACCATGTAACCAAATACAAGAAATCTCTTGGGTCCCCAACACACCCAATACAATGGCAAATTGTATAGGTGCACTAGTTCGACGAAGAGATGGTGATAAAAGAGTAATATCGATGGTAGAAATATATTTTTATAATCTGAATAAATACAAAAAACAAGGTAGCAAATAGTAAACGGGCACAAAAACGGTATTGCAATGCTTGAAAATGAGGCCTAGTGTCCGTACGTTCGCTAGTGCAATCTCTCAACAGTGCTAATATAATTGGATCATATAACCATCCCTCAAAGTGCGATGAAGAATCACTCCAAAGTTCCTATCTAGCAGAGAACATAAGAATAAATTATTTGTAGGGTACGAAACCACCTCAAAGCTATTCTTTCCATTCGATCTATTCAAGAGTTCGTACTAAAATAACACAAAGCTATTCTTTCCGTTCGATCTATCCTAGAGTTCGTACTAAAATAACACCAAAGCAAATTTAGATTTATAACATTCAATCCAAAACAAAGGACTTCAAAGAGTGTCCCAAGATTTCTACCGGAGAAACAAAGACAAGAACATGCATCAACCCCTATGCATAGATTACCCCAATGTCACCTCGGGAATCCGCGAGTTCAGTGCCAAAACATATATCAAGTGAATCAATACGATACTCCATTGTCACCACGAGTATTCAATTGCAAGACATATATCAAGTGTTCTCAAATCCATAAAAGTATTCATTCCGATAAAAGCGAAACCTCAAAAGGAAAACTCAATTCATCACATCAAGATAGAGAGGGGAAAACACCATATGATCCGACTATATTAACAAAGCCCGCGATACATCAAGATTGTGACATCTCAAGAACACGAGAGAGAGATTAAACACATAGCTACTGGTACAAACCCTCAGCCCCGAGGGTGGACTACTCCCTCCTCATCGTGGTGGCCGCCGGGATGATGAAGATGGCCACCAGTGATGATCTCCCCCTCCGGCAGGGTGCCGAAACGGGTCTAGATTGGTTTCTCGTGGATATAGAGCCTTGCGGCGACGGAACTTCTGATCTAGTGTTGCCCCAAAGGGTTTTGGAATATTTGGGAATTTATAGGGTGATGAGGGGGTGCGGGAGGCCACCGAGGTGGGCACAACCCACGTGCCCCCCTCGGGGCACCCCCCAGGTGTTGCACTGGCCCATCGGGAGATTTCTGGTCCATAAGAAATCCACAAACAGTTTCGCGGTGTTTGGACTCCGTTTGATATTGATTTCCTGCAATGTAAGAAACATGCAAAAAATAGCAACTCGCACTTGGCACTATGTCAATAGGTTAGTACCAAAAAATGATATAAAATGACTATAAAATGATTGTAAAACATCCAAGAATGATAATATAACAACATGGAACAATCAAAAATTATAGATACGTTGGATACGTATCAGCATCCCCAAGCTTAATTCCTACTCGTCCTCGAGTAGGTAAATGATAAAAACAGAATTTTTGATGTGGAATGCTGCCTATCATGCCATCTCATATTCTTTTCTTTGTAGCATGGACATTTGGAGTTTTATATGGTTCAAAGCAATAGTCTAGTTTTGACATAAGGACTTAAATACTCAAGCATATCAACTAGAAACAATGTCTTTCCAAATATCAATGCTAAAATAAGTTATCCCTAGCCCATCATGCTCAATCATTGAACCATTCATGAAACACACTCGCATATTAGCTACACCCAATGCTCAAGTACGATCATAGTGCCCCCTAGTTGGTGCTTTATAAGAGAAGATGGAGACTCAAATTAAAAATAAAAATTGCATAAAGTAAAAGAACACCCTTTGCAGAGGGAAGTAGGGAATTGTAGAGGTGCCAGAGCTCAAAGCGAAAATTGTGAGATAAAAACATTTTGAGAGGCGTACTTTTCCCACCAATGAAAACGACTTAGAGCTCCCAACACTTTCCATGCTAGATATATCATAGGAAGTTCCCAAATAGAAAATAAAGTTTATTCCTTCTTCCACCATACTTTCACTTTCCATGGCTAACCGTATCCACGGGTGCCCTCCATATCAACACTTTCCAAGGAATTTATTATTTGACACCATAAAGTAAATTCATTTTTCATTTAGGGACTGGGCATCCCTAATACCTTTGCCTTACTCTCGTGCAATGACAAGTGAATAAACACTCATCGTGAGAATAACACATCTAGCATGGAAAATATTGGCCACCCTCACCGCCTCATGAGCAATGCGAGCACACAAAAGGGAAATTTATTTTGAAAATTAGAGACGGCACATACAAATTTTCTTAGAACGGCAAAAGAATACCGCGTATAGGTAGGTATAGTGGACTCATGTGGCAAAAGTAGTTTAAAGGATTTTGGATGCACAAGTAGTGGTCATACTTAGTGCAAAATGAAGGCTAGCAAAAGATTGAGAAGCGACCAACCAAGAAACAGATAATCTCATAAGCGAGCATTGAGCATAATTAACACCGAATAATGCACCACTAGCAGAATGTAATTTCATTGCACAAATATTGACTTTCGTGCTTGCATAGGGAATCACAAACCTTAACACCAATATTCTTACTAAAGCACAATTACTCATCAACATGACTCACATATCACATCATCATATCTCAAAACTAATACAAGGAATCAAGTTCATTTTGTCCAATGATCTTCATGAAAGTTTTTATTATATCCTTCTTGGATATCTATCACTTTAGGACTAATTTTCATGTGTTGCTTTAGATAAGCTCAAAAAAATATAAGTGAAGATCATGAGCATAATATTTCTTTCTCTCAAATTAATTTAAGTGAAGCAAGAGAGAATTTCTTCAAAAATACTAAAGCAAACCGTGCTCAAAAAGATATAAGTGAAGCACTAGAGCAATTCCATAGAAAAGAGCTTCATTGACGGGATGTAAGTGCCGCTTACCTAGCCTCCCTGGCAACTATTTGAGGACTCTATTTTATTTAAAAACTTTCAGTTCTAAGTATTTTTACAAAAACAGCAAGCAAAACAAACAAAATGACATTTCAAGAATAGCACACATCATGTGATGAAGCAAAAACTTAGGCTCAACCGATACTAACCGATAATTGTTGAAGAAGAAAGGTGGGATGCCTACGGGGCCCCAAGCTTAGATGCTTGAGACTTCTTGAAATATTATCTTGGGATTCTTTGGGAATCCCCAAGCTTGAGCTTTTGTGTCTCCTTAATTCCTTTTATATAACGGTTTCCCTAAATATTAAAAACTTCATCCACACAAAACTCAACAAGAACTTGTGAGATAAGTTAGTATAAACCAATGCAAAAACCTTATCATTCTCTACTGTAGCAAATCACTAAAATTATTATTCAACATTGCATATTGAATTCTCTGCATATTTAATACTCCTATCCCCAAATAGAATCATTAAACAAGCAAACATATGCAAACAATGCAAACATAACAGCAATCTTCCAAAATAGTAAGTCTGTAAAGAATGCAAGAGTATCAATACTTCTTAAACTCCAAAAATTATGAGAATTTAACACACTGTAGAAAATTTATCAGAGCTTATTGTGCAAAAAGTTTCAACATTTTATCACATTCTGACTTTTCTAAGGAATTTTTGCAACAGCGATAAACTTTCTGTTTTGAAACAGCAACATGTAGACTTGCATAATAAGCATGACAAAGGCTATACTTGACATTTTTATTGCAAAGAAAGATGCAAAATATTATTCTAAATAACAGAAAACAAATCCTAATAAGAAAATGACGCTCCAAGCAAAACACATATCATGTGACGAATAAAAATGTAGCTCCAAGTGAGGTTACCGATAATGTTGGAGACGAAAGAGGGGATGCCTTCCGGGGCATCCCCAAGCTTAGTTGCTTGGATCTTTCTTGAATATTAACTTGGGGTGCCTTGGGAATCCCCAATATTATGGTATTGTCACTCCTTATTCTCCTCATATCGACATCTCACCAAAACTTGAAAACTTCAATCACACAAAACTTAACGGAACTTCGTGAGATAGGTTAGTATGATAAAGAGTAAACCATTTCACTTTGGTACTGTCAAAGACAAGATTCATAATTGTTTCCACACAATGCCTACTATAGCATATCATTTCCACAATTTATATTGAGCAATATAAGCCATAGAAACTAGAAAACAAGCAAACTATGCATTGAAAATAGAATCTGTCAAAAACAGAACGGTCTGTAATGATATGGATAACTACCATACTTCTGCTACTCCAAAACTTCTGAAAACATAGGAAAACCTAGGTAATTTGTATATCTATCACCTGTAAAAAAATCAGATCAAAAGCACATTCCAGTGAATTTTAAAAATTCATGTACTGAGCGCAAAAGTTTCTGTTTTTGGACAGAATCAAGTCAACTATCATCCACACTATCCCAAAGGCTTTACTTGGTAATTTATTGAAACAAAAGCTATAAAACATGATTACTACAGTAGTATAATCATGTCAACACACAAAAACAGTAGATAAAAGTGTTGGGTTTTCTCCCAACAAGCGCTTTTCTTTAATGCCTTTTAGCTAGACATGATGAGTTCAATGATGCACTCATAAAAGACAAGAATGGAAATATAATGAGAGCATCATGAATCACATGGCAAGCACATTTAAGTCTAACCCACTTCCTATGCATAGGGATTTTGTGAGCAAATAATTTATGGGAATAATAATCAACTAGCATAAGAAGGCAAAACAAGTGCAACTTCAAAACTTTCAACACATAGAGAGAAAACTTGGTATTATTAAGATGTGTAAAAGCGTATGTTACTCTCTCATAGTATTTTTCAGTAGCATCATGAATGAATTCAACAATATAACTATCACATAAAGCATTCTTTTCATGATACATAAGCATAGAAATTTTATTACTCTCCACATAAGCAAATTTATTCTCATGAATAGTAGTGGGAGCAAACTCAACAAAATAACTATCATGAGAGTGAAAATTAAAATCATGGTGACAAGTTTCATGGTTATCATTATTCTTTATAGCATACATGTCATCACCATTATCATCATAGATACCAACTTTGTTACCATAGTCAATTGAAACCTCTTCCAAAATAGCGGAGTCATCACTAAATAAAGTTATGACCTCTCCAAATCCACTTTCATCAATATAATCATCATAAATAGGAGGCATGCAATCATTACAACAAATTTGCACATCAAATCTTGGGGGACTAAAAATATCATCTTCATCAAATATAGCATCCCCAAGCTTGTAGCTTTGCATATCATTAGCATCATGGATATTCAAAGAATTCATACAAACAACATTGTAATCATGCTCATCATTCAAAGATTTTTTTTGTGCCAAATATTTTATTGACTTCTTCTTCTAGCAATTGAGCACAATTTTCTGATCCATCATTTTCAAGAAAGATATTATAAAGATGATCAATAATATGATGCAACCTCAATTCCATTTTTTATATAGTTTAATTTTATAAACCAAACTAGTGATCAAACAAGAAACTAAAAGATCCAATTGCAAGATCTAAAGATATACCTTCATGCACTCACCTCCCCGGCAACGTCGCCAAAAAAGAGCTTGATGTCTACTACGCAACTTTATTCTTGTAGACTCGTGTTGGGCCTCCAAGCGCAGAGTTTTGTAGGACAGTAGCAATTTTCCCTCAAGTGTATGACCTAAGGTTTATCAATCCGTGGGGAGGTGTAGGATGAAGATGGTCTCTCTCAAACAACCCTGCAACCAAATACAAGAAATCTCTTGTGTCCCCAACACACCCAATACAATGGCAAATTGTATAGGTGCACTAGTTCGGCGAAGAGATGGTGATAAAAGTGTAATATGGATGGTAGAAATATATTTTTATAATCTGAATAAATAAAAATAGCAAGGTAGCAAATAGTAAACGGGCACAAAAACGGTATTGCAATGCTTGAAAATGAGGCCTAGGGTCCGTACTTTCGCTAGTCCAATCTATCAACAGTGCTAATATAATTGGACCATATAACCATCCCTCAAAGTGCGATGAAGAATCACTCCAAAGTTCCTATCTAGCGGAGAACATAAGAATACATTGTTTGTAGGGTACGGAACCACCTCAAACCTATTCTTTTCGTTCGGTCTATTCAAGAGTTCGTACTAAAATAACAGAAAGCTATTCTTTCCGTTCGATCTATCCTAGAGTTCGTACTAAAATAGCATCAAAGCAAATTCAGATTTATAACATTCAATCCAACACAAAGAACTCCAAAGAGTGCCCCAAGATTTCTACCAGAGAAACAAAGACAAGAATGTGCATCAGCCCCTATGCATAGATTACCCCAATGTCACCTCGGGAATCCGCGAGTTGAGTACCAAAAAATATATCAAGTGAGTCAATACGATACCCCATTGTCACCACGAGTATTAAATTGCAAGAAATATATCAAGTCTTCTCAAATCCATAAAAGTATTCAATCTGATAACAATGAACTCTCAAAGGGGAAACTCAATTCATCACATCAAGATAGAGAGGGGAAAACACCATATGATCCGACTATATTAACAAAGCCCGCGATACATCAAGATCGTGACATCTCAAGAACACGAGAGAGAGATTAAACACATAGCTACTGGTACAAACCCTTAGCCCCGAGGGTGGACTACTCCCTCCTCATCATGGTGGCCGTCGGGATGATGAAGATGGCCACTAGTGATGATCTCCTCCTCCGGCGGGGTGCTGGAACGGGTCTAGATTGGTTTCTCGTGGCTACAGAGCCTTGCGGCGACGGAACTTCTGATCTAGGGTTGCCCCGAAGGGTCTTGGAATATTTGGGAATTTATAGGGCGGAGAGGGGGTGTGGGAGGCCACCGAGGTGGGCACAACCCACCTGGGCGCGGTTGGGCCCCCAGGCATGCCCTAGTGGGTTGTGCCCCCCTCGGGGCACCCCCATGTCGGTGTCAAAACCGGCGGATCTCGGGTAGGGGGTCCCGAACTGTGCGTCTAGGCGGATGGTAACAGGAGACAAGGGACACGATGTTTGTACCCAGGTTCGGGCCCTCTCGGTGGAGGTAATACCCTACTCGTACTTGATTAATATTGATGATATGGGTAGTACAAGAGTAGATCTACCACGAGATCAAGGAGGCTAAACCCTAGAAGCTAGCCTATGGTATGATTGTTGTTACATCTCTGAGACTAAAACCCTTCGGTTTATATAGACACCGAATAGGGTTAGGGTTACACAGAGTCGGTTACAATGGTAGGAGATCTACATATCCGTATCACCAAGCTTGCCTTCCACGCCAAGGAAAGTCCTATCCGGACAAGGGATGAAGTCTTCAATCTTGTATCTTCATAGTCTAGGAGTCCGGCCAAAGATGATAGTCCGGCTATCCGGACACCCCCTAGTCCAGGACTCCCTCAGTAGCCCCTGAACCAGGATTCAATGACGACGAGTCCGACGCGCATATTGTCTTAGGCATTGCAAGGCGAGTTCCTCCACCGAATACTTCATAGAAGGTTTTGAACACAAAGATAGTGTCCGGCTCTGCAAAACAAGTTCCACATACCACCGTAGAGAGAATAATTTTTGCACAGATCTGCGGACGTATTTCGCGGCGTGACATCACACCACGGCCAAGCCTTTATTTGAATCGTTTTTTACTGTCCCACCTCAGCGCGTTTAGCGAGGCGGTTTCCTTGGCACGTCTTATCAAAGCGTAGATCGTGCCCCCTTATTCCGAGATTATTATCAATACGGACGTGGGTAACCCAACCGTGCCCGTTGGCACGCCTCCTCTATCGAAGGCGAGTCCCAATCGACCACGGGGAGGGCTCTTGGTATTCAACCTCTTTATAATGAGACCAAGGCGCTCTTCTTTTTTCCACCCTCCATCGAATTCGCCTCGCGCTTCGAGTTCTAACACCTAAAGCTTCAGATTTAGGCGCTTCGGACCTTCGACGATGTCCGGCTCCGACCAGCTCAGACGCTGGATGTCTTCTTCCGTCACGTAAGAAGATGTGCTAAAGCTGCGAGACGCTGGTATCTAACCGCGAGATTTCGCATAGGCTGCCTGCTCCAGGCAGGTCATTCCCACTCCGAGCCCGGCGAGAGCGTGGTGTTTGTATCTCACTTCCTTCGGGTTTAGGCTTCCGACGGATCCCTTTGTCTTGGGGCTCATGTTTTATTATGGGCTGGATTTCCATGACTTGAATCCGAGACCATCCTCCACATCTCGTCATTCATTGTCAGATGTGAAGCCTTTCTCCGCATTACCCCTCACTTCGGATTGTGGCTCAAGACTTTTAAGGTGGAGCCGAAGATGATCAAGGGGCAACAGGCAGAGTGCGGAGGGGCTATCATAAGCAAGTGCGCTGATGCTCCGTGGCCCGAGGGCTCTTTTCTGGCGGAGCTTGGTTTCTGGCAACGGGAGTGGTTCTATATTACCGCTCCCAGTGGCACCAAATGGGTGGCGCCTCCCGCCTTCCGCTCAGGTCCACCACAACGGCTGGCGTCATGGGTCAACAAGGGGCTCGACTGGGGGCCGTCCAAGGACGTTCCTCTGTTGCAGGGCCGTATTCGAGACCTCCAAGAAAGAGAGATCAATCTGGTCGTAGTGGCGCAGGTTATATTGATTCGGCGCCGCCTCGCAACGCCTGGCCCCGTCTGTGGGAATTTAATCCGGAGGGACCACGAGTTCTCCAACATTTTATGGGTAACGCCTGTGGAGATGTATAAACTGTTCTTCGATCACAAGAGAAGTGTCCGGACCTGACCGAGGACGCAGGACTAAGCTGCAATCGCCCAGATACTCAAGTAAGTAGTCCTGCACCCGTCATGTCAGTCCGTTCATTTATCATAAACTTGCCCTTAAAGGAGCTGTTTCTTGAACAGGAGTGGATAGCGAAGGCAAAGTTGATAAGGTGTCCGTCTCCCCTCCCAGAGACCACGCTGGATCCCGTGCTAACCAAGATGCGAAAGGCCGCGCCTTTTGATGAAGGCGAAAGGGGGAGCAGGGAAGCAACTGCCTCCACGAAGGAGGCTTTCAAGGAAGGAGGGATCAAAAGTCCCACCCTCCAAGGAGAGAAGAGGACCGCTTCGGAAGATCCAGAGGTCAAGGCCTCAAAGAGGGAAAGAAATCTTCGTCATAGAGTCGGCTCGGAAGTACCCCAACCGCACTATTTCCCCAAGGGGATCAGCCCTCCAATGAGCCGTAAGTAAAAAGAAGGGTCTTGTAATAAGGGACATCCTCAGATTTATTTCTGAAGATAACCAAAATTATACCTTGTAGTTCGGATCTCAGCCCTTCTCAGCAGAGCTCGTCTTCGGGGGATCTTCTTCCGGAGATGATGGAGAGCGAAACGCCTCCACCTATCGCACCTTCATGCGAGGCGGACGACCTTGAGGTGTCGTCGTGGAGGGTTTCCCCGAGTCCGGCGGGGCTGGAAGGTCCGGCGCCAACTGGTGTGCGGTCGGAGGAGCTAAAGGATCTGCTCGGGCGAGCAGCTATCTCAGAAGATCACCGTGCGTTAATGGGTACGGTGATTGAAAGAGTTGCATCCGCTGAGAGCGGATTGCATGAAGCCGCCAGAAGCTTACTGACGGGGTTCGAGGTACGCAAAAATGATGTACCTTCTGACAGTTATGCATATAGAATGCGCCCTGTATAGATAGTAGCCCCTGAGACTCGGTATGTTGTCAAAATTGACAGCGTGCCGAGGATCATAATCTCAGTTATAACATATCACCGCTCCTAAATAGGTGGCGGGGCGTCCGGTGGCCAGCCGGACTGATGAATTTGCCAAACTAAAGCGACAACTTGACGAGGCAGATGCGGACATCGCGCTTGTCAATAAGCGGTTTGACGAGTCACAAGGTATGCGACTTCTTCGCGGACGCTCGGTAAGGAGCTTGACGCCTGCGTGCCTTACTACTTGTATGCTTAATGCAGGTGGTGCCGCTGCTGTGGAGGAGCTACAGGCGGAACTCGCCCGAGCTAAAGAGCAAGCCAGAAATAGTAATGTGGCCGTCTTAAGGGCGGCCGAAGAGCTAAAAGCCGAACGGGCTGCTCACTGCCGAAGTAAAGAGGAAATGGCCGATATGGCCATAAAGTTGAAGAATGCTACCGACCGCTGTGGGGTTCTTGAAAAAGAACGTCAGGCGGAGCAAGAGGACCTGAAAAAGGCCACCGCCGAATCCAAGGATGCCCGCTTTGCAATGAGAGCTGCAAAGGAGGAGCTGCGTCAGGCTGTGGATGTTGCTGCTGGAAAGCCTTTTCTGCTGCGGAGGAAGTTCACAGATCCGAAGTATGCTCAGTTGGACCGGTTATGGAGTTCGGAGGATGCTTATCTGGATTTAGCGGCGAGCGCCGCAGACGCGATCGAGCACTTCCGAGGCCAGAAGGGGCACAGAAGGGAAGAGCTGTTTTGGTCACAGTTCCATAGTCCAGAGCGTCCTCTTCCGTTAGCCGATCGGTTGGTCGAATGGGCCGAGCTGAATCGATTGTCCGGACTTGCCATGAAGCATGTCGTGACTCATTTGTGGCCGGGGAAACCTCGGCCAAGAGTTATTTTGGCTTAGTGCAGCGGTTCCTTGGTGCGGTACAGCGTGTCGACGCAATGAGGCGGTCGGCGTGCATTGAGGGTGCGCGGATGGCTCTTGCCCGTGTCAAGACATACCGGGCAGAAATGAAGGCCACCGACGCTATGCGTCCCCATATTCGCATTTAAGCCGAGTACCATTCGAGCGCTATTTTGAGGAAGTTCTTCCGGGCGCTCATTTAATAGAGACGCAGTGTTCGAAGGATGTTATGTTTGAATGACATGTGTAACTTATGAAACAATGTTTCAATATAATATAAGATCTTTTTATACTTGTGTGTTCAAGTAGTAAACTACTCCCTGTGCGGCCGTTGATGTATACGTATATATAACCTGAAAGATGGCAGTCTTGACATTTCACGCACATAGTGCGGGGGTGTTTGCAAAGAATGCGCTTTTTCACACTTAATCCAATGTCTTGGTCCTATTAAGGAGGTGGTAGCGTAGCAAACTAGGCAACCGGACTATAATGCTTTATCACTTTCACTTAGCCATAGGAGTTCGATGGTGGGGCTACTATATAGCACTGGAGGCACCGCACTCTCCCGAATTCGGGGTGCGTATATGCTTGACCGGGAAACGGTTCTTCGTTAAAGCGGAGGAATTCTTAACATTCCGCTGGGTCATCGAGTGGTTGACCAGTCTCTCGCTATATCATGACAGTCAGTTTTCGGCTTTCTCTACTGAGGTGCTCGCCCGGCCGAACCGGGCACAATCGCAGTAGTTCTCCTGGTGCCGCGTTAGCCGATAGAACGGAACGTAAGGCAGCAAAACACAGGAGGCGGGCAAACCCAACATTTGACCAAAGACATGATTAGGAGCTGATGCATATAAGCCCTAACTCGAGACGCCGAACACTCCCTAAGGTATTCGGTCTTTTATAAAGCGGGCCAAACAATGCCCTTGATAACAAGCCCCTGGTGTCCAGGTACGTGCAAAATTCTGACGCGGCCGATGCCAAAACGCCAGCCTCCTCCTCGGTTATAACAAGAGACCGGGGGATGAATAACAACAAGAGACAGTGAGAAAGGTTTACGCAGGGTCTTAATCTGAAAAGAATCCTTGCAACGGGTCCCTGCTGCACGTCTGCGCCTGTGTCTCCGTTGTGCCGTATCCTGGACGGGTATAGCACAGCGTTCATCTGTAAAAGAGAGGAACTTAGTTGAAAAAAAGATCGTGCGAAAAATGTAATTTGAAATAAACATAGTACGATTCAAAAAATGAATAAAATTGAGCTTTATTGTCTCTTGTTGTACATGCGTGGAGCCCCTTGTAAGGGGGGTACGCGGCTAGTAAGCATCGTGTTTATTTATGCCGGACTCGCCTAACCGTGTCCGAGGTCTGAACGACCTACTTTAGATGCTTTGATCAGCAAAGCCGTATTAGTGTGAGGCTGTCAAGGCAGTCTCACATTTTTCCGTATTCAAGGAATACTCAGAGTTTCCCTTTAATGAGATGATGCCTCGTGGACCAGGCATTTTAAGTGTAAGAGATGCATAATGCGGAATTGCGTTGAAGCGGGCGAAAGCTTCGCGTCCCAATAGTGCTTGATGGCTACTTTTAAATGGGGTGACATGGAAGACTACCTTTTTGGCGACGGAAGTTGTCGGATGAACCGAACATAACTTCTAATATTAGGGAGCCCGTACAATGGGCATATGTGTCTGGCATTATTCCTTTAAAGGAAGTGTTGCTATGGCTAATTTTTGTTGGGTCTATCCCCATCCTGCGGATTGTGTCCTGATATATCAGGTTTATGTCACTGCCGCCGTCCATGAGGACTTGTGTAAATTGGAATCCGTCGATTATAGGATCCAATATCAAGGCAGTCCATCCTGCGTTAGGATACTTTCGGAGTAGTCCCGATGGTCGAAGGTGATTGGTTTTGACAACCGGTGTTGGTACTCCGCTAGGGTAGTCTGCGGCGCGCATTTTAGTGGGCGCCGCTCTGCTTTTCCTTTTATCACGTGAAGTGAGTTTACTTTATTTTAACCTCTTGTGGGAAATTCTTTTGTTTTCCGGTGCTCTGCTTGTGGGGTTCGTCATCATCCTCACTTGGTGTGCCGAGCCCCTTGTGTTCGGCGTTGAGTCTGCCGAACTACTTGAAGACCCAACAATTTCTGTGGGTGTGGTTTGCAGGCTTCCCGGGAGTACTGTGGATTTGACATATCTTGTTCAAGATTTTGTTTAAGTTGGATAGCTCATCGCTATTGTCCTTAAGGGGCAGTTTTTTATTGTTCTGCCGAGAGCTTTTAAATCTGGCATTGACTGTTGCGCTCTTTGGACTGTTTCCGCTGCTCCGGCGCTGGTCCTTGTTGCGTCGTGGTTTCCCATTTCCATCCCTGACATCGGATGTACTTGGGTCGCTGGTGCTGCATCTTGCTAGCCAGCTATCCTCTCCCGCGCAAAAGCGAGTCATGAGGCTTGTTAATGCGGCCATTGTTCTCGTCTTTTCTTGGCTGAGGTTTCTGGCGAGCCATTCATCTCGGACTTTGTGTTTTAAGGCTGCTAAGTCTTCGTCGTCCGGACAGTTGACTATTTGGTTCTTTTTGGTAAGGAACCTGTTCCAGAATTTCAGGGCTGACTCTCCTGCTATTGAGTTATGTGACTTAGATCGTCTCAGATCCGGAGGGCGGACATAGGTCCCCCGAAAATTTGCGTTCAAACGCCCCTCGAGCTCTTCCCAACTTCCAATGGTGTTTTCGGAAGGCTTTTAAGCCAATGCCGAGCTGGCCCTTTGAGTTTGAGGGGTAAGTATTTTATGGTGTGGAGGTCATCTCCTCCGCCATGTGTATGTGCAGGATGTAATCCTCGATCCGCACTCCGAGTCTCATTGTTCCGTCGTATGCCTCTATGTTACGGGTTTGAATCCCGCTGGAAATTCGTGATCCAGCACCTCATCGGTGAAACATAGGGGATGTGCGGCGCCCCTATATTTGGGTATGTCGTGGTGTTCAAATACTAGACCCGCTGTGTTGCTCTCTAGAGCTTGCTTTCTTGGCCCGTAGATAGACCTGACTGGGCCATTCTTTTGGTGTGATTCCTTATGCGGATCGCGTGCCGGCTTGTGTGCGGTGCCGCTTGCCACTCTATGTTCGCCACGTCGTCGTCTATCCGACCGGGCGGCCTCTTTGTTCTTTGATCGTGGGGGCTCTACGGCCTCCTCGTCGAATTCGGGCAGTAGTTTTCGCTTTGGGTAGCTCTTTGTTCGGCGGTTATCGCCATATTTGTCTGTGGTGTTGAGTACTTTGCTCCATCTCATTCGGAATGCGTCTTCCGCTGTTTTGAGCTTCCGTTTCTGCTTTTTTAGGCTACGTGCGGTGACGACGAGCTCTCTGTCGAGGTTCTTCTGCTCCAATGATATGTCCGGCGAGAGATTGTCCGGACTGCTGTCATTGCCGGGGACGGGTTGTTTATCCAAGTTATCTTGTTCGGATGGTTGCTCCATGGCATGTTCGTCGTCGGCCGGCTCGCCCTGCTCTATGGTTGCGTCTGTGTGGGCGTTGTCTTTGTCGAGGTGGGGTTTTGAGCGGCGCTTACGTCGCCGTTTTGACTGCTTTTTAGGAGGATTACTTTTCGCAGTGTCCCGTTGCTCCTCGCTATTGCTTCCCTTGGATGTATCCACCATGCACACATCGTGAGTTGTGGTGGCCTTCCAGTGCCCTGTAGGCGCTGGTTCTTGGTCGTCTCTGACATCGTCGTCCATACCGTCGATGTCTTCGGAGTCGAAGTCGAGCATGTCGGTTAAATCATCGACAGTGGCTACGAAGTGGGTGGTGGGTGGGCGTTGAGTTTCCTCGTCGTCCGAATCCCAACCTTCCCGACCGTAGTCCGGCCAGGGCTCTCCTGATAAACAGAGAGACTTTAGTGAGTTCAGGATATCGCCGAAAGGCGAGTGCTGAAAGATGTCCGCGGCAGTGAATGCCATAACCGGCGCCCAATCGGATTCGACTGGCAGGCGCGCGGAAGGTTCGGAGTCCGGAGAGGAGTCCGGCACCTGGGAGTCACGAGCTTCGCGACGGACAGGGATGGTGTTCGGATCGATCGCCGTAGAGATTTCAGCCCCCGAGGTGGTGTCCAACCAACCATCCTCGATCGGCGAGATCGGCTCCGAATCAATGGTCGGAGCGGACTCTTGTGCGACCTCCAGGACACTGTTCGGCGGCAGAGTTAGATCATGCCCATCGAGATAGTGCGGCGCGCTCGTCTGCGGCTCGAATCCGTTGAAGATCAAGTCTCCGCGGATGTCGGCCGTGTAGTTTAAACTTCCAAACCTGACCTGATGGCCAGGGGCGTAGCTTTCGATCTGCTCCAGATGGCCAAGCGAATTGGCCCGCAGTGCAAAGCCGCCGAATACGAAGATCTGTCCGGGAAGAAAGGTCTCACCCTGGACTGCATCGTTGTTGATGATCGAAGGAGCCATCGGGCCTATCGGTGACGACACAGAGGAACTCTCGATGGTAACAGGAGACAAGTGACATGATGTTTTTACCCAGGTTCGGGCCCTCTCGATGGAGGTAAAACCCTACTCCTGCTTGATTAATATTGATGATATGGGTAGTACAAGAGTAGATCTACCACGAGATCAGAGAGGCTAAACCCTAGAAGCTAGCCTACGGTATGATTGTTGTTCTATCCTACGACTAAAACCCTTCAGTTTATATAGACACCGAATAGGGTTAGGGTTACACAAAGTCGGTTACAATGGTAGGAGATCTACATATCCGTATCGCCAAGCTTGCCTTCCACGCCAAGGAAAGTCCTATCCGGACAAGGGACGAAGTCTTCAATCTTGTATCTTCATAGTCTAGGAGTCCGGCCAAAGATGATAGTTCGGCTATCAGGACACCCCCTAGTCCAGGACTCCCTCACCCCAGGTGCTGCTCTGGCCCATCGGGAGTCTTCTCGTCTATAAAAAATACATAAAAAGTTTCGCGGTGTTTGGACTCCATTTGATATTGATTTTCTGCGATGTAAAAAACATGCAAAAACAACAACTGGCACTTGGCACTATGTCAATAGGTTAGTACCAAAACATGATATAAAATGATTGTAAAACATCCAAGAATGATAATATAATAGCATGGAACAATAAAAAATTATAGATACGTTGGAGATGTATCAGTAATACTGTAACATCCCAAATTTTCAATTTGGAATGTTATACATTAGATCATCAATGCATATCATCTTTTATTTGCTTTGGGTTTTGATCCTAGAAATTCTACGCAACTCAAGGACCCACGGAGAGAGTTGGGAATTCGTTATTTTCATATTTGAGTTTTTCTCAAATTTTGAAAATGGGATCATTTGATTTTAATTATTTTATCATCAATTATTTCTACTACAAAAATATGAGAGAGGGAATAAAATGACTTTCCCAAAATAAAGAAATATTGAGGATTTAATTAGAAAATCAAATAAGATTTTATTTTGGAGTTTTTCGCCTTTTATTTGAATTTAGGAAAAATATGTGTTTTTCAAAATTTGCATTTAGGCCCAAATAAATGTTCATCTAGTCCGGCTTGATTTTAGAAGCCGAGGAAAATTTATTTCGGGATTTTTGGAGTCCGTTTAGTATTTCTTTTGTTCAATTTTCTGCGCGGAATTATTTAAAAAAAACGAACCGACTTCGGGCCGTCCCGAGCGGGACACCGCCCGGGGGCAGCCTTTAAATAGCGCCGCCCGAGCCCTGACCCACCAGCCCGCCATTGACCAGCCGCCGCTCAAATAAACCGCCTCGAGCCGCCGCCGCCCGCCGCGCCACCTCAGGCCGCCCGCCGCCGCCGACTCACCGGAGCCACCGACCCGCCGCCCGAGGTTGCCTCATTTTCCGCGCCGCCGGTTTTCTCGAAAAACCGTTTGGTTTTCCGTCGGTTTTTCGCCGGTTTTTTTAAAGTTTCCTTCTTTTATTAGATCGGTTTATTTATTTTCGGTTCGGTTAAATAGCGAGCGTTCGCTCGTTCGTTCGTTTTAACGAACGTGTTCGTCGTTTAGATCTAGTTAACGAACGTTCGTTTTTTAACATGTTCGTCGTTTTTCTTTTTCTCGGATTTTCCGCGATTATTTTCTGATCGCGATTTCTGATCCGATTTTCGTTTTAGTATAACTTTTCGCTCGTTTATCGAAATCAGGCGATTCAAGCATCTAGAGTTTCGTCTCGAAACCCTCTTTCCGAATAATCAACTTAAACCAGTTTTTTCTTCTGTAAAATTTGACTTAGATCTAGATTAGTAAAACGAAGCTGTTTTCTTTCGCCGTTTGACTTTCGTTGCTTCGTTTGATTTGATTCTTTTTGCAAACTGGAGTTCTTAAGTTGAACTTTCTGGTTAGATCTTTTATTTGAGATTTACCTATGCATTAGATGAGTACTGATTGTATGCTTGTTTGTTTGTCTGCGATAGAATACCCGGAGTGCGCCGCCTGTTATTTCGAGTCTCTAGGTCTCGCGGATCATCAGCAAGGCAAGTAACACTTTCCAATACCCAGTTTTTATTACATTAGATCAATCCTCAAACATTGCATGATTAGGATCAAATTAAATTGTCGGTTTTGGGAAGTAGATGAGGTAGTACCTATTACCTGTTTTATTATCAAACCCTTGGGAGTTACTTCTACGTTTGCTTATTTTGCCATGCTATGCAAGTAGACGTGGATTGGGTGAGTGATTTCCATGACAAATGTGAGATTGTTAATTAATGGTTTATTTAAGGTGGCAACATTAATACACATCTGGGTGGATTGAGGTACCTAGTTATTCCAGGACTTGCCTGTTTTTTTTGAACCGCCACCCAGGCTCAAAGGGATCATGAGATTATTCAAACTAGAAACTTCCGTGTGCAGCCACAAGCCATTATGGGCTCTGGCATAGTTGATTATGTTGTGCGAACTCTTACGGGTAGACTAGCAGATGTAGGGGAAAGTAGGTGTACCGGTCTACCCTTCGTAAGGTGCTAGAGCTTCTGAAAGACTGTGTCTCGGTCATCCGTTTCTCATACATCATGTAGTGCAAGAAATCCAACGGAGGCGATCGAGTCTTGTGGGGAAAAGTGTGCAAATCTCTGCAGAGTGTATAAACTAATCATGGTTAGCCGTGTCCCCGGTTATGGACGTTTTGAGTATCTAGTACTTGGATATCATGTGAATCTCATCATGTTACTTTATGTAATTTTGTTGGGTTTTAATGATGATTATTTTAATCGGGATTGAGGATGCTGTCAACCATTCTCAATGTTTAACAACCACCATGATAGTTAAATAAATTTATTCCTTTGCAGTACGGAAAAATTGGCTTTTTGCAAAACTGTAACCATAGAGCTTTCCACCAGCCATATATGCATGTAGTATAGGATTACTCTTTCATTACTCTCTATGTGTTACATTGCCAGCATATTCCATGTGTTGACCCATTTCGGGCTGCAACTTTTCATGTTGCAGACTTTTCAGACGATGAGTAAGGTGCTTTTAGGTCGTGGTTCTATACTCAGTGATGCCGTTGGAGTTGATGGACTCGCTTATCTTCCAAGCCTTCCGCTGTTATCGTTGTTAGATGGCCTTAAGCCATATTTATTTTGCTAAGTTCTCTTTTGAGACATTCGATGTAATTAGTGTGTGATTGCTACTCTGTTATAAATCCTTCAAGTAATCGTGTGGTGTCGACATTCTTGATCCGTGGATGACACTGAGCACAAAGATCGACTGCTTGAGGTCCTGCTCGCTACAAAGATGGTATCAGAGCACACCGACCGTAGGACACGGCCACTAAGCTAAAGCCCTAGATCACTACTCTTTCTTCTCATTTCTGACTCCTCATCTTTTCTATTCTTTTAGGATGGCGGATGCAAGGAACAAGTTCACACAACCGGATGAAGATACACCCTTTGGATATCACTTGAAGGAAGTCACTAGATACCTGAACATAGGAATACCAAGCTTCACCGGGATTTTCAACGCCACTTTACCTGAAGAGGAGCGTTGGATGATTCAAGTTCAAATTCCAGGCAGGACATTTGCACCAGTCACGGAACCCATAGAGTTTTCCTTTGATGCACCAACTTGGAGCCTAGGAAAGAGCATGGCAGCCCACATCGCCATGGGCCGAATTGGAAAGGTTTACCACAATGATCTCAAGAATACCATCTACCAGATTTGTGGGCGCCGCGATGAGCAATGGGAGATGATCAAGACCAGGAGGGACAGATCAATCGCAGCAGCTTACATTCAGGAATTAAACCAGCACATCCGACGCCAGGAGAACCAGATGTGCGCAGGTATGGAGGATCTACAGAAGGCCATGACCATGATCAAGGAGCTAGAAGAAGAACTCAAGGCTACACGTGAAGACTACATGGAGGAGATTGTCGCTCTAGTGAGACAGAACGGCGACCTTAAGGAGAAGATTGGAGTATTTATGGGAGGTTCAGCACCCAAAAGACAAGATGACGATTCAACTTGTCCGGATAATTATATCATCATCGACGACACCGACTCGGACCCCGACGATAGTGATGATGACTATGTTGATGAAGCTGGAGCGGATATCATGGAATCTTCATCGGAGCAGTTTTTCTAGTTGACCACCATAACAGTAGTAGTGTTCCACCATGTACATAGCATAGTCCACGCACTTCTGCGATAGTTCTAGACCGTTTGTATGCTTTTGCTTGATTGAATGAAGTGATTTTGTGTGTTTTGTCTCATGTGCATTGGGTAGTGTTTTCTCTTTAGACCCCATTCTATTCTTAACTCTCGCCTTTTCTACAAACCCTCAGATGCCTCCGAGATGTGACAATAGATTTGCTTTCCCACCGGAGCTCACTCAGTTGATCCAGCAGCAGAATGCGTTGATGCAGTTGCTAGTCCGCAACTGCAACAACAACAACAACAACAACAACAACAACCCACCACCACCACCACCTGTTGATCATTTAACCCGTTTTCTTAGGCTGAATCCGCCGCTGTTTTCCAGTAGCACCGAGCCAATAGTGGCAGATGATTGGCTCCGTAAGATAGGGAGGGAGTTGACCACTGCAGGATGTATAGAAGGGGAAATGGTGAAATTTGCCGCACATCAGCTAGAAGGACCCGCAGCAGCATGGTGGGAGAATTTTACAGCCACTTACCCTGTAGACACTGTCACATGGGATCAGTTTCAGCAAGCTTTCTGTACTGCCCATGTTTCAGCAGGAGCTATGGCCATGAAGAAGCGTGAGTTTCGCAACTTGCGCCAAGGAGGACGGACAGTTGGCCAGTATGTGGATGACTTTAGTAAGCTAGCACGTTATGCCCCAGATGATGTTGCTACGGATGCAGCTAAACAGGAGAAGTTTCTGGAAGGACTGAACGACGAGCTGAGTATGCAGTTGATGGTAGCAAGCTTCAATAACTACCAGGAGTTGGTAGATCATGCTCTTATGATTGAGGGGAAGAAGCAGGAGATTGAAAACCGCAAGAGGAAGTATGGACAAGGGAAGTTTAATTCTGGAACTCAGCAGAAGCCCCGTTTTACCCCTAAACCGGGAGTTCATTTTCATCATACCCATGGAGGAGGTAGTTCACACAACCATAATGGCCCCAAGAATGGTAGTGGGAATGGAGGAAGCAACGGCCAGAACCGTACCAACCCATCAACCCCAGCCAAGAAAGACCTGAGCCAAATCACTTACTTTAAGTGCAATAAGACTGGGCATTATGCAAATGAATGTTCTGAAGGCCAGAATGGCAATGGAAGCTCTGGAAAGAAGCCAAACCCTTTCAACAGGGGACAGGTGAACCACGTTAGCGTGGAGGAGGTTGAAGCTCAGCCTGATGCAGTAATAGGTAAGTTTTTGGTTAATTCATTTACTGCACTCGTTCTTTTTTATACTGGTGCATCGCATTCATACATATCAAGGGGATTTGTGGATAAGTATAGTCTGCCCACTAGGGTTCTTAAAACACCTATGCTAGTAAGCTCACCAGGAGCGGAGTATATGGCCAGTCAAGGATGTTTTCAAGTGCCATTAAGTATAGGAAGGCATATTTTCCCAACGGATTTAATTATTCTGGAATCCCAAGGATTTGATGTAATTCTTGGTATGGATTGGCTGTCGATGTATGGAGGAAACATCGATTGCGCCAGTAAGACAATTTTGCTTACGACACCAGAAGGAAGAAGGATCAAGTATGTATCCCGGCATGTGCCATATAGGATGCAAGTAAATTCCTTATCAGGAGTTGTGCAGGAGGAAGTACCAGTGGTAAAGGATTTCCCTGATATATTTCCAGAAGAGTTGCCAGGCATGCCACCAGATCGACATATTGAGTTTTTGATTGAGCTTTTACCAGGCACAGGGCCAATATCAAAGAGACCATACAGGATGCCCGCAAAGGATTTGGTGGAGATTAAGAAGCAGATTAAGGAGTTATTGGATAAAGGTTACATTCGCCCAAGTTCTTCGCCTTGGGGATCACCTGTACTTATAGTGGAAAAGAAGGATGGATCGTTAAGGATGGTTGTTGATTATCATGGATTGAATGAAGTAACGATCAAGAACAAGTACCCACTACCAATGATCAATGATGTGTTTGATCGGTTGCAAGGAGCTAAGGTGTTTTCCAAAATTGATTTACGATCAGGATACCATCAGTTGAAGATTCGAGAGCAGGATATACCCAAGACAACATTCACCACAAGATATGGACTGTATGAGTATACCGTTATGTCATTTGGTCTGACTAACGCACCTGCCTATTTTATGAACATGATGAACAAGGTGTTTATGGAGTTTTTGGATAAGTTCGTCATAGTGTTCATTGATTATATTTTGGTTTACTCGAAGAATGAAGAGGAACATAAGGAACATTTGCGATTGGTACTGGAGAAGCTCAGAGAACATCAGTTATATGCCAATTTCAGCAAATGTGAGTTTTGGTTGAAGGAAGTAGGGTTCCTCGGACACGTTATATCCGGAGAAGGAATAGCGGTTGACCCCACAAAGGTTAACACTGTGACCAATTGGGAAGCACCAACAATAGTTGGAGAGATCCGGAGTTTCCTTGGACTGGCAGGATACTACCGGAGATTTATTGAGAACTTCTCAAAGATTGCAAAACCTATGACGGAGTTGCTGAAGAAAGATACCAAGTTCATATGGACTGAGGAGTGTGAGGCTAATTTCCAGGAGTTGAAGAAACGTTTGGTTACCTCACCAAAGGTTGATTTCGCTGCACCAGACTAAAGATTATGAGGTGTATTACGACGCTTCACGTCGAGGACTTGGAGCAGTGCTCATGCAGGAGGGAAGAGTTGTTTCGTATGCTTCACGACAACTGAAACCTCACGAATTTAATTATGCCACGCATGATTTGGAGTTAGCAGCCGTAGTGCATGCATTGAAAACATGGAGGCATTTCCTCATTTGAAATCATTGTGAGGTGTATACGGATCACAAGAGTTTGAAGTACATTTTCACGCAGAAGGAGTTAAACCTCAGACAAAGGAGATGGTTGGAGCTCATCAAGGATTATGATATGAGATTGCCTCTATAAAGGAGAAAATGAGCGAAGGAAAAGCTAAGGGATTTCGTGAGGATGAGCATGACACCCTATGGTTTGAAGATCGTGTTTATGTGCCCAATGATCCGGAGATCAGGAAGTTGATTTTGCAAGAGGCACATGATTCACCATATTCGATTCACCCAGGAAATACCAAGATGTATTTGGATTGGAAGAATACTTTCTGGTGGACCGGAATGAAGAAAGATATTGTGGAATATGTAGCGATTTGTGATGTATGTCGAGAGCAAAGGCGAGCATCGAAGCCAGCAGGATTGTTACAGCCATTGCCGATACCCGAATGGAAGTGGGATAAACTAGGCATGGATTTTATCACGGGTTTACCTGTGACTCGTTCGGCTATGACTCAATTTGGGGTGTAGTGGATCGGTTGACGAAGGTAGCTCATTTCATCCCAGTGAAGACCACTTACACCAGTGCTAAGTTGGCAAAGATATACATGACCAGGATTGTATGTTTACATGGAGTTCCGAGGACTATCGTATCTGATAGAGGAACCCAATTCACCTCAAAGTTCTAGAAGCAGTTGCATGAAACTTTGGGTACCAGGCTGGAGTTTAGCACAGCTTTCCACCCGCAGACAGATGGACAGACCGAGAGAGTCAATCAAATTTTGGAGGATATGCTGAGAGCTTGTGCACTAGATTATGGATCTAGTTGGGACGACAATTTGCCATATGCGGAATTCTCTTACAACAACAGTTATCAATCCAGTTTGAAAATGGCCCCTTTCGAAGCCTTGTACGGAAGGAGGTGCAGGACCCCATTGTTGTGGGATGAAGTTGGAGACCGCCAGTTGTTCGGGTCGGATTTGATTAAGGAGTATGAACGGAAAGTGAAGTTGATTCACGATAGGCTTAAGGTAGCCCAGTCCAGGCAGAAGAGTTATGCGGATTCAAAGCGCAAGGAGACAGTTTACGATGTCGGAGACAGAGTTTATCTTCGAGTATCTCCACTACGAGGAATTAAGCATTTTGGAGTTAAGGGAAAGTTAGCACCACGTTTTGTAGGACCATATCATGTTTTGGAACGTATGGGAGAAGTAGCCTACAAGTTGGAATTGCCGAAGGATTGTCAGGAGTTCATGATGTATTCCACGTTTCCCAGTTAAAGAAGTGCCATGTGAAGATGGCTGAAATACCACTAAGGGATACAGTGCCATTGGAAGCGATTCAGTTGAATAACGATTTGACCTATGAGGAGAAACCAGTTAAGATTCTCGAGGTTGCCAGTCGAGCTACTCGCAGCAAGGTTATCAAGTTCTGCAAGGTTCAGTGGAGCCACCACACCGAAGATGAAGCCACCTGGGAGCGAGAGGAAGATTTGCAAAAGGACCACCCTCACCTATTTTCTAGCCAACCCGAATCTCGAGGGCGAGATTCCTCTTAAGGGGGGTAGGTTTGTAACATCCCAAATTTTCAATTTGAAATGTTATACATTAGATCATCAATGCATATCATATTTTATTTGCTTTGGGTTTTGATCCTAGAAATTCTATGCAACTCAAGGACCCACGGAGAGAGTTGGGAATTCGTTATTTTCATATTTGAGTTTTTCTCAAATTTTGAAAATGGGATCATTTGATTTTAATTATTCTATCATCAATTATTTCTACTACAAAAATATGAGAGAGGGAATAAAATGACTTTCCCAAAACAAAGAAATATTGAGGATTTAATAATAAAATCAAATAAGATTTTATTTTGGAGTTTTTCGCCTTTTATTTGAATTTAGGAAACTATGCGTTTTTCAAAATTTGCATTTAGGCCCAAATAAATGTTCATCTAGTCCTTCTTGATTTTAGAAGCCGGGGAAGTTTTATTTCGGGATTTTTGGAGTCCGTTTAGTATTTCTTTTGTTCGTTTTTCTGCGCGGAATTATTAAAAAAATGAACCGACTTGGGCGTGCCGCGGGATACCGCCTGGGAAGCTTTAAATAAGCGCCGCCTTGAGCCGCCTTGACCCAGCCCGCCATTTGCCAGCCTGTCCAAACCCTAGCCGCCGCCGCCTTGAGCCCCGCGCCGCCGCCCGCCGCTGACTCGCCAGAGCCGCCGACCTGCCACCCGAGGTTTCCTCGTTTTCCGCGCCGCCGGATTTCTTGAAAAACCGTTCGGTTTTCCGTCGGTTTTTCACCGGTTTTTTTTAAGTTTCCTTTTTTTATTAGATCGGTTTATTTATTTTCGGTTCGGTTAAATAGCGAGCGTTCGCTCGTTCGTTCGTTTTAACGAACGTGTTCGTCGTTTAGATCTAGTTAACGAACGTTCGTTCGTTAACCTGTTCGTTGTTTTTCTTTTTCTCGGATTTTCCGCGATTATTTTCTGATCGCGATTTCTAATCCGATTTTCGTTTTAGTATAACTTTTCGCTCGTTTATCGGAATCAGGCGATTCAAGCGCCTGGAGTTTCGCCTCGAAACCCTCTTTCCGAATAACCAACTTAAACCAGTTTTTGCTTATGTAAAATTTGACTTAGATCCAGATTAGTAAAATGAAGCTGTTTTCTTTCGCCGTTTGACTTTCGTTGCTTCGTTTGATTTGATTCTTTTTGCAAACCGGAGTTCTTAAGTTGAACTTTCTGGTTAGATCTTTTATTTGAGATTTACCTATGCATTAGATGGGTACTGATTGTATGCTTGCTTGTTTGTCTGCAATAGAATACCCAGAGTGCGCCGCCTATTATTTCGAGTCTCTAGGTCTCGCGGATCATAAGCAAGGCAAGTAACACTTTGATCATACCTTTTCCAATACCTAGTTTTTATTGCATTAGATCAATCCTCAAAAATTGCATGATTAGGATCAAATTAAATTGTGGGTTTTGGGAAGTAGATGAGGTAGTACCTATTACCTGTTTTATTATCAAACCCTTGGGAGTTACTTCTACGTTTTCTTATTTTGCCATGCTATGCAAGTAGACGTGGATTGGGTGAGTGATTTCCATGACATATGTGAGATTGTTAATTAATGGTTTATTTAAGGTGGCAACATTAATACACATCTGGGTGGATTGAGGTACCTGGTTATTCCAGGACTTGCTTGTTGTTTTTGGACCGCCACCCAGGCTCAAAGGGATCATGAGATTATTCAAACTAGAAACTTCCGTGTGCAGCCACAAGCCATTATGGGCTCTGGCATAGTTGATTATGTTGTGCGAACTCTTACGTGTAGACTAGCAGATGTAGGGGAAAGTAGGTGTACCGGTCTACCCTTCGTAATGTGCTAGCGCTTCTGAAAGACTGTGTCTCGGTCATCCGTTTCTCAAACATCATGTAGTGCGAGAAATCCAACAGAGGCGATCGAGTCTTGTGGGGAAAAGTGCGCAAACCTCTGCAGAGTGTATAAACTAATCATGGTTAGCCGTGTCCCCGGTTATGGACGTTTTGAGTATCTAGTACTTGGATATCATTTGAATCTCATCATGTTACTTTAATTAATTTTGTTGGGTCTTAATGATGATTATTTTAATCGGGATTGAGGATGCTGTCAACCATTCTCAATGTTTAACAACCACCATGATAGTTAAATAAATTTATTCCTTTGCAGTAGGGAAAAATTGGCTTTTCGCAAGACTGTAACCATAGAGCTTTCCACCAGCCATATATGCATGTAGTATAGGATTACTCTTTCATTACTCTCTATGTGTTACATTGCCAGCATATTCCATGTCTTTGACCCGTTTCGGGCTGCAACTTTTCATGTTGCAGACTTTTCAGACGACGAGTAAGGTTCTTTTAGGTCGTGGTTCTATACTCAGTGATGTCGTTGGAGTTGATGGACTCGCTTATCTTCCAAGCCTTCCGCTGTTATCGTTGTTAGATGGCCTTAAACCATATTTATTTTGCTAAGTTCTCTTTTGAGACATTTGATGTAATAAGTGTGTGATTGCTACTCTGTTATACATCCTTCAAGTACTGTGTGGTGTCAGCATTACTGATCCAGGGATGACACCTGAGCACAGAGATCAGACTGTTTGAGGTCTGGTCGCTACAAATACACATCACAAGAAGCTTGCAAGCAAAGCGACTAAGGATTTAGTTGCAAGATGATGTATTACGGAACGAGTAAAGAGACTTGCCGGTAACAAGATTGAACTAGGTATAGAGATACCGACGATCGAATCTCGGGCAAGTAACATACCGACAGACAAAGGGAATTACATATGTTGTCATAAAGGTTCAACCGATAAAAGGTCTTCGTGCAATATGTACGAATCAATACAGGCATCCAGGTCCCGCTATTGGTTATTGACCAAAGAGGTGTCTCAGTCATGACTACATAATTCCCTAACCCGCAGGCTCGCACGCTTAACGTTCGTTGACGCTAGAGTAGTATTGGGATATTTGATGAGTGGTAACCAAATGTTTTTCGGAGTCCCGGATGTCAAGAGGAGTCTCGGAATGGTCGAGAGGTAAAGATTTATATCTGGGAAGTCATATTTTGGGTTCTGGAAAAAGGTGCAGTTTTTTCGGTATTGTACCAGGAAGCTTCCAGAAGGTTCCGGAGGATTCTGGAGGGGTCTGGAAGTCCACAAGTGGCTAGGGAAGATAAAAAATGAAGGAGTTCTAGTAGGGATAGGATTGGACTTGGAGTCTAAGTCCTCTCCCCCTTAGCTGCGCCCTAGGGCTTGGAGGGGCTGTTTCCCATGCCCCTCCACCTAAATATATAGAGGGGAGGTGAGGGAGTCCTGGACTAGGGGGTGTCCGGATACCGAACTATCATCACGGCCGGACTCCAAGACTATGAAGATACAAGATTGAAGACTTCGTCCCGTGTCCGGATGGGACTTTCCTTAGCGTGGAAGGCAAGCTTGGCGATACGGATATGTAGATCTCCTACCATTGTAACCGACTCTGTGTAACCCTAACCTATCCGGTGTCTATATAAACCGGAGGGTTTTAGTCCATAGGACGAACAATAATCATACCATAGGCTAGCTTCTAGGGTTTAGCCTCCTTGATCTCGTGGTAGATCTACTCTTGTACTACCCATATCATCAATATTAATCAAGCAGGAGTAGGGTATTACCTCCATCGAGAGAGCCTGAACACAGGTAAAAACATCGTGTCCCTTGTATCCTGTTACCATCCGCCTAGACGCATGCAGTTCGGGACCCCCTACCCGAGATCCGCCGGTTTTGACAATCGACATTGGTGCTTTCATTGAGAGTTCCTCGTATGCGTCACCGATAGGCCCGATGGCTCCTTCGATCATCAACAACGACGCGATCCAGGTGAGACTTTTCTCCCGGACATATCTTCGTATTCGCGGCTTTTGCTGCGGGCCAATTCTCTTGGCCATCTGGAGCAGATCGAAGCTACGCCCCCGCCATCGTGTCAGATTTGGAAGTTTGAACTATACGGCCGATATCCGCAGAGGCTTTATCTTCGACGGATTCGAGCCGCAGCCAAGCGTGCCGCATCGCTCCTCGATGGGCATGATCTAGCTCTACTAACAAAGGCCCTGGAGGCCGCACCAGCATCCGCTCCGACCCTTAATCCGGAGCCGGATTCCCCGATCGAGGACGAGTGGTTGGACACCGCCTCGGGGGCTACGATCTCTACGGCGATCGAGCCGAACTCCATCCCTGTCCTTTGCGAAGACCTTGACTCCAGGGTGCCGGACTCCTCTCCGGACTCCGAACCCTCCGCGCCCCTGCCAATCGAATCCGATTGGGCGCTGGTTATGGAGTTCACTGCCGCGGACATCTTTCAGCACTCGCCCTTTGGCGACATCCTGAATTCACTAAAGTCTCTCTCTTTATCTGGAGAGCCCTGGCCGGACTACGGACAGGAAGGTTGGGATACGGACGACGAAATTCAACGCCCACCCACCACCCACTTTGTAGCCATCACGATGATTTAACCGACATGCTCGACTTTGACTCAAGACATCGACGGTATGGGACGACGGCGCCGGAGACGAAGACCCAAAGTGCTCACAGGGCACCGGAAGGCCACCTCATACATCGACATATACATGGTGGATATCCCAAAAGATGGGAACGGCGATGGAACAATGGAGGATGACCCTCAAAAAAACAGCAAAGCGCCCGGCGTCAGTGGCGCCGCTCTAAATCCAGCCACGGCAAAAGCGGTGATTCCGGCACGGAGATAATAACACCCGGACGGTCAAGACAACCCCTCCAGCAGGACTTAGCGTGGGAGGAGGGAGAAGCAAGTCCGCATTTACGGCAAGGCGGCGTAAAGAGAGGCCGAGGCGATAATTATGCGCCTCCTCCAAAGATGAGGCAAGCCTCGGCGATGGCAATTTGTCATGCCCGAGGATCCCTTGAACAGGAGCATTTCAAACGCAGGCTTATAGCCATGGCAAGCAGCCTCAAGAAAAGCAGCAACAACTTAGAGCTGACCAAGACCTGCTAGTCGACAGATGGATCAAGTCCTTGCAGCCAAGAGTATGAACTCGAACACCCCTCAAAAGCTACCCCCAAACGCAGGCCGTTGCCTTGATCGGAGGAGGAAGCACCCAAGTCACCAGCGCCGACATGGCGGACCGACCACCCGTGGCGCGACAGAAGCCTCTCGGCCCTCCGCTCAAGCCACACCCGAAGCTGCTCAAAAAGTACCAAGGCACGGAAAGCGCCGGACTTGCGAGATATATTGGAGGATAAGGCAAAACATACAAGATCGATCTACGGATCGCGTGGGCGTAACGACGCGGGATGATTACCGTCGCGCGGATACAGAAACCGGCCGGGCCGAACACGATGAACAAAGCTCATATGAGCTACGTCGTGATATAGCCCAATACGTAGGCGCCAAGACACCCACTATGCTTCACGGATGAAGTAATGGATCATCAAATCCCGAGGGCTTCAAACCCGTAAACATCGAATCATACGATGGTACCACAGATCCTGCGGTCTGGATCGAGGACTATCTCCTCCATATCCACATGGCCCGTGGTGATGATCTACATGCCATCAAATACCTCCGACTCAAGCTTAAAGGACCAGCTCGGCATTGGCTCAACAGCTTGCCGGCCAGAATCAATTGGTTGTTGGGAGGACACGGAAGCCGCATTCCTTGATAACTTCCACGGCACATATGTGCGACCACTGAACACCGATGACCTTAGCCACATAATTCAGCAGCCGGAAGAATCGGCCGGACAATTACGGACACGGTTCCTCACAAAGAAAAATCAAATCGTTATTCGTCCGGATGCAGAGGCCCTTGCAGCCTTCAAACATAACATCCATGACGAGTGGCTTGCCCGGCACCTAGGACAGGAAAAGCCGAAATCCATGGCAGCCCTCACAACACTCATGACCCGCTTTTGTGCGGGAGAGGACAGCTGGCTAGCCCGAAGCAACAACTTGGCCAAACACCCTGATAGTTCGGATACCAAGGACAGCAATGGCAGGTCACGTCGCAACAAGAACAAGCGCCGCATTAACGGTGATAATGCTGAAGATACGGCCGTCAATGCCGGATTCAGAGGCTCTAAACCCGGTCAGCGAAAGAAGCCATTCAAAAGAAATACCTGTGGCCCGTCCAACTTGGACCGAATAATCGATCGCTTGTGCGGATACATGGCACCCCGGAAAAACGCCAATCACACCAACAGGGATTGTTGGGTGTTCAAGCAAGCGAGCAAGTTAAGTGTCGAACTCAACGACAAGGGGCTGCATAGCGATGACGAGGAAGAGCCCGCCGCCCGAACAATAGAGGATGAAGGTTTTCCCACACAAGTGCGGACGGTGAACATGATATACGCAACCCATATACCCAAAAGGAGGCGGAAGCGTGCACTAAAGGGCGTATATGCGATGGAGCCACGCCCCAAAGTTCAACCCATGGTCTTCCTGCCCGATCACCTTCTATCGAAGGACCACCCCACTAGCATTAAATCACGGCGGTTTCGCCGCATTGGTCCTTGACCCAATTATCAACGGATTTCACCTCACCAGAGTCCTGATGGACGGTGGTAGCAGCCTGAACCTGCTTTATCAGGATATAGTGCACAAAATGGGCATAGACCCCTCAAGGATTAAACCTACAAAGACGACCTTTAAAGGCGTCATACCGGTGTAGAGGCCAATTATGCGGGCTCGATTACACTCGAAGTGGTCTTCAGATCCCGGATAACTTCCGGCGAAGAGTTAATCTTCGACATCGTCCCGTTCTGCGGCGGCTATCATGCATCGCCGGATGAACCGCATTTGCAAAGTTCAATGCGGTGCCGCACTACGCATACCTCAAGCTCAAGATGCTAGGCCCTCGAGGAGTAATAACGGTCAATGGAAACACCGAACGCTCTCTTCGAACAGAGGAGCACAGGGCGGCCCTCGCGGCGGAGGTACAAAGTAGCCTCTCACAGAAATTCTCGAGTCACGGCCACTAAGCGTCCGGACACCGCTGCGCCCGGAGTAACTCTACAACAAGACCGCCTGGCACGATTCAAGCACGCGTAGCAATCCGGCCCCAACCCCAGCCGTCGCAAAATTGCGAAGCTAGTATTACGCGTACATAATTACGCTCTGGAGATACCATGGGCATATGGGGAGGGGCACGACCACAGCACGCCAAGAATGTGGCTCGACCGCACCAGGGGCTCCCGATTGTGTCATTCTTTTTCCTTTTTCTTTTTTCTCACTTTCAGGACTCTGTTTTCCAGAAGTCCTGTCTGGCACTAGAATCGCAGAACTCACGATGCAACAGCCAGGGAAGCAGAAAAGCCACGTCGAGTGTTCATGTGGTCTCTATTACGAGCATTATACCTGTTTTACATACCATCCCGCAGCTTACCCCTGGAGGGGGACATGTTAGATAGTCCCATCCCTTGCTTATCGCACTATTTGTATCGTTACGCTTTCATTGCGATTACCTTTTGAATAAACAATACATAGCTTTTGCTTATTATTGCACTCTTTTCTTTATATATGTTCATTTCATGACATGTCGCACCCGTACACTTTGGTATGGCCAATACACCAGGGGCTTAAGTACCCCAAAATTATGGTGTGATAAGTCCAAACACTTTCACAAGTGCGGCACCCCGAACTTATAGCATTATATGAATCGGCTCCGAATCATGTCTTGGGTCAATAGTTGGGTTTGCGGCTCCGTATTTTGGTACCTTACGTTCCGTTATATCGGCTAACGTAGCACCGGGAGAACCACTGCGATTGTGCCCCAGTTGAGCTGGGTCGAGCACCACAGTGGAGAAAGCTAAAACTAACCGTCATGATAGGGCGAGAGCCGGCCGCTGTTCGAGAGGTTTTTTCAGGTCCCTAAAGACTTATGCCGCTTAGAGCGAGGAACCGGAGTTGTCCGTCCAAGGCGTGGATAGCGCCCCGAACTCGGTCTTCCGAATACTAGGGGCTTCGCCGAAATTTAAAATTATAGAATTCTATGGCTAAGTGAGAGTGTTCAAGCATTATAAGTCCAGTTGCCTAGTTCGTTGTGTTGAGCGCCTCCCTAGATGGACCCAAGAATGGGAACAAGAGTGCTCAAGTTTATCCCGAACACCCCAGCACTGTGGGCATGGGGGCTGAAGCCAACGACTTGCCATCTCTCAAATTTGATAAACGGCCGCCTGAAGGTAATATTTTAAATTAACAAGCGTTGCTTAGCGCATATGAACAAGTTTTCAGCGTAGAGGATAACAAATGCGAGTCTATTCAAAAATTACATCTTTGGAGCACTCATCCGCTATTCGGCGGGCACCCTTCAGGAGGCCCTCATAGTACATTTTGGGCGTGCGATGCTCCTTGCCCTTCGGTGGCCCATTCGTCACAAGCTTCTCCGCATCCAGCTTGCCCCAGTGCACTTTAGCACGGGCAAGGGCCCGACGGACACCTTCAATGCAGACGGAGTGCTTGATGACTTCAATCCGTGGACAGGTGTCCACCAGCCGCCGCACTAGCCCAAAGTAGCTCCCAGGCATGGCTTCCAATGGCCACAGCCAAACTATGAGGCCCTTCATGGCCTGTTCGGCGACCTTGTGGAGCTCGACCAGCTGCTTCAGCTGGTCGCTCGAGGCACCAGATGTCCGCCTCGATATCGAGACCAGAACACCTTTTCCGTCGAGCTCCCTCCTTGGCGCGGTAGAATGCGGCAGACATCGGACACACTACGGGCAAATCTGCGAATGCTCTTGGAGAGCTCGAAGTCGGGTAAGTAATAGGTAATTCACTTTCACATGCTTGCTTTGCATAAAGAATGCCTTACCGCCGCTATCTTCTTTAATGATTCAATTTCTTGGAGGGATTTTTGGGCCTCGGCCTTAGCAGCTTTGGCACTCTCAAGAGCCGAGGCGAGCTCGGACTCTCGAGTCTTCGAGTCACGTTCCAAACTCTCGTGTTTTTCCACGAGAGCTTGGAGCTCTTGCCGTACCTTGGCCAGCTGCGACTCCCCCTTCTCTCGCTCGGTGCGTTCCATGCCGCTTTGTTTCGGCCACGGACACCGCCTCCTTCAGGGTCGCCACCTCGTTCGTGGCCCTGCAGTACCCATGTTATTCCTGTTATTTTTTGCAACCAAAACCTTTTCTATAAGGTATTTCTTTAATAAGGTATTACTTACCTTCCTTGTCCTCGAGCTGCTTCTTGGCTTGGCCGAGCTCGTTCTCGGACCGCTCAAGGCTCTGCTTCAATGCATTGACCTCCAGCGGTCGGTCAAGGCAAAGGTCGGCAGCGCAACTGCATTCCCATATTGACATACTTATGTTAGACTCCTGCGTATATCTTTTTAGATCCTTAGTCCGCTTTTCTTTCCGAACACCGAACTAAGCATAAGGGCTACCGTCTATGCGGTAATATTTTTACATATTCTAAACTTACCTCAAAGCCTGTTAGAAGGCTGGTACAGGCTTCGGTCAGCCCGCTCTTGGCGGACTGAACTGTCCGGATCACCGCACTCATAACAGTGCGGTGCTCCTCCTCGATGGAGGCGCTGTTAAGCACCTCCAGTAAGCTATCCGGTGCCTCCGGTTGGACGGAGGACACCGGCGTCTTACCCTTCTTACGAAGGGACCGCTTGCCGGACTCCGGAACCGCTGAAGGTTCCGGCATGGAGTCCGGACAAGGGTCGGGCTTAGAGCCCCTGGGGGTCTTGCCCCCCACGTGCCTGGAGTCCGGGAGGTTGCCTTGCGGCGCCTCCTGCGCCACCTCCTCTTGACCAAGCCCCCTTGGGGCAGCACCGCGGTGTCGTCCACAGCGTGAGGTGAGGAGGCGGTCGGAAGTGAAGTACTCTCCATTTCCGACGAACTCAGGGACCCGCTCGACGAAGTGGCGAACTCGCCCTTGGGCGGGCTGCACGATTGTTCGACATTAGAGAACACTCTGCAATAATAAAAAAGCCATGGGTATCCGGACACTTACGATCTCGCCAGGGGCTTGGCCCTTGTAGGCCAATCCTCCTCGTCGTCGTCGACGTTGGTGGAGAAGTCCGGAGGAAGGGTTCTTCCCTTCTTGGACCCTCCGACCTCCCGGTTGGGAGGCCTTCCTTCCTCTCCTCCCACTGGGGAGAAGCTTCTTTCCTCCTCCTCGTCCTCGTGGAGAAGATTCTGCTTCAGAATCTGATAGCACCTGGCGTCGGGAGCTCCTTCGAGTTCCCGTGGCCTCCTTCTTGGCCTTCTTCTCCGGCACCACATGGGGTACCGGAGCCAGCAACCCCGTCAAACGGGCGTCCGCCGGGTCTTCCGGCAAAGGAGCCGGACAACTAATCTGTCCGGACGTCTTCAGCCAGTCCTGTCAAAGATTAGGGAGTTTTAGATCCCACATAGAGTCAATCTATGAAAAAAGAGTCCCGTAAAGGGTAAAATAACTTACCTCGCCGGCTTGACGCCGCGAGCTATATCCGCGATCTTTGTTAGCGGATGCTGGGGCTTCAGCGCCCTTGAACAGCACCTTCCAGGCATCTTCGTACGTAGTGTCGAAGAGCCGGCTCAAGGTTCGGTGCTGTGCCGGATCAAACTCCCACAAATTAAAGGCCCGTTGTTGGCATGGGAGAATCCGGCGGATGAGCATCACCTGGATTACGTCGACAAGCCTGAGATTCTTGTCCACCAGGTTTCGGACGCATGTTTGGAGTCCGGATAGCTCGTCCGAATTCCCCACGTCGGGCCCGTCTCTTTCCATGACGAGAGCCGTGTGGGGAAGACAAATCTGAATTCGGGGGCTGCCACCCATTCGGGGTCGCGTGGCTCGGTGATGTAGAACCACCCGATTGCCACCCCTTTATTGTCTCCACAAAGGCGCCCTCGAGCCATAGGACTTTGGCCATCTTGCCGACCATGGCGCCTCCGCACTCCGCTTGACGGCCGCCCACTACCTTCGGCCTGACATTGAAGATCTTCAGCCATAGGCCGAAGTGGGGCTGGATGCAGAGGAAGGCCTCGCACACGATGATAAACGCCGAGATGTTGAGGATAAAATTCAGGGCCAGGTCGTGGAAGTCCAGGCCGTAGTAGAACATGAGCCCCCGGACAAATGGGTGAAGTGGAAAACCTAGTCCGCGGAGGAAGTGGGGGAGAAACACCACCCTCTCATGGGGCACAGGGGTTGGAATGAGCTGCCCAGCGTCGGGCAGCCTGTCTTGTGATGTCGCCGGACAAATATCCGGCCTCCCGCAGTCTTGTGATGTGCCCCTCCGTGTGAGAGGAGGCCATCGACCTGCCTCCCGCTCCGACATGGTTGGAGAAGGTTGAGGTGGGATGTGCGGACTTAGGCGCCTGGAGCTCGAGTCTTGTGAAATGGATGAGCAAAGGAGGAAGAAGGCGTAGGTGAAAAGGTGGATCCCTATCCCCTTATATGGACGGACGAAGCTATGCGTCCCCCACCATCCTGGTAAAACTCGCTTATCTCCCAAGCACCGTAATCAATGACGCGGAAGGGTTACCCACGTCCGTATTGATGAGAATCCCGGAATAAGGGGGCATGATCTATGCTTTGATAGGACGTGCCAAGGAAACCGCCTCGCTAAACGCGCTAAGGTGGAACGGTAAAAAACAATTCATATAAAGGCCTGGCCGTGGTGTGATGTCACGCCGCGGAATACGTCAGCAGATCTGTGCAAAAGTTATTCTCACTACGGTGGTATGTGGAACTTTTTTTGCAGAGCCGGACACTATGCTTGTGTTCAAAACCTTCTATGAAGTATTCGGAGCAGGAACCCGCCTTGCAATGCCGAAGACAATATGTGCGCCGGACTCATCGTCATTGAAGCCTGGTTCAGGGGCTACTGAGGGAGTCCTGGACTAGGGGGTGTCCGGATAGCTGAACTATCATCACCGCCGGACTCCAAGACTATGAAGATACAAGATTGAAGACTTCGTCCCGTGTCCGAATGGGACTTTCCTTGGCGTGGAAGGCAAGCTTGGCGATACGGATATGTAGATCTCCTACAATTGTAACCGACTCTGTGTAACCCTAACCTATCCATGTCTATATAAACCAGAGGGTTTTAGTCCGTAGGACGAACAACAATCATACCATAGGCTAGCTTCTAGGGTTTAGCCTCCTTGATCTCGTGGTAGATCTACTCTTGTACTACCCATATCATCAATATTAATCCAGCAGGAGTAGGGTATTACCTCCATCGAGAGGGCCTGAACCTGGGTAAAAACATCGTGTCCCTTGTCTCCTGTTACCATCCGCCTAGACGCACAGTTAGGGACCCCCTACCCGAGATCCGCCGGTTTTGACACCGACAGAAGGGGCGCCCCAAGAGGACACACCAAGCCCTTGGCGCCCCTCTCTCTCTCTCGTTACTCCGTAGTTCCACTGCCTCGTCTTGGCGACGCTTAACGAAGCGTTCTCGGTGCTCCACCACCACGAGCACCACCACGCCGTCATGTTGGTTGTGATCCCATCTACTTCTCCTCTCCCACTTGCTGGACCAAGAAGGAGGAGACGTCATCAAACCGCACGTGTGCTTATATCGGAGGTGTCGTCCGTTCGGCACTAGATCGATTGGATCGTGATCGGATCGCTGATAACCCACAAGTATAGGGGATCGTTTGTAGCCTTCTTCGATAAATAAGAGTGTCGACCCAACGAGGAGCTAAAGGTAGAAAAAATATTCCCTCAAGTTCTATCGACCACCGATACAACTCTACGCACACTTGACATTTGCTTTACCGAAAATAAGTATGAAACTAGTTTGTAGGAGTGATGCTACAACTATTTTGCAAGAATAAAACTAGAAGTACTTTGCAAGACAATAAAAGTTAGGTGTTTAGTAAAAGGGTTTGTGTCAACAAGAAAGTTATATGTCCCTATGAAATCGATAACAAGTACCGGTAATCATTCTTGCAATTTTATGTGAGGGAGATGCATGAGATAACATACTTTCTCTACTTGGATCATATGCACTTATGATTGGACCCCTATCAAGCATCCGCAACTACTAAAGATTATTAAGGTCGTGAAACCCAACCATAGCATTAAGTATTAAGTCCTCTTTACTCCCATACGTCATACCCCACTTGCTCAGGTTTAAGCTTCTATCACTCTCGCAACCCACCATAAGCGAATGATACGTCTCCAACGTATCTATAATTTTTGATTGTTCCATGCTATTATATTATCTGTTTTGGATGTTTAATGGGCTTTAATATGCTCTTTTATATTATTTTTGGGACTAACCTATTAACCAAAGGCCCAGTGCCAGTTTCTGTTTTTTGCCTATTTCAGTGTTTTGCAGAAAAGGAATACCAAACGGAATCCAAACAGAATGAAACCTTCGCGATGATCTTTCTTGGAATGAAAGCAATCCAGAAGACTTGGAGTTGAAGTATGGAACTCCGCGAGGCGGCCACGAGGCAGGAGGGCACGCCCCACCCTCGTGGGCCCCATGGAGCTCCACCGACGTAATTCTTTCGCCTATATATACTATTATACCCTAAAAACATCAGGAGCCCACAAAGTAACTTTTCCACCGCCGCAACCTTCTGTACCCGTGAGATCCCATCTTGGGGCCTCTTCCGGCGCTCCGCCATAGGGGGAATCAATCACGGAGGGCTTCTACATCAACACCATAGCCTCTCCGATAATGTGTGAGTAGTTTACCACAGACCTTCGGGTCCATAGAGTTATTAGATAGATGGCTTCTTCTCTCTCTTTGATTCTCACTACAAAGTTCTCCTCGATGTTCTTGGAGATATTTTCGATGTAATACTCTTTTGCGGTGTGTTTGCCGAATGAATTGTGGATTTATGATCAAGTTTATCTACGAATAATATTTGGTTCTTCTATGAATTCTTATATGCATGATTTGATATCTTTGCAAGTCTCTTCGAATTATCAGTTTAGTTTGGCCTACTAGATTGATATTTCTTGCAATGGGAGAAGTGCTTAGCTTTGGGTTCGATCTTGTGGTGTCCTTTCCCAGTGACAGTGGGGGCAGCAAGGCACGTATTGTATTGATGCCATCGAGGATAAAAAGATGGGGTTCATATCATCTTGCTTAATGCGTTACTCTGTTCTTATTAACTCAATACTCTAGATGCATGCTGGATAGCGGTCGATGTGTGGAGTAATAGTAGTAGATGCAGAATCGTTTCGGTCTACTTGACACGGACGTGATGCCTATATTCATGATCATTGCCTAGATATTCTCATAACTATGCGCTTTTCTATCAATTGCTCGGCAGTAATTTGTTCACCCACCGTAATACATGCTATCTTGAGAGAAGCCACTAGAGAAGCCCCCGGGTCTCTTTCTTATTATATTGCATCTCTTTTATTTACAACAGATATCGTTTACTATTTTGCAATCATTATTTTCCAATCTATACAACAAAAATACCAAAAATATTTATCTTACTATCTTTATTAGATGTCACTTTTGCGAGTGACCGTGAAGGGATTGACAACCCCTTTATCGCGTTGGTTGCAAGGTTCTTGATTGTTTGTGCAGGTACTAGGTGACTTGTGTGTTATCTCCTACTAGATTGATACCTTTGTTCTCAAAGACCGAGGGAAATACTTACGCTACTTTGCTGCATCACCCTTTCCTCTTCAAGGGAAAACCAACGCATGCTCAAGAGGTAGCAGCATACCATGAACATATTGCAACACCCTTCAGCGGGGGCCCCTCATGTTTGCGCGAGAACGGAGGGAACCATAGGACAACACCATAAATAAAATATACAATCATACCAACCAAGATCACGATTAACCCACAGGACAAAACGGATCTACTCAAACATCATAGGATAACCATAGATCATTGGGAAATAATATATGGAGTTGAGCACCATGTTTAAGTAGAGATTATAGCGGAGAGAAGGGAGGTTACACCGCTGCATAGAGGGGGAGAGATTTGTTGTTGACAGTAGCAAGATTGTGGATGTAGATCGTCGTCCCGATCGTTACCTCGGCGGCACTCCGGCGCCACCGGGAGCGAGGGGGAGAGAGCCCTCCTCCTTCTTCTTCTTCCTTGGCCTCCCCATAGATGGGAGGAGAGTTCCCCCTCTGGTCCATGGCCTCCATGGCGGCGGAGGGCGGGAGCCCCTCCGAGATCGGATCTCCCTCTCTGTTCTCTTATGTTTCGCATTCCCCAGATCTGGCCGAAAACCGTTTCTTATATTCCCGGAGATCCGTAACTCCGATTGCGCTGAGATTTTAACACGATTTTTTCCGGATATAAGCTTCCTTGCGCCCGAAATAGAGCTCCAACCGACGTTCGAGGAGGGCACAACCCACCACCACGCGCCAGGGGCGCCCCTGGTATCTTGTGGGGTGTGTGGGCCTCCGTTTGCGATGATTCCAAGTCCCCAAAATCACAAATATTCCAAAATAATTCTCCGTAAAAATTTATTGCATTTGGACTTCGTTTGATATGGATTTTCTACGATACAAATAACATGCAAAAGCCAGGAACTTGCACTGGGCACTGGATCAATAGGTTAGTCCAATAAATCATATTAAAAGGTGCCAAAAATATGTGAAAGTTGTATAATATTGGCATGAAACAATCAAAAATTATAGATACGACGAAGATGTATCAGCATCCCCAAGCTTAATTCCTCCTCGTCCTCGAGCAGGTAAATGATAAAAAAGATTTTTATGTGGAATGCTACCTAGCATAAACTTGATCATATATCTAATCATGGCATGAATATTAAGACATAGGTGATTCAAAGCAATAGTCTATAATTTGACATAAAGACATCAACACTCAGGCATCCCAACAAACAATCATGTCTTTCAAAATATCAACGCTAAAGATAGCTATCCCTACTAAATCATATAGTCTTGTCATGCTCTGTCTTCTTAACAGAAAGTATTTATCATGCACAACCCTGATGACAAGTCGAGCAATTGGTTCATACTTTTTAACGCGCTTCAGCTTTTTCCTACTCTCACGCAATACATGAGCGCAAGCCATGGAAACAGCACTATAGGGGTAAATATAGAGAAGACAAAAAAGTAAGAAAGTCTCACATTGATGCGGCTAACCAACGAGCTATGGAGATGCCCATCAATCGATATCAACATGAGGAGTAGAGATTGCCATGCAACGGATGCACTAAGAGTTATAAGTGTATGGAAGCTCAATAGGAAAACTAAGTGGGTGCGCATCTAATCCTATAATGAAAATTCCAACTATTATATCAAAGTGACAACATATGAGACTCTCCATATGAAAAACATGGTGCTACTTTGAAGCACAAGTGTGGTAAAGGATACTAACAATGCCCCTTCTCTCTTTGTTTATTTTTTTCTTTTTTCTTTCTTTTTTTATTTTTATTTTTTCCTTTTTCTGTGTTTTCTTTTTTTTCTCATTGTCCGGAGTCTCCTCCCAACTTGTGGGGGAATCATAGTCTCCATCATTCTTTCCTCACTGGGGCACTGCTCTAAAAATGAATAATGATCATCACACTTCTATTTACTTATAACTCAAAAGAAATAAAAATTACAACTCGATACCTATGACAAAGTATGACTCTATATGAATGCCTCTAGCATGTACCAGGATGTGCAATGATCTAGTGTAACATGTATGAAAAATGATGAACGGTGGCTGAGCCACAACTACCATGTCAGCTATATGATCATGCAAAGCAATATGACAATGAATGCTCAAGTCATCAAATGGAAGCGGTGGAAGTTGCATGGAAATATATCTCGGAATGGCCATGGAAAAGCCACAATAGGTAGGTATAGTGGCTGTTTTGAGGAAGATATAATAAGGCTTTTGTGTGATAGAGCGTATCATATCACGGGGTTTGGATGCACCGGCACAGTTTGCACCGACTCTTGATGTGAGAAAGGGGTATCGTAGAGGCTAGCAAATTGCAGAAAGGTAAGAATGCGTATAATCCATGGACTCACATTAGTCATAAAGAACTCATATACTTATTGCAAAAGTTTATTAGCCCTCGAAGCATCATGCCCCTGCTAGGGGGATAGATTGGTAGGAAAAGACCATCGCTCGTCCCCGACTGCCACTCATAAGGAAGAGAATCAATAATAAATCATGCTCCAAGTTCATAGCATAACGAGAGACTACACGTGGATGCTTAGGGAATCACAAACCTTAACACCAATATTCTTAGTAACCACAATCGTTTACTGGTACCTCCCACATATTATCATCTCTATATCGCAAAACTATTGCAAGCAATCAAACATATCATATTCAGTGATCCATAAGTTTTATGTAGGATTTTATGACTAACCATGCAATTGACCAATTCCTGTTGACTCTCTAAATAGATATAAGTGAAGCATGAGAGTTTAAATCTTTCTACAAAAGACCATGCTCTAACAAATATAAGTGAAGCTAAAGAGCATTCTTCAAATAATGGTTTTTCCATGTGAAGAGAAACAGGCAATCCAAACTTCAAATGATATAAGTGAAGCACATGAAGCATTCTATAAAGCAATACTCAAAAGATATAAGTTAAGTGAAATGAGCATTCTATAAATCAACCATGGACTATCTCATACCAGCATGGTGCATAAAAGAAAAATCAAAACTAAAAGCAAAAGACGCTCCAAGATTTGCACATATCATATGAACGAAACGAATCCGAAAACATACCGATACTTGTTGAAGAAAGATGGGATGCCTTCCAGGGCATCCCCAAGCTTAGACGCTTAGTCTCCTTGAATATTTACTTGGGGTACCTTGGGCATCCCCAAGATTGAGATCTTGCCTCTCCTCCTTCTCCTCACATCGAGACCTCCTCGATCTTTGAACACTTCATCCACACAAAACTTAGCTGAACTTTTAGTGGCCGGGTTAGTGAATATGGCAATGAAATCCCATCATGTACTGCTATAACATTATTGTATAATTATAAACAAACATTACCCACTGTATGCTATCACAATTCTATGGCCCCAAGTCAAGGAGGCTTCAACAAGAATTCGAACATACACAAATCATGAAGCTATAGCAGCAATCTGTGAAAACAGGGCACTCTGTAAAAATTTGAACATCCACCATACTTCTATAAGTCTAAAAATTCTGAAAAATTAAGACAACGTAAACAATTTGTATAGCAAGACTGTGCACAAAGTTTCAGAAACGTTTGACGTTCCAGCAAAAAATAAAAATTCACACACTACAGCCAAAGTTTCTATTTCTGCACCACACATATCAACAAGCAATCTAATCATCTAAAGGCAAATATTGGCACATTATTTTTATAATAAAATAGAATTATACAAGGGCATAATTATATTTGTTGAGAAGTTTTTGTAATTAAGATTCACAAAGTTTCCATGAGCATAAACGAAGATCAAGGAGCTCCCCCACTTCAACAATGCTCGTCTCTCTCACTTTCACTTTCCTTTTTGAAAAGTTTTAGGTTCCCCTCTATATTTTTTTAAAATTTATAAAAGCACTCAACAGAAATAAATGACTCTCTAAAACTTCCGGGTAGCCTCCCTGGCAGCGCTTTCTTTAAAGCCATTAAGCTAGGCATAAAGTGCTCAAGTAATGGATCCACCCGGGTCCCAAGGTATATCAAAGCCAATTTTAATTAGCAATGATTTGGCATTTAGTAGTGAGGAGAAAGCAACATATATCATGCAATAACGAAGTCTACTCTCTTCCTATGCATCAGCATGTCATACAAGAACAATTCATGCATATCAAGTAAAGGCCAATACATAGCATAAGTAGTTTCTTGCAATTTTATCATGTTAGAAACATAGAGAGGTGGAGATATAGTTACTCTCTCATAATAATTGGAAGTAGGAGCAGCAAGCACATGTATTCATCAAAATCATTATGTGCAACGGTAAAAGGCAACCCATCAATATAATCCTTAATAAGTGCAAACTTCTCCGATATAGTGTAGTTGGGAGAATTCAAAAAGATGATAGGACTATCATGTGTGGGTGCAATAGCAACAATTTAATGTTTAACATAAGGAACAATAGCAAGTTCATCTCCATAAGCATAATTCATATTGGCATCTTGGCCACAAGCATAACAAGCATCAAGTTCATCAAAAAGGGATATTTCAAATGAATCAACGGGATCATAGCAATTATCATAGCATTCATTCTTCGGTAAGAACGAAGGGACATTAAACAATGTATGAGTTGAAGAGTTACTCTCATTAGAAGGTGGGCGTGGGTAGCTAATCCGCTCTTCCTCCGTTTGTTATTTGCTCTCCTCATCATCTTTTTCATCCAATGAGCTTGCAGTTTCATCAATTTCTTCTTCCATAGACTCCTGCAAAATTTTAGTCTCTTCTTGGATAGCGGAGTTATTCTCAATAAATACATCAATATTGTAATTGTATTTATAATTATAATAGCAATATTTAAGGATAGCAAGATTTTCAGGTCTATAAACTGAATCATCAAAATCTTCAAACTTTTTAAACAAAGATTCAATTTCATAAGCACCCTTAAAAGCAACAAATTCTTCAATTCGTTCCACATCATAGTAATCATATATACCATTAGCACAAGAAGCTAAGGTTTCATTATCATTAAATTTGCATGAAAAGGGAAGATGTGGAGCATTCATTCTAGAGCAACAAGTATAATCATGTCTCAAGCATAGACCCCGAGCGTACCAACGCAACATATAAATTTGATCCCATACCAATTTCCCTTTTTGTGTCAAGCGATAATCCCTAAAGTATTCACGTTGATCCAATGTTACTCCCATTATATAGTTGAATGGGGTTTTCTCGGGATTATCAAAGTAGTGCATAATATCTCTCACATAACGAGCATCGAGGGTTTTTGGAGGTTCCCCATCTCCATGAGTAGCAAGTACAACTAATTTTTTTGGTGTTTCGTGTTCCATATCCATAATTAAGGATAGAGAAAAACTTAGAACAGGAAATAAAACTACTCAGTGATAAAGCAAACAAGCACACACGAGAATATTCACCCCACGCTATAACTCCCCGGCAACGGCGCCAGAAAAGGTCTTGATAACCCACAAGTATAGGGGATCATTTGTAGCCTTCTTCCCTAAATAAGAGTGTCCAACCCAACGAGGAGCTAATGGTAGAACACATATTCCATCAAGTTCTATAGACCACCGATACAACTCTACGCACACTTGACGTTTGCTTTACCGAAAACAAGTATGAAACTAGTTTGTAGGAGTGATCCTAGAACTATTTTGCAAGAATAAAAATAGAAGTACTTTGCAAGATAATAAAATTTAGGTGTTTAATAAAAGGGTTTGTGTCAACAAGAAAGTTATTTGTCCCTAGGTAATCGATAACAAATACAGGTAATCATTCTTGCAATTTTATATGAGGGAGAGGCATGAGCTAACATACTTTCTCTACTTGGATCATATGCACTTATTATTGGACCCCTAGCAAGCCTCCTCAACTACTAAAGATCATTAAGGTCGTGAAACCCAACCATAGCATTAAGTATCAAGTCCTCTTTACTCCCATACATCATACCCCACTTACTCGGGTTTAAGCTTCTATCACTCTCGCAACCCACCATAAGCGAACCATGAACATATTGCAACACCCTACAGCGGGGCCCCCTCACGTTTGCGCGAGAATGGAGGGCACCGTAGGACAGCACCATAAATAAAATATACAATCATACCAACCAAGATCACGATTAACCCACAAGACAAGACGGATCTACTCAAACATCATAGATAACCATATATCATTGGGAAATAATATATGGAGTTGAGCACCATGTCTAAGTAGAGATTACAACGGGGAGAAGGGAGATTAAACCACTGCATAGAGGGGGAGAGAGTTGGTGTTGATGGTAGCAAGATTGTAGATGTAGATCGCCGTTCCGATCGTTGCCCCGGCGGCACTCCGGCGCTACCGGGAGCGAGGGGGAGAGAGCCCCCCTCCTCCTTCTTCTTCTTCTTCCTTGGCCTCCCCCTAGATGAGAGGAGAGTCCCCCCTCTGTTCCATGGCCTCAATGGCAGCGGAGGGGCGGGAGCCCCTCCGAGATTGGATCTCCCTCCCTTTTCTCTTATGTTTCGTGTTCCCCAGATCTGGCTGAAAACCGTTTCTCATATTCCCGGAGATCAGTAACTCCGATTGCGCTGAGATTTTAACACGGTTTTTTCGCATATAAGCTTCCTTGCGCCCGAAGTAGAGCTCCAACCGACGTTCGAAGAGGGCACAACCCACCACCACGCGCCAGGGGCCTGGGGAATGCCCTGGTGTCTTGTGGCCTGTGTGGGCCTCCGTTTGCGATGATTCCAACTCCCAAAAATCACAAATATTACAAAATAATTCTCCATAAAATTTTATTGCATTTGGACTTCGTTTGATATGGATTTTCTGCGATACAAAAAACATGCAAAAAATAGGAACTGGCACTGGGCACTAGATCAATATGTTAGTCCAATAAATCATATAAAAAGGTTCCAAAATATGTGAAAGTTGTATAATATTGGCATGAAAAAATCAAAAATTATAGATACGACAGAGACGTATCAATCGCGAAGAGTACGACTACATCAACCGCGTGGTAAACGCTTCCGCTTAGCGATGTACAAGGGTGTGTAGATGCTCTCCCCCTCTCGTAGCTATGCATCTCCATGGATAGATCTTGCTTGTGTGTAGAAATTTTTGTTTTCCATGCAGCGTTCCCCAATAGTGGCATCATGAGCCAGGTCTATGCGTAGATGATATGCACGAGTAGAACACAAAGGAGTTGTGAGCGGTGATGTTAATACTGCTTACCACCGATGTCTTATTTTCATTCGGCGGCATTGTGGGACGAAGCTGTCGGATTTCGGGTTCAGTCAAAACCCTTGAGGTTCGAACACTGGGGTGCGCATGAAGATCTCTCCTCCCCCTAGATTACACGCACCACGATCTCACGGCCTAGCTCAACGAACCCAAAGAACAAAGGGACACAAGATTTATACCGGTTCGAGCCACCGTTGTGGTGTAATACCCTACTCCAGTGTGGTGTGGTGGATTGCCTCTTGGGCTGAGGATGAACAGTTACAAGGGAAGAATAGCCTCCTGAGGAGAGGTGTTCTTGTGCTTGGTGAGCTGGTGTGGTGTCTCTCCAGCTGGTCTAGATATGTCCCTCTCTATGGTGGTGGCTAGTCCTATTTATAGAGGCCCCGGTCCTCTTCCCAAATATTGAGCGGGAAGGGATCCCACAACGGCCAAGTTTGAAGGGGGACAGCTAGTACAAGTTATCCTGACAAAAGTAGTCTTCGCCTGCCAAAGGCTCTGGTGGTGACGCCGTCTTGGGCTCCATGGTGACCTCTGTCCTGCTGGTCTTGGTCTCGTTGCACCGATATGGAAACCTTTTCCTGATGCCTCGGGACTCCTCGCCTGCGCTTGCCTCTTTAGCACCAAAGAGGAAACAAGGACACTGTGTGCGCTTGCGCCCACCTAGCACCCGCCTGGTCATGGTCGTCATGGCTTGCGTCACAAGGACCTCGCGAGGTGCCCCTTGCCTTGATCTCTCCGCTCCTCGCAAGCCAGCCTGGTGAGGCCGCCCTTGAGGAGGTCTTGCATCGTCCGCCTCGCGAGGCTTGGCCCCTTGCGAGGGTATTGGGTGTTTGCTGGTGAAGATGGGCCGTATGGGGCTGCTGGTGGAGCCACGCCGTGGGCCGCAAGCAGGCAAGTCTGGGGACCCCCATTCCCAGAACGTCGACAGTAGCCCCCGGGCCCAAGGCACGCTCGGACTTGGCTTTGAGGCAAAGCCAAGGGGCAAGTGCGGAGCGCCGAGGGACCCAACAGCCTACGGCCCCGCTTGACGCGTGGCAATTGATTGGACATGGGTGGCCCCGCTTCCCCACGCAGCCTTGATATCCACCTAGCTAGGCGGCCACCGTGATTTACACAGTTATCCCTCATCGCTTGGCGACGCACCCCTCCTAGTCTCATGCCTTTCCGAATCAGTAACCTCCTCTTGCAATCTGCCCCGAACTCGGCCCTCCTTGTCGCCATGGCGCCTCGGCGAATGGAGAAGGGAAAGAAGAAGTGGCAGTCTTTAGCTGGGCCACCCCCGGCCATTGAACCCGTTGTGGGCTGGTCATTGGTGCTCAACCAGGAGGCTATGGACAAGGTGCGCCCCATGCTCGCCGCTGACTTCAACAAATGGGGGAGGACAGCGGCCTGGCCTGCATCCCGCGCCTTCGTTGATAGGACAGCCACTGAGGTCCAATTCTTCATCAACTTCTTGTGGGCTGGCCTAATTCCTCCCTTCTCCGCCTTCTTCAACGTCGTGTTCTCCCACTATCAGATCCATATGTTGCACCTGGGTCCCCAATTAGTCGCCCTTCTTGCTATCTTCGCCTTCGTCTGCGAGGCTATGGTGGGTATTGCTCCTTCGGTGGCCCTACTACGCCATTTCTTCTCGCTGCACCTGACTGATCCTCGGCAAAGCTCGGGATGCCTGAGCATCCAGGCCGTGGATGCGACGACCGGCTCGGGAATTGACTTTGAGCTCCAACCTTCTGCGAGCGGGTTCCGGACACGATGGGTGTATGTGGATGTTGGCGTGCTCAACCCCCTGCTCTTGCCCCCGTCGGAGCCCGCGACCCCGTGTTGAGTGCTGCTTCTCCTCTTGCCGGTGGCTCCTCAGGGTCCCTTCTGCTAGGGCCACGAAGTCTCTCGGGAAGCAACCTCCTCCTGCCTCGAATCCCTTGCTTGCCTTGAGCGCCTCAAGCCAGCATGTTGCCCCCAGCGCGCGGCTGGTTGGAGAGGCGAACACGCTAGCCTGGCGCCTCGAGCCTACGCCTTTTCTATCTCTTATTTGTGGCCTATCCTCGGGTGCAGCAAGCGTGCCAAGGGCTCCTCCTCCGGTCATGGACGGCGGCTGGATGGCTTCGATCCTGGCTTCTACTTCGAGCAGTGGGCCCTCACCCGTCCAGGCCTCCACCATGGCCCACACGGTGATCGGGGAAGCGCCAGCCCCCAGCCCCCTGCTGGGAGGGAGCGAGCCGCTTCGGGCCCCTTCAGCAACCCCTGCTGCGGAAGATGGGCCTGGTCGCGCACTCAAGCTTGCGCGCGAGCGGAGTGTCATCCGCCATGAGCTCTTTCGGGATGCGATGGGCGCGATGACTCGGCTTGGCGGAGAACTCGCGAATGTTGACACGCGCCTTGAAGCCGAGGGTCTCCGGCTGGCGGAGGAGTGACATCAACTGAAGGGAGCCATCAACTTCGGGCGCCTCCAGCGTGAGCATGCTAATGCGAGGCCGAGGCATCCTTGGCAACATCGCGCGAGGCCAGCGCCCGAGCCTTGGGGGAGGCTAGGGAGGCTGACCGTCGCCGTGTGATCTCCAAGGAGCGCAGGCAGGAGCTCCTGGCCTTGAACGCCTCTTTGGAGCAGCAGGTGGAGGCGCGCAGGGCCGCCCTAGCGTCGTTGAAGGGGTCGCCCGGCGCGGAGGAAGAGACCCGAAAGCGCGAGGAGACGCTGGCGCTGGAAGCCACGGAGCGTAGCCTTGAACTTGAGAGGTTGGAGACGAGGGAGCGCCAAGTTGCCCAAGCAGAGGATGCCATTAACGCTCGCGAGGCGAGGATCCAGAAGGAGGTCGACAGCAGGTTGGCGGAGGCTTGCGCTGACCTCGACAACAGGTATGGCATGAGGCCGGAGCTTGTGGGAGTTGAAGCTGATGGCCGGGGTTCTGCCTTGAGGTCAACGTTGGCAGAGGCGGAGCAGCGCGAGAAAGCTGCCGCTGCCGCCCTAATCATTGTGCAGGCCGAGCTGGCCTCTGCCCGCGCGGTACTGCTCCCACTTCAGCAGGGAGGAAGTGCTCTACCGGCAGACGCTGGAGAGCGTGCATGCCCCCATGCTCCAAGGCCTCAGGATCTGAGCCAACGCGGCGCTGGGCGCCATCTGTGACGAATATGCCCCTCATCCCCACTCAGACGATTATGCAAGCTATCTCCGCTTTTTTACCGATGTGGTGACACGCCTGGAGAACCGATCTGAGAGGGCTCGCGAGCTCGTTGAAGAGAAGAGTCGTGGCCTGCTCGGGCGTGCATTCTCCAGTGTCTTCAGCCATCTCCAGAACATCAACCCCAACTTCGATTTTGACGCCGCCATTGCCCCTGTACCCGGGGCCATCCGGGGCGACCTGGCGCGCTGGGTGGAAGACAATGTGGATGCTCTAGTCAGGGCTTTCGCCTTCGAGGACGACGCGGTGGTGGTCACGGCGGATGAAGGTAACGTGGTCGACGATGGTGAGGGCGGCGCTGGCAATGATGGCGGTGATTCCGGCAGCGACGCCAGCGACGCGCCTGAGGGCGACCCGGAGGACGCGGGGAGAGACATGTGCGATTGAGCCCGCGCTTCCTTGTCGTTGACCCTACATGCGAAAGCTCGGGCACGGCCCTGGAAGTTGTAAGAGCATTTTGGGAGGGGAAGCCCCTCATGTAAACAGATTACTCCTTCTATTCCCTAGGCAAAGCTAGAGATGTGTTTTCATGAGCCTGCGAGTCCCGCCGCGAGCTTATTGCTGCAGTTTACCTTAGCCAGGACCAGTTTCGAACCGGCTCGTGAGGTCGTGAGCTTCTGAGGAGCCTGCCAATCCGTCCGAGAGGGCCTCGCGAGAAGCAAGCGCCAGCCATGGAAGGACATGCATGCATCACGCGTGCGCCACGCCCAGCCCCCACTCGCGAGGGGCTCGCGAGGGGGAGGCAGCAGGTGCGAACACAGAATTAAGGCAAGGAACCAAATCGCAAGAAATCGCACGAACGAGAAAAGACACCCCCCTCACATACCAATGAAAATTCAACTTCAAACTTAAGTCCAAAGCCAGAAAATGGGGCTACAGAAAAGAGGTTAAAAGCAAATGGCCGCGTCTGACGCCTAGTCTAGTCTTCTGATCTTCCACCAGCGCGGAGCATGGTGCATCCACTAGGACGTGGGCAGGAGCCCCCGAGGCCCGAGGGCGGCACTCCGGAGACTCCAGGGCGTGTACAGCCCCACTTATTATTACGTGAGAGTGTCACGAGCTGAGACCTTCACAGGCGTGAGCCTTGCTTCATATCGCCAGATGAGGGAACCGCCTTGCGCCGCCCTCAACCACCGTTGGGGCGTCCGGAAACCAGCACGATGCCAAAGGGCAAAGGGGACGCTAGCGGCGCCCGCGGTGACCACGGGTCCTCTGCCAGCGGGAAGGCTCACTAGCGCCTCCCCGGCAGAGGGCTACCTCCGGGCGATGCCTCGCTCCGTGCGGCGCTGATAGCCCACAAGTATAGGGGATCGCAACAGTTTTCGAGGGTAGAGTATTCAACCCAAATTTGTTGATTCGACACAAGGGGAGCCAAAGAATATTCTCAAGTATTAGCAGCTGAGTTGTCAATTCAACTACACCTGGAAACTTAATATCTGCAGCAAAGTGTTTAGTAGCAAAGTAATATGATAGTGGTGGTAACGGTAACAAAAGTAAAGACAAAGAAAAGTAATGTTTTTGGTATTTTTGTAATGATTGTAACAGTAGCAACGGAAAAGTAAATAAGCGAGAACCAGTATATGGAAAGCTCGTAGGCACCGGATCAATGATGGATAATTATGCCGGATGCGGTTCGTCATGTAACAGTCATAACATAGGGTGACACAGAACTAGCTCCAATTCATCAATGTAATGTAGGCATGTATTCCGAATATAGTCATACGTGCTTATGGAAAAGAACTTGCATGACATCTTTTGTCCTACCCTCCCGTGGCAGCGGGGTCCTATTGGAAACTAAGGGATAATAAGGCCTCCTTTTAATAGAGAACCGGAACAAAGCATTAACACATAGTGAATACATGAACTCCTCAAACTATGGCCATCACCGAGAAGTATCTTGATTATTGTCACTTTGGGGTTGTCGGATCATCACACATAATAGGTGACTATAGACTTGCAAGATAGGATCAAGAACACACATATATTCATGAAAACATAATAGGTTCAGATCTGAATTCATCGCACTCGAGCCCTAGTGACAAGCATTAAGCATAGCAAAGTCATAGCAACATCAATCTCAGAACATAGTGGATAATAGGGATCAAACCCTAACAAATCTAACTGGATTACATGATAAATCTCATCCAACCCATCACCGTCCAGCAAGACTACGATGGAATTACTCATGCACGGCGGTGCGCATCATGAAATTGGTGATGGAGGATGGTTGATGATGACGACGGCGATGAATCCCCCTCTCCGGAGCCCCGAACGGACTCAAGATCAGCCCTCCCGAGAGATATTAGGGCTTGGCGGCGGTTTCGTATTGTAAAACGCGATGATTTCTTCTCTCTGATTTTTTTCTCCCCGAAAGCCAATAAATAGAGTTGGAATTGGCGTCGGAAGGCCTCCAGGGGGCCCATGAGGTAGGGGGGCGCGCCCCCCACCCTCGTGGACAGGGTGTGGGCCCCCTGGTCTTCATCTTTGGCGAGGATTTTTTATTATTTATTCTAAGATATTCCGTGGAGTTTCAGGTCATTCCGAGAACTTTTGTTTTCTGTACATAAAACAACATCATGGCAATTCTGCTGAAAACAACGTCAGTCCGGCTTAGTTCGATCCAAATCATACAAGTTAGAGTCCAAAACAAGGGCAAAAGTGTTTTGAAAAGTAGATACGACGGAGACGTATCAACTCCCCCAAGCTTAAACCCTTGCTTGTTCTCAAGCAATTCAGTTGACAAACTGTAAGAGAAAAAGAAAAACTTTTACAAACTCGCTTGTTATTGTTGTTGTTCCTATGTCAAGCCAAAGATTCAGGTTTTCAAGAAAGATCATAACTAACCACATTTGCAATAATTCTCGTGTCTCATGTTTACTCATATCAATAATATAATCAGCTAGCAAGCCATAATAATAAATCTCGGATGACAACACTTTCTCAAAATAATCATAATATGATCTAACAAGATGGTATCTCGCTAGCCCTTTCTGAGACCGCAAAACATAAATGCAGAGCACCTTCAAAGATCAAGGACTGACTAGACATTGTAATTCATGGTAAAAGAGATCCAATCATAGTCATACCCGATATAAATTAACAATAATGAATGCAAATGACAGTTGTGCTCTCTAGCTAGTGCTTTTAATAAGAGGGTGATGACTCAACATAAAAGTAAATAGATAGGCCATTCGCAGAGGGAAGCATGGATTTGTAGAGGTGACAGAGCTCGGTTTTGAAATAGAGATAAATTAAATTTTGAGCGGCATACTTTCATTGTGAACATAACAACTAAGAGATGACGATATCTTCCATGCTAAACAAATTATAGGCGGTTCCCAAATAGAATGGTAAATTTTATACTCCCCCTCCTCCACAAGCATCAATCCATGGCTCGCTCAAAACAACGAGTGCCTCCAACATTCAACGGGTCCCAGGGGGAGTTTTGTTTGCAATTATTTTGATTAAGTTTACATAAAGCATGGGACTGGGCATCCCGGTGACCAGCCATTTTCTCGTGAGTGAGGAGCGGAGTCCACTCCTCTTGAGAATAACCCGCCTAACATGGAAGATAAGGGCAGCCCTAGTTGATATATGAGCTATTCGAGCATGCAAAAAATGTAATGTTTATTTGAAGGTTTAGAGTTTGGCACATACAAATTTACTTGGAACGGCAGGTAGATACCGCATATAGGGGGTATGGTGGACTCATATGGAATAACTTTGGGGTTTAAGGGATTGGATGCACAAGCAGTATTCCCGCTTAGTACAAGTGAAGGCTAGCAAAAGACTGGGAAGCGACCAACTAGAGAGCGACAACAGTCATGAACATGCATTAAAATTAATGAACATTGAATACAAGCATGAGTAGGATATAATCCACCATGAACATAAATATCGTGAAGGCTATGTTGATTTGTTTCAACTACATGCGTGAACATGTGCCAAGTCAAGTCACTTAAATCATTCAAAGGAGGATACCACCCCATCATACCACATCATAATCATCTCAATAGCATGTTGGCACGCAAGGTAAACCATTGTACCTCATAGCTAATCAAGCATGGCACAAGCAACTATGATCTCTAATTGTCATTGCAAACATGTTTATTCATAATCAGCCGAATCAAGAACGATGAACTCATCATATTTACAAAAACAAAAGAGGTCGAGTTCATACCAGCTTTTCCCATCTCAGTCAGTCCATCATATATCATCATAATTGCCTTTCACTTGCACGACCGAACGATGTGAATAATAATAAGAGTGCACGTGCATTGGACTAAGCTGGAACCTGCGAGCATTCAATAAGCAGGAGAAGACAAGACAATATGGGTTCTTGGTTAAATCAACAATGATACATATAAGAGCCACTTCAACAATTTAATTATGGTCTTCTCCTCGACCCCAAAGAAAAGAAAAGAAATAAAAACTATTTACACGGGAAAGCTCCCAACAAGCAAAAGAAGAACGGGAAATATTTTTGGGTTTTCCTTTTTAATTACTACTACTACAGCAGGAAAAATAAACTACTACTAATTTTTTTGATTTTTCTTAAGGTTTATTAAACACACAAGAAGAAAGCAGGAAAAAGAAAATAAACTAGCATGGATATTACAGTGAAAGAGTATGAGGACCGACATCTAGCAATGAGTGTGTGTGAACATAAATGTAATGTCGATGAGAAATACGTACTCCCCCAAGCTTAGGCTTTTGGCCTAAGTTGGTCTATTGCCAGGGATAGCCCGGCGGATACCCGTAGGTGTAGCTGGGGTCGTACTGCAATGCAGCCGCTATCTCCTCCTGAGCTGCAGCGTGGCGTCGAGCTGCCTCCACTCTCCTCTCGTACTCATCTGTCTCCTCTCTGGTAATAATATATCTCCCTTCTGTCTGAAAATCAAAGAAGGCAGGAGCAGGAAGAGTAACATGGACAACGTGCCGCTTGTTAAAGATTAGTCGATACTGGAGAGGTGGTTCAGTCCTCTCAACAAACTGGTGGGAAACCATAGAATCAAAATCCAAATAAGTAGGGGGTAACTCCATATCACCCTCACGAATGTCTATCTCAAGAAAATTAGCTAAGCGGGTTGCATAAATTCCTCCAAAGAAATCTCCGTTATGTCTATTATGATGCAACCTACGAGCTACAATGGCTCCCATATGATAAGATTAATCTCCTAACACAGCACTTCTGAGAATGCTGAGGTCAGGGGCACACATGTGACATGCTTCATCCTTAGCATTTATGCATCTACCTATGAAGAGAGCAAAATAATGTATAGCAGGAAAGTGAATGCTCCCTATAGTGGCTTGCATTATATCACTAGATTCCCCCACAGTTATTCTAGCAAGAAAGTCTCTATATTCAGATTTAGGGGGATCCCTGACACTACACCAAGATGGAAGTTTGCAAGCAAAAGTGAAATCCTCTAAGTCCATGGTATAAGATTTTTCATAAAGGTCAAACATGACTGAAGGAGAATTACGTGAAGATGAAAACTCAAACCTCCCCACAAATGAACTTGGGAGATCATGATACTGGGGGCATTTGTTAGCTTCAAAGTCCTCGAGACCGGCATTACGCAAATATGCGTTAAATTCTTCTTTGATTCCCGCTTGATCCATAAAATTTTCCGAAGGCCATTCACAGGGCCTCAGATGAGCGTCTCTTGGTGGTTCCTCGTCAAGATCACGCATTGCAAGCCTCGACCTTGCTTCCTTGAAGAACCACCTTGGAACATCTTCCTAAACATATTGTTTTCTCTGAAAAATTTCTGAAATTTTTAGTAACTTCAAACAAAAGTGAACCAACTTCAATAAAATTGATAGCAACTACTCCTACAAATGCCTAGAGCCTATATCAAGCATTAGAACTACTTGGAACCATATAAATTTGACATGCAAGCTCAAGAACATGGTCACCTATGCAGCACAAATTTGCAAAGAATAAAGCACTAGAACAAAAACTAATTGGACCAATGGAGGAGTCACATACCAAGGAACAATCTCCCCAAGCTGTTTTGCGAGAGGTGCTTTGAACAAGGAGATCGAAAATCATAGCAAAAGTGGCTGGAACATGAGCTTGAGTTGGTTTTTCGGGTTTGTGTGAGGCAGAGGAAGAAGATGGGTGCAGGGATAAGTGGAGGAGGGCCACCATGGGCCCACGAGGCGGGGCGCGCCAGGTAGGGCGCGCCTCCACCCTCGTGGCGTGTGGCATCTCCCCATGTAATTTTTGCACAAGAATCCTCAAATATTCTGAAAAAATCATATTAAATTGGCATGGCATTCTCGAGGACTTTTATTTCCGGGATATTTTTATATTGCACGGATAAATCAGAAATGCATGTAAAAATACTATTTTACTTTGTTTCTACTAAGTAATGTAAAATATAAAGAGGGTATAGAAGGTTGTGCTTCTAGTTTCATCCATCTCATGCTCATCAAAAAGAATCCACTAACAAGGTTGATCAAGTCTTGTTAACAAACTCATTCCGATTAACATGGAACCAGAGAAATTTCGAATAACACTATGTTACCTCAACGGGGATATGGACATCCCCAATAATAAGTATATCATATTTCTTCTTGACAGTAGGGAGAGGAACTTCAAAACCTCCAAATATAATCGATGGAATTTTTCCAATAGAGTTGATACTATGAACTTGAGGTTGTTTCCTCGGAAAGTGTATCGTGTGCTCATTACCATTAACATGAAAAGTGACATTGCCTTTGTTGCAATCAATAACAGCCCCTGCAGTGTTAAGGAAAGGTCTTCCAAGAATAATAGACATACTATCGTCCTCGGGAATATCAAGAATAGCAAAGTCCGTTAAAATAGTAACGTTTGAAACCACAACAGGCACATCCTCACAAATACCGACAGGTATAGCAGTTGATTTATCAGCTATTTGCAAAGATATTTCAGTAGGTGTCAACTTATTCAAGTCAAGTCTATGATATAAAGAGAGAGGCATAACACTAACACCGGCTCCAAGATCACATAAAGCAGTTTTAACATAATTTCTCTTAATGGAGCATGGTATAGTAGGTACTCCTGGATCTCCAAGTTACTTTGGTACTCCACCCTTAAAAGTATAATTAGCAAGCATGGTGGAAATTTCAGCTTCCGGTATCTTTCTTTTATTTTTAACAATATCTTTCATATATTTAGCATAAGGATTCATTTTGAGCATATCAGTCAACCGCATACGCAAAAAGATGGGTTTAATCATTTCAAAGAAGCTCAAAATCCTCATCATCCTTTTCTTGGATGGTTTCGGGGAAAAGGCATGGGTTTCTGAACCCATGGTTCCCTTTGTTTACCATGTTTCCTAGCAACAAAATCTCTTTTATCATAACGTTGATTCTTTGATTGTGGGTTATCAAGATCAACAGCAGGTTCAATTTCTACATCATTATCATTACTAGGTTGAGCATCATCATGAACATCATCATTAACATTTTCACTAGGTTCATGTTCATTACCAGATTGTGTTTCAAAGATCGCATATAGAGATGTCATTTGGATTCTCAGGTGGTTCTGCAACAGGTTCACTAGAAGTTTGCACAATTCTATCATTTTTCTTTTTCTTCCTTTTAGAAGAACTAGGCATATCAATATTATTTCTCTGAGAATCTTGCTCGATTCTCTTAGGGTGGCCTTCAGGATACAAAGGTTCCTGAGTCATTCTACCAGTTCTAGAAGCCACTCTAACAACATAATCATTTTTCTTACTATTCATTTCATCAAGCACTTCTTTCTGAGCTTTAAGTACTTGTTCTACTTGAGTGGTAACCATAGAAGCATGTTTGCTAACAAGTTTAAGTTCACCTCTAATATTAGCCATATAATCACTCAAGCGTTTAATCATAAAGGTATTCTATTTTAATTGTCTACCAAAATAAGCATTAAAGTCATCTTGCTTAAACATGAAGTCATCAAACTCATCCAAGCACTGACTAGCAATTTTAGTAGGAGGGACTTCAACTTTATCATATCTATAGAGAGAATTTACCTTTACTACCTGTGTCGGGATATCGGGATCTGGAGGTTCTTCAGTGAATAAAGAATTGAGATCATATATTTCTTCAACAGGCGGTAAATTAAGACCATGTATTTCTTCAATAGGAGGTAAATTCTTAACATCTTCAGCTTTAATACCTTTTTGTTTCATAGATTTCTTTGCCTCTTGCATATCTTCGGGATTGAGAAATGGAACACCTCTCTTCTTCGGAGTTGGTTTAGGAATATGCTCAGTAATTGGCTCAGGAGCTGGCTCAGGAGGTGCCCAATTATTTTCATTTGTCAACATATTATTCAATAAAATTTCAGCTTCATCCGGTGTTCTTTCCCTGAAAAGAGAACCAGCACAACTATCCAGGTAATCTTTGGAAGCATCGGTTAGTCCATTATAAAAGATATCAAATATTCCAGGTTTCTTAAGAGGATGATCAGGAAAAGCATTAAGTAACTTGAGAAGCCTCCCCCAAGCTTGTGGGAGACTCTCTTCTTTAATTTGCACGAAGTTGTATATTTCCCTCAAAGCAGCTTGTTTCTTATGAGCAGGGAAATATTTAGCGCAGAAGTAATAAATCATATCCTGTGACTACGCACACAACCAGGATCAAGAGAATTAAACCATATCTTAGCATCACCCTTCAATGAGAACGGAAATATTTTGAGTATATAAAATTAGCGCGATCTCTCATCATTAGTAAATAGGGCAGCTATATCATTTAACTTAGTAAGATGTGCCACAACAGTTTCAGATTCATAGCCATAAAAAGGATCAGATTCAACCAACGTAATTATATCAGGATCAATAGAGAATTCATAATCCTTATCAGGAACACATATAGGTGAAGTAGCAAAAGCAGGGTCAAGTCTCATCCTATCTCTAAGAGATTCTTTACTCCATTTAACTCGCATCCTCTTAAGTTCGTATCTATCCTGGCAAGCAAAAATAGCTGCAGAAGATTCCGCATCAAAAAGATATCCCTTAGGAATAGCAGGCATATCTTCATCATCACTTTCATCAATGTATTCAGTTTCAATAGTTTCTCTGTATCTAGACCTAGAAATTTGTTCATCTAGAAATTCACCAAGGGGCACAGTAGTATCAAGCATAGAAGTAGTTTCATCATAAGTATCATGCATAGCAGAAGTGGCATCATCAATAACATGCGACATATCGGAACGAATAGCGTAAGCGAGGTTTAGGTGTCGCTAGCTTACTCATAACAGAAGGTGAATCAAGTGCGAGCTAGATGGCGCTTCCTTACCTCCCTCGTAGTTGAGGGATAAATTGTTGTCTTAGCGTCTTTCAAGTTCTTCATAGTGTCCAGCAGATATAAATCCCAAGTGACTCAAAGAATAGAGCTATGCTCCCCGGCAACGGCGCCAGAAAAGGTCTTGATAACCCACAAGTATAGGTCGCAACAGTTTTTGAGGGTAGAGTATTCAACCCAAATTTGTTGATTCGACACAAGGGGAGCCAAAGAATATTCTCAAGTATTAGCAGCTGAGTTTTCAATTCAACCACACATGGAAACTTAATATCTGCAGCAAAGTGTTTAGTAGCAAAGTAATATGATAGTGGTGGTAACGGTAACAAAAGTAAAGACAACAAAAGTAATGTTTTTGGTATTTTTGTAGTGATTGTAATAAAGAGTAACGGAAAAGTAAATAAGCGAGAACCAAGATATGGAAAGATCGTGAGGCAATCGGATCGCTGATGGATAATTATGCTTGATGCGGTTCGTTATGTAACAATCATAACATAGGGTGACATGTAACTAGCTCCAATTCATCAATGTAATGTAGGCATATTCGAATATAGTCATAATACGTGCTTATGGAAAAGAACTTGCATGACATCTTTTGTCCTACCCTCCCGTGGCAGCGGGGTCCTATTGGAAACTAAGGGATATTAAGGCCTCCTTTTAATAGAGAAACGGAACAAAGCATTAACACATAGTGAATACATGAACTCCTCAAACTATGGTCATCACCGAGAAGTATCCCGATTATTGTCACTTCGGGGTTGTCGGATCATAACACATAATAGGTGACTATAGACTTGCAAGATAGGATCAAGAACACACATATATTCATGAAAACATAATAGGCTCAGATCTGAATTCATGGCACTCGTGCCCTAGTGACAAGCATTAAGCATAGCAAAGTCATAGCAACATCAATCTCAGAACATAGTGGATACTAGGGATCCAACCCTAACAAAGCTAACTCGATTACATGATAAATCTCATTCAACCCATCACCGTCCAGCAAGCCTATGATGGAATTACTCATGCACGGCGGTGAGCATCATGATATTGGTGATGGAGGATGGTTGATGATGACGACGGCGATGAATCCCCCTCTCCGGAGCCCCGAACGGACTCTGCATCAGCCCTCCCGAGAGAGATTAGGGCTTGGCGGCGGCTCCGTATCATAAAACGCGATGATTTCTTCTCTCTAATTTTTTTCTCCCCGAAAGCCAATAAATAGAGTTGGAGTTGGCGTCGGAAGGTCTCTAGGCGGCCCACGAGGTAGGGGGGGCGCGCCCAGGAGGGGGCGCCCCCCACCCTCGTGGACAGGGTGTGGGCCCCCTGGTCTTCATCTTTGGCAAGGATTTTTTATTATTTATTCTAAGATATTCCGTGGATTTTCAGGTCATTCCGAGAACTTTTGTTTTCTACACATAAAACAACATCATGGCAATTCTGCTGAAAACAACGTTAGTCCGGGTTAGTTCCATTCAGATCATACAAGTTAGAGTCCAAAACAAGGGCAAAAGTGTTTGGAAAAGTAGATACGACGGAGACGTATCAGACGCGGGGAGGGGCCTGGCTCCTGGCTCCTCCCACGCAGCCCCCAGTGCACCTCCCCTGGTGGGAGGGGGGCTGCTATGCTAGGGCCATCATCCACCGCTGTGACTTGATTCACTTGCGACCCATGGTTAGCGTAAGCCTGCTCCTGAGAGATTAGTGGTACCCTGTAGCTGTTGTCGCCGGCGCGATCGGCGAGGCTCCCGGGTGGCTCTTGGAAGGCCACAACTTCCAGCGTCTCCTCTTCCCAACCTGGCTCGAAGAACGAGCCAGGGTCATCTTCCGGCGTGTACTCTTGGTCCATCATGCGGGGCACATAGGCCTCTGGAGCCGTCGCCCCAGAAACCTCGCTGAAGTGCCCCGCGCTCCACGTCGCCTGGCCCGGCGCGCCGCTCCGAGGGTGTTAGGGCGGCATCCTGCCGTGTCCGTGGGTGGTGATGCTCATGCATGCGCCCATCAGGGTAGGCATAGTCATGATTGGATGCCCGGTGCCGCTAGTCGCGTCGACGCTGATGAAACCTCCTAGTGCGCCCGGAGCACGCGTGCACGACGAGGCCCACCGTGAGATCCGGCCGCAGCCTGAAGCACATGCGAAAAGCATAAAGGCGGCGTGCCCCTGGCTGCGGCGTCCAACAACTCGGCGACGCGCTCCAGCAATGCATCTCGGCCACTCTCCATCAGTCGGCATCGTAGCAGCTCCCGCGCCACCGTGAGCGCGGCCCTCATGTTCGCTTGTTCACTTCGGGTGTGCGGCACTGTTGCCGCAGCGTAGCTTGAGGCTCTCGCGGCGGACCGTGCTTGCCTTGGAGTAAGGGTGGATGGCGTTTGACTGCGCCGCCCGCACCCCGCAGCGTTTGGCAGTGCGCGTGCCGCCTGGGGCGCGGGGTTGAGGTCTTCTTGGGCTAACAATGCTGCACGGGCTGGCCAAGCTGCCGAGTGGCCGGCGTTGGTCCTCAGGTCGCTGGACATCGGAACCGCGGAGTGTCAGCGGATCAACTGGCGGAAGATAGGCTCAGGCGCACCCCTACCTGGCGCACCAAATGTCGGATATCGGGTTCCTGCGAAAACCTTGAGGTTCGAACACTGGGGTGCGCACGAATATCTCTCCTCCCCCCTAGCTTACGCGCACCATGATCTCACGGCCTAGCTTGACGAACCCAAAGAACAAAGGGACACAAGATTTATACTGGTTCGGGCCACCGTTGTGGTGTAATACCCTACTCCAGTGTGGTGTGGTGGATTGCCTCTTGGGCTGAGGATGAATACATAAGGGAAGAACAGCCTCCTGAGGAGAGGTGTTCTTGTGCTTGGTTAGCTGGTGTGGTGTCTCTCCAGCTGGTCTAGATCTGTCCCTCTCTATGGTGGTGGCTAGTCCTATTTATAGAGGCCCCGGTCCTCTGCCCAAATATTGAGCGGGAAGGGATCCCACAATGGCCAAGTTTGAAGGGGGACAGCTACACTACAAAAAAAGACACATCTGTGACATTTTGGGCCGAACGAAAGAAAATTCTATCATACTTATGACACTTATATGACAATAATTGTGACAAAACCCAGTATCATCATAGATGTGGTGGGCTCCTACTTCTATGACAAAAAATCATGAAAGAAAATGGGCTTTTCGTCCTGGGCGGGACGGAGACGCAGCTGCATGACATTCTTTGGGCCATCCATGACGGAAAAACCGTGGTAGAAGCGAGGGCGAGGAAAATATCGGGGTGTTCCCGGTTACGGTGGGTGGTCGGGGCCGAGCGATGCGCGTTTCTCTCGTACACGCACGCGCGTGGGTGCGAGGCGTTGGGCTCTAACTGAACCCGAGCGAGGCATTGGGCTCTAACTGAACCCAAGCGATTGCATTGCAGGCTACGCATTACTAAACCCGAGCGATCGATCGATGGCTGTTAACTGAACCCGATCGAGCGATTCCTTCGCTACTACTGCTAACTGAAGCCGATCGATGCAGCCTCTGGATGAACAGTGAGCATTGCTGGGGGGTGTGGATGACCAGTTCCCGGTGGGGGTGGATGAACAGGACCCCGTGGTGATGCCTCTGGATGAACAGGACCCCGATCGATCGAGCCGGTTGGGGCTGCATGAACAGGACCCTGTGGAGGGCTGGATGAACAGGACCACCCCGTGGAGGGCTGGATGAACAATAGATGGTGGAGGGTTGGATGAATAGTAGCCCGTGGAGGGGTGGTTGAACATGAGCCCGTGGGGAGGGCTGGTTGAACAGTAGCCGGTGGAGTAGCATGCGGTGGAGGCTGGATGAACAGGAGCTCGTGGATGAACAGTCGCAGGTGGAGGCTGGAGGAGGTCGACGGTGGATGAACAAGAGCTGATGGAGGCTGGAGGGGGTCGACGGTGGAGATGAACAGTATCCTGTGGAGTCCCGTTTTGCGGTACACCATGCCCCTCCAGATGAACAGGACCCCCGTTTCGACCGTAGCGCTCCAACGCAAGTCCGTTTCCTCCGTTTTGCGGTACGCCACACCCCTCCCGATGAACAGGACCCCCGTTCGATCGTAGGAGGTCCGTTTCCTCCGTTTTGCGGTACGTCAGACCGCTCCCAATGAACAGGATCCTGTTTCGACCGTGGCCGGTCGAACATAAGGCCGTTTCCTCTGTTCTGCGGTACGCCAGGCCTCGTTTCCATCGGCTGTTCCGCCTAAGCCCTCCCGATGTACACGACGACGCATTTCGTTTCGACCCAGCCAGTTGGCTCCCCATGAACATGACAATGACTCTGTTTCTTGGCCGTACCCAGCCATGTACACAAGCCCTGGCCGTACGTATGCACGAGTAGGCGTTCGAGACCTTGCCCGTATGTACGTACGTGGTCGTATTTTCTTTCTTGCACACTTGCCGCTGTACATACGTGTACATGCTACGTGCGCGCCTCTGCTACAACACGTGCATGCCTCTACATCGACCAGTATGTACGTACACCTTCGCGACCAGAATGACAATGCTACGTACGCTTCGACTAGGTGGGTCCCGACTGTCAGGCACTTTCTTCCGTGCGAAGATGTAGCTAGTGGGTCCCAGCAGTCACGGGGGCGAATCATTTTTTTTTCCGGACGCACTTCCTTGCGTGCGAAGATGTAGCTGGTGGGTCCCAGCAGTCAGGGGGGAAATGTTTTTTTCGTGAAATATGGTGGCCGGTCTGGTGGGTCCCTGCTGTCAGGTGGAGGAATCATTATTTTTCGCATAATAAGGAGGCACTTCTTGCTGCGGCCAGATACGTCCATTTTGCATCATGCTTTCATATCGATATTTATTGCATTATGGGCTGTTATTACATGTTATGTCACAATACTTATGCCTATTCTCTCTTATTTTACAAGGTTTACATAAGGAGGGAGAACGCCGGCAGCTAGAATTCTGGGCTAGAAAAGGAGCAGATATTAGAGACCTATTCTGCACAACTCCAAAAGTCCTGAAACTCCACGAAAGTCATTTTTGGAAATAATAAAAAATATTGAGCGGAAGAAGTATCACGTGGGGGGCCCACAGCCACGATGGTGGGGCGCGCCTACCCCTGTATGGCGCCTACCCTCGTGGTGCGCCCGCCTCGTGGGCCCCCTGTCGGCTCTCGGTGACCACCTTCTTCTATATGAGGTCTTTCGTCGATAAAAAATCAGAAGCAACCTTTCGGGACGAGACTCCGCCTCCACGAGGCGGAACCTTGGCGGAACCAATCTAGGGTTCCGGCAGAGCTGTTCTGCCGGGGACACTTCCCTCCGGGAGGGGCAAATCATCGCCATCGTCATCACCAACGCTCCTCTCATCGGTAGAGAGCAATCTCCATCAACATCTTCACCAGCACCATCTCCTCTCAAAACCCTAGTTCATCTCTTGTATCCAATTCTTGTCTCCAAGTCCGGGATTGGTACTAGTAGGTTGCTAGTAGTGTTGATTACTGCTTGTAGTTGATGCTAGTTGGTTTATTTGGTGCAAGATCATATGTTCAGATCCTATATGGATATTAATACCCCTCTGATTATGAACATGAATATGATTTGTGATTAGTTACGTTTGTTCCAGAGGACATGGGAGAAGTCTTGCTATTAGTAGTCATGTGAATTTGGTATTCGTTCGATATTTTGATGAGATGTATGTTGTCTAGCCTCTAGTGGTGTTATGTGAATGTCAACTACATAACACTTCACCATTATTTGGGCCTAGAGGAAGGCATTGGGAAGTAATAAGTATATGATGGGTTGCTAGAGTGATGTAGCTTAAACCCTAGTTTATGCGTTGCTTCGTAAGGGGCTGACTTGGATCCATATGTTTCATGCTATGGTTAGGTTTACCTTAATAATTTTGTTGTAGTTGTGGATGCTTGCAATAGAGGTTAATCATAAGTGGGATGCTTGTTCAAGTAAGAACAACACCCAAGCACCGGTCCACCCACATATCAAATTATCAAAGTACCAGACGAGAATCATATGAACGTGATGAAAATTAGCTTGACGATAATTCCCATGTGTCCTCGGGAGCGCTTTTCTCTATATAAGAGTTTGTCCAGGCTTGTCTTTTGCTAAAAAAAGGATTGGGACACCTTGCTGCACTTTATTTAATTTTGTTACTTGTTGCTCGTTACAAATTATCCTATCACAAAACTATCTGTTACCACTTATTTCGATTTCTGCAGAGAATACCTTGCTGAAAACCGCTTATCATTTCCTTCTGCTCTTCGTTGGGTTCGACACTCTTACTTATCGAAAGGACTACGATAGTTCGCCTATACTTGTGGGTCATCAAGACTCTTTTCTGGCGCCATTGCCGGGGAGTGAAGCGCCTTTGGTAGGTGGAATTTGGTAAGGAAAATTTTATATAGTGTGCTGAAATTTACTGTCACTTGTTACTATGGAAAGTAATCCTCTGAGGGGTTTGTTCGGGGTATCTTCACCCCGACCAGTAGAGCAAAGAATTGCTCCTCAACCTACTGAACCTACTGAAAATGAAAATGTTCCCTTTGAAGTTCCTTCGGGTATGTTAGAAAAACTGCTAGATAATCCTTTTGCAGGAGATGGAACAAAGCATCCTGATGAGCACCTAATATATGTGGATGAAGTTTGAGGATTATTTAAGCTTGCAGGTATACCCGATGACGTTTGTCGGTGTCAAAACCGGCGGATCTCGGGTAGGGGGTCCCGAACTGTGCGTCTAGGCGGATGGTAACAGGAGACAAGGGACACGATGTTTACCCAGGTTCGGGCCCTCTTGATGGAGGTAAAACCCTACGTCCTGCTTGATTGATATTGATATTGTGGATGTTTACAAGAGTGGATCTACCACGAGATCAAGGAGGCTAAACCCTAGAAGCTAGCCTATGGTATGATTGTAAGGGTTGTTGTGATTGTAGTCCTACGTACTAAAGCCATCCGGTTTATATAGACACCGGAGAGGGCTAGGGTTACATAGAGTCAGTTACGATGGTAGGAGATCTACATATCCGTATCGCCGAGCTTGCCTTCCACGCCAAGGAAAGTCCCATCCGGACACGGGGTGAAGTCTTCAATCTTGTATCTTCATAGTCTTGGAGTCCGGTCGATGATGATAGTCCGGCAAATGATAGTTCGGCTGATGATGGTAGTCCGACTATCCGGACACCCCTAATCCAGACTCCTCAAGAGCCCCCTGAACCAGGCTTCAATGACGATAAGTCCGGCGTGTATATTGCTTGGCATTGCAAGGCGGGTTCCTCCTCCAAATGATAGAAGATTGTGAACACTGTGATAGTGTCCGCTCTGCAAAATAAATTCCACATTCCACCGTAGAGAGAATAACAATATATACACAAGTTCAATGTCTTGACATTTTCCGTGGCATGACGTCACACCACTACCAAGCCATTACTCAATTGTTTTTACTTTACCACCTCAACAGCATTTAGCGAAGCGGTTTCTTGGCATGTCTTGTCGGGCAGTAGATCGTGTTTCCCTTAATCCGGATTCTCATCAATACGGGTGTGGGTAACCCAACCGCCATTGATGGTGACGCTTGGGAGATAAGTGAGTTTTACCAGGCCGGTGGGGACGCGTAAGACTTCGCCTACCATATAAGGGATAAGGATTCACCTTCTCACCCACGCCTTCTTCCTCCTTTGCTTATCCATCTCCAAGACTTCGAGCTCCAGCGCCCAAGTTCACAGCATCTCGCCTCAACCTTCTCCGACCATGTCCGGAGCGGGAGGTAAATGGTTGGCCTCCACCGTTAAGGAGGAGCAATTATGCCAAATCAAGGCGCCGGATACCTCTCCCGACATCACAAGACCGGCCTGCCCGACGAGGGCAGCTCATCCCCACCCCCTGTGCCCCATGAGAGGGTTTTCTTTCTTTCCCACTTCCTCCGCTGGATCGGGCTTTCCACTTCACCCCTTTGTCCGGGGGCTCATGTTCTACTACGGCCTGGATTTCCATGATCCGCGCCAACTTCATCCTCAACATCTTGGCGTTTATCGTCAGGTGCGAGGCCTTCCTCTCGCATCCAGCCCCACTTCGGCCAGGCTCAAGACCTTCAATGTCAAGCCAAGGTAGTGAAGGGCATTGAAGCGAGCGCTGAGGCGCCACGCTGGGCAAGATGCCCAACGCCCTTGGTTCAAGGGCCTTAGTGGAATCCGTCAAGGGGTGGCAATCGGGGTGGTTCTACATCACCGAGCCGCGTGACCCTAAATGGGCGGCGGCCCCCGAGTTTAGATCTGGTATCCCCACGCAGCTCACCTCCTAGAAAGAGAAGGGCTTGCTGTGGGGTAGTTTGAAGGAGCTGACGGGACTCCAAGCCTGCATCAAGAGGCTGGTGAAGAAGCTCAGCTGGTTAACGTGGTCCGTGTCATGCTCGCCTCGCCGGATTCTCCCATGTCAAGAGCGGGCATTCAATCTATGGGAGTTCGATCCGAACATCACCAGCGCTGAACAAGCTCTTCGACACAACGTCTGGCGCGCTCGAAGGTGCTGTTCAAGGGCGCTGGTTTCGCATCCGCGATCAAGATCGCGGATTTCGCCGCAGCGCCAGTCGACGAGGCAAGTGATTCTACCCTTTACGGGACACTTGTTTTCATAGTTTGACTCTATGCGGGTTTTAATTTCCTTTTTCCTTTGACAGACTGGATGAAGAAGGCGGAGCAGATCACCTGTCCGGCTCCTATGCCAGAAAATCCAGTAGACGCTCGTCTAGCGAGGCTGCTGGTTCCGACACCGCACGTGGTGCCGGAAAAGAAGGCCAAGAAGGAGGCCACGAGTGCTCGAAAGAGTGCCCGTTTTCAGGTGTACGACGACTCCGGGACGGACTCCTCCCCCGAAAATGAGGAGGAGGAAGAGGACTCTCTCCAAGAGGAGGGAGAGAGGAAGAGGAAGGCTTCCCCAACAGGGGAGGCCGGAGGGTCCAAGAGGGGAAGGACTATTCCCCGGACAGCTCTGCCAACATCAACGTTGGCGAGGAAGAATGGCCTTCAAGGGCCAGCCTCCCATGAGATCGTAAGTATCCGGATTCCTGAATGATTTATAATTTCTTTTCTGCATCACATAGTGTCATTCTAATGCCGCATACTTCCTGTAGTCCGCCGGTGATGATCTCCCCGCTTCATCGAAGCGGGTCGTTGGCTTTGTCGGATGTAGACTCCATCCCGACCGCCTCCACCTCGCGACGCCAAGACGCCGAGGTGGGATCCCTGAAGGGACCCATCGGGGAGGCTCGAGGCGCCACAAGGCGCCCTCGACTTTGCGCCGACTCCACAATGTAACCCACAAGTGGTTCCGGAGTCCGCAGCGGCCCTTCGATCAAAGGGCAACACTGCGTGACGCCGCGGCTTCCGGCCCAACCGAGGCGCCGCAATTTGTTGGAGGCGCTGCAGCGCTTCCATCGAGGAAGAACACCGCACTATTATGAGTGCGGTGATTCGAAAGGTGCAGCTCGCCAAAGGCGGGCTGACCAGCTCGCAATAGCCTTCTATCGTGCTTTGAGGTAAGAGGTTAAAAATATGCAATGTAATACCGCATAGACAAGAGCCCTCGATGCTCGGTTCGGTGTTCGGAAAGAAAAGCCGGACCGAGGATCTTAAAAAGATATACGCTGGGTTGCTAAAAATTATGTCAATATGGGTTGCAGGCTGCGCTGCTGACCTCTGCCGCACTTACTGCGGGGGTCGGTGCGTTGAAGCAAGAGCTCGAGCGGTCCGGGCAAGAGCTCGGCCGCGCCAGGAAGTAGCTCTAAGACAAAGAAGGTGAGGAACACCACTTTGAATTTGTACCTTACAGAAAAGGATTTAGGTTGCGACAAAAATAACAAGGATAACATGGTACCGCAGGGGCCACGAACAAGGTGGCGACCACGAAGGGGGCCGTGTCTGTGACGAAGCATAATGCGCCACCGAACGGGCAGAGCGAGAAAAGCAAGAGGCGCGGGTGGCGGTGGTTCGGAAGAGCTCCGTGCTCTCATGGAAAAGCATGAGAGTTTGGAGCGTGACTCAAAGACTTCGAGAGTCCGAGCTTGCCTCGGCTCTCGAAAGTGCTAAACCGCCAAGGCCGAGGCCCATAAGTCCCTTCAGGAGGTTGAGTTGATGAGGAAGATAGCGGCGGGTAAGGCATTTTTCATGCAAAGCAAGCATGTGAATGTAAATTACGTGTTACTTACCCGAATTGAGCTCTCGTAGGGCGTTTGCAGATCTGCCTTGCGGCGTGTCCGATGTCACCGCATTCTACCGAGCCGAGGTGGGGAGCTCAACGGAGAAGGTCTTCGTCTCAAGATGCCGAGGCCGCCATCCGGTGTTTTCTAGCGACCAAATGAAGCAGCCGGTCGAGCTTCACAAGGTGGCCGAGCAGGCCATGAAGGGCCTCATAGTCCGGCTGTGGCTGGAGAGGCCATGTCCGGAGCTACTTCGCCTCGCGGCGACGGCTGGTGGATGCGTGCCCCTGGGTGGAGGTTATCAAGCGCTCCGCCTGTATTGAAGGTGCTCGTCGGGCCCTTGCCGGCGCAAAGGTGCATTGGGGCAAGCTGGATGCGGAGAAGCTAATCACCGACGCGCCACCAGCGGGCAAGGAGTATCGTACGCCTGAAATTTATTATAAGGCTGTCCTGAAGGGTGCCCGCAAGATTGCGGATGAGTGCCCCAGGGATGTAATTATTGAGTGAATTCGCAATGTCTTATCCTGTGCGCTGAAAACTTTGTTCATATGCGCTAAGCAACACTTGTTTAATTTAAAATATTACCTTCAGGCGCGGCCGTTCATTAAATCGAGAGATGGCAAGTCGTCGGCTTCAGCCCCATGCCACGAAAGTCTTTGGGGTGTTCGGGATAAACTTGAGCACTCTTGTTCCCATTTTTCGGTCCATCTAGGGAGGCGCTCAACACAACGAACAAGGCAACCGGACTTATAGTGCTTGAACACTCTCACTTAGCCATAGAATTCTATATTTTTAAATTTCGGCGAAGCCCCTAGTATTCGGAAGACCGAATTGGGGCGCTATCCACGCCTTCATCGGACATAATCCGAACTTCGTCAAGCGGCGTAGGTCTTTAAGGACCCGGAAGGACCTCTCGAACAGCGACCAGTCTCGCCTTATCATGCCGGTCAGTTTTAGCTTTCTCCACTGAGGCGTTAACCTGGCTCAACCGGGGCGCAATCGCAGTGGTTCTCCCAGTGCTACCTTAGCCGATAGAACGGGACGTAAGGTGCCGAACATGGGAGCCGGGCAAACCCAACTATTTACCCAAGGCATGATTCGGAGCTGATTCATATAATGCTATAAGTTCGGGGTGCCGCACTTGTGAAAGTGTGCGGACTTTATCACACCATAAAGCGGAGGACATAAGCTCCTGATGTCTTTGGCCGTACCAAGATGCACGGGTGCAACATGTCGTAAATGAACATATATATATATATACATATATATATATATATATATATAAAGTAATGCAATTATAGGCAAAAAGTGCTATATTTTATTCGAGAAGATATGCTATCAGTGCGGAATGATACAAATAGTGCGGAAAGCAAGGGATTGGATTTAATTAAAGGCGCCTCTCCGTGGGGTAGGCAGCGGAATGTTGTATTTTAACAAATTTAATGCTCGTGATGGAGACCACCGAGTGTTCGTCGCGCCTTTGTCCTTCCCCTCGCTATTGCATCATGAGTTCGGCAAGTTCGCCACGGACCGAAGTTCTGTATAAAAAGAGAAAAATAAAAGAAAAAGAGCGACACTTGGGAGCCCCCGTGTGGTCGAACCGCACTCTGGTCTCTGTTGTGGTTGTGCCCTTCCCCTATGCCCATGGTATCTCCGTATGATTATGTACGCGGAGAGTTTGTCTTGCAATTTTGCGAGGGCTGGGTTAGCCGCATTGCTACGCTGCGATGCGGAACGTGCCTGTGGTCTTGGTTGATGTTGCTCCCGCACGTTTGGTCGTGTCCGGCCGCTTAACGGCCGGACTCGAGAATTGCCTTAAAAGGCTGCTCATTTCTGCCGCGAGAGCTGGCCAGATGTTCCTCCGTTCGGAGGGAACGCCTGCGTTTCCATTGACCGTGATGACTCCACGAGGGCCTGGCATCTTGAGCTTAAGGTATGCATAATGCGGCACCGCGTTGAATTTTGCAAACGCGTTCGTCCGAAAGCAGAGCGTGATAGCCGCTGCGGAACGGGACTATGTCAAGATTAATTCCTCGCTTTGGAAATTATCCGGGATCCAAGACCACTTCGATTAATCGAGCCTGTACAATTGGCCTCGACACCTGGTATGACGCCTTTGAAGGTCATCGTTGTAGGTTTAATCCTTGAGGGGTCTATGCCCATCTTGGCGCACCGTATCCCGATAAAGCAGGTTCAGGCACGCCGCCGTCCATCGTGACTCTCGTGAGGTGAAATCCATCAACGATTGGGTCTAAAACCATCGCGCGAATCCGCCATGGCGGATATCGTCGGATGGTCTCTTCGATCGAAAGTGATCGGGCAAGAGGACCATGGGTGGAATTTTGGGGCGACTGGCTCCATCGCCAGATACGCCCTTTAGTGCGGCGCTTCCGCTCCCTCTTGGGAATATGCGTTATGTATATCATGTTTACCGTCCGAACTTGAGGGGGGAATCCTTTTGTCCTCTCGTTGTTCGGGCGGCCGGGTCTCTTCCTCGTCATCACCGTGTAGCCCCTTGTCACCGTTTTCGGCGATTAATTTGCTCGCTTGCTTGAATACCCAACAATCTCTGTTGGTATGGTTAGCTGGCTTTTCGGGGGTTCCATGTATTTGGCAAGAGCGGTCGAGTATTCGGTCCAAATTGGACGGGCCCGGAGTGGTTCTTTTGAATGGCTTCTTTCGTTGATCGGGTTTGGAGCCTCGAATCCGCGCCGATCGCCAGATCCTCATTGTTTGTCGCCGTTAACGCGGCGTTTGCTTTTGTTTCGACGCAACCTGCCATTGCGGTCCTTGGTATCCGGACTGCCAGCCGCTTTTTGCTGAGGTTGTTATCATGAAGCGAGCCATATCCTCTCCCGCATGTAAGCGGGTGATGAGGGAAGTGAGGGCTGCCATGGATTTCGGCTTCTCCGTCCTAGGTGCCGGGCCAGCCACTCGTCATGGATGTTATGTTTGAAGGCAGCGAAGTGCCTCTGCATCCCGGACAATCGACGATTTGATTTTTCTTTGTTAAGAACCGTGTCCAGAATTGCTCGGCCGATTTGTCTGGCTGCTAGATTATGTGGCTTAGGTCATCTGCGTCGTGGTTGCACATACGCGTTCTCGAAGTTGTCGAGGAATGCGGCTTCCAGGTCTTCCCAGCATCAAATTAACTCTGCGGGCAGGCTGTTAAGCCAATGCCAAGCTGGTCCTTTAAGCTTGAGCGGGAGATATTTGATGGCGTGAGGATCATCGCCGCGGGCCATGTGTATATGGAGGAGATAATCCTCAATCCGCATCATGAGGTCTGTTGTGCCATCGTAGGATTCGATATTAACGGGTTTGAACCCTTCAGGGATTTGATGATCCATTACTTCGTCAGTGAAGCATAGTGGCTGTGCGGCGCCTCTGTATTGAGCAATATCGCGACGTAGCTCGAGAGAGCGTTGTCTGCTGTGCTCGGCCCGGCCGGAGTAGTTGTATCCGGTGCGGCGCCTCCCTCAACGTTGTTAACAAGAAGGTCTTCCCTTTATCTTTGAAGGGAGATGCATCGACATGGTATAGGCTATGTCATGATACGGGGTCATGGAACTATAAACGATTGAAACTGGAATTTCATCAAAAGTTTTATCCTGTGCATCTTGTTCATCGTGATCGCAATTATATATATAATTTTTTTCCTCGCGAAGGAGAAAGCATCGCTCAAGCTTGGGGGAGGCTTAAATCAATGTTATATTCATGCCCCAATCATGAGCTCCCAAGAGAAATAATTCTTCAAAGTTTTTATGCTTGGCTTTCTCGTAATAATCAATCCATGCTCGATACTTCTTTTTTTGGCTGTTTTATGATGAAGACTATTGAATTCAAATGGAATTTATTGGATAGAATTAAATGCAACTCTGAAGATTGGGATCGCGACGAAGGTAAGGAGTCAGGTATGACACCTAAGTTTGATTGTGTTAAATCTTTTCTGGATACCGATGTTTTCCATAAATTTAGCACTAAATATGGACTTGACTCTGAGATAGTAGCTTCTTTCTGTGAATCTTTTGCTGCTTATGTTGATCTCCCCAAGGAGAAGTGGTTTAAATATCATCCTCCCATAGAAGTAAAAGTAGCTGCACCTACTAAAGTTGAAGAAAAGACTATCACTTATAATGATCCTATTGTTCCTACTTCTTATGTTAAGAAACCACCTTTCCCTGTTAGGATAAAGGATCATGCTAAAGCTTCAACTGTGGTTCGTAAAAGCAATCTTAGAACTTATACACCTCTTGAGCAAGTTAAAGTTGAACCTAATATTGCTATTGTTAAAGATCTCTTGGCTGATAATATTGATGGGCATGTTATTTATTTCTGCGGTGAAACTGCTAGAATTGCCAAACCTTGTGCTAAAGATAAACATAGACCCGTGGTAGGCATGCCTGTTATTTCTATTAAAATAGGAGATTATTGTTATCATGGCTTGTGTGACATGGGTGCTAGTGCTAGTGTTATACCTCATGACTTATACAAAGAAATTATGCATGAAATTGCACCTGCTAAGATAGAAGGTATTGATGTTACCATCAAACTTGCCAATAGAGATACTATATCACCCATTGGAATTGTTAGAGATGTTGAAGTCTTGTGTGGGAAAACTAAATACCCTGGTGATTTTCTTGTTCTTGGTTCCCCACAAGATAGCATTTGTCCCATTATATTTGGTAGACCCTTCTTGAACACTGTTAATGCTAGGATAGATCATGTAAAAGAATGTTGTTACTATTGGCTTGGGTGATATGTCTCATGAGTTTAATTTCTCTAAATTTAGTAGACAACACCGTGAAGAAGAATTGCCTAGTAAGGATGAAATTATTGGTCTTGCTTCTATTGCCGCATTCTCCTAGTGATCCTTTAGAACAATATCTGCTAGACCATGAAAATGATATGTTTACGAATGAAAGAAGGGAAATAGATGAAGTATTATTTAAACAGGAACCTATTCTGAAACACAATTTGCCTGTTGAAATCCTAGGGGATCCTCCTCCTCCCAAGGGTGATCCAGTGTTTGAGCTAAAACCGTTGCCTGATACTCTTAAATATGCTTATCTTGATGAGAAAAAGATATATCCTGTTATTATTAGTGCTAACCTTTCAGAGCATGAAGAAGAAAGATTATTGAAAACTCTGAGGAAGCACCGTGCTGCTATTGGATATACTCTTAATGATCTTAAGGGCATTAGTCCCACATTATGTCAACATAAAATAAATTTGGAGAAAGATGCCAAACCAGTTCGTGATCATCAACGATGACTGAATCCTAAAATGAAAGAAGTGGTAAGAAAGGAAATACAAAAGCTCCTTGAGGCAGGTTTATCCCGTTGCTGATAGTCAGTGGGTAAGTATTTCAGGTTATAGGATGTATTACTGTTGTTCCTAATGATAAAGATGAATTGTAATAAGAAGGGATGTATTACTGTTGTTCCTAATGATAAAGATGAATTGATTCCGCAAAGAATTATTACAGGTTATAGGATGGTAATTGATTTCCACAAATTAAATAAAGCTACTAAGAAAGATCATTATCCCTTACCTTTTATCGATCAAATTCTAGAAAGATTATGCAAACATACACATTTTTGCTTTCTAGATGGTTATTCTGATTTCTCTCAAATACCTGTGTCAGCCAATGATCAATCAAAGACTACTTTTACTTGCCCTTTTGGTACTTTTGCTTATAGACGTATGCCTTTTGGTTTATGTAATGCACTCGCTACCTTTCAAAGATGCATGATGGCTATATTCTCTGACTTTTGTGAAAAGATTTGTGAGGTTTTCATGGATGATTTCTCCGTCTATGGATCCTCTTTTGATGATTGCTTGAGCAACCTTGATCGAGTTTTGCAGAGATGTGAAGAAACTAATCTTGTATTAAATTGGGAAAAGTGCCACTTTATGGTTAATGAAGGTATTGTCTTGGGGCATAAAGTTTCTGAAAGAGCTATTGAAGTTGATAAAGCCAAGGTTGATGCTATTGAAAAGATGCCATGTCCCAAGGACATCAAAGGTATAAGAAGTTTCCTTGGTCACGCCGGTTTTTATAGGAGGTTCATCAAGGACTTCTCCAAAATTTCTCGGCCACTGACTAATTTATTACAAAAAGATATACCATTTGTATTTGATGATGATTGTGTAGAAGCATTTGAAATACTTAAGAAAGCATTGATCTCTGCACCTATTGTTCACCACCGATTGGAATTTACCCTTTGAAATTATGTGTGATGCTAGTGATTAAGTTGTAGGTGCTGTTCTAGGGCAAAGAGTTGATAAGAAATTAAATGTTATTCAATATGCTAGTAAAACTCTAGACAATGCTCAAAGAAACTATGCTACTACTGAAAAAGAATTCTTAGCAGTTGTATTTGCTTGTGATAAGTTCAGACCTTATATTGTTGATTCTAAAGTAACTATTCACACAGATCATGCTGCTATTAAATATCTTACGGAAAAGAAAGATGCTAAACCTAGACTTATTAGATGGGTTCTCTTGCTACAAGAATTTGATTTGCATATTGTTGATAGAAAGGAAGTCGAGAACCCTGCTGCGCATAATTTGTCTAGGTTAGAAAATGTTCTTGATGACCCACTACCTGTTGATGATAGCTTTCCTGATGAGCAATTAAATGTCATAAATGCTTCTCGTAGTACTCCTTGGGATGTTGATTATGCCAATTACATTGTTGCTAAATTCATACCACCTAGTTCACACACCAACAAAAGAAACAGTTTTTCTATGACTTGAGACATTACTTTTGGGATGACCCACATATTTATAAAGAAGGAGTAGATGGTGTTATTAGACGTTGTGTACATGAGCATGAATAGGAACAGATCCTACGCAAGTGTCATTCCGAAGCTTATAGAGGACACCACGCTGGAGATAGAACTGCGCATAAGGTATTACAATCCAGTTTTTATTGGCCTACTCTCTTCAAGGATGCCCGTAAGTTTGTCTTGTCTTGTGATGAATGTCAAAGAATTGGTAATATTAGTAGACGTCAAGAAATGCCTATGAACTATTCACTTGTTATTGAACCATTTGATATTTGGGGCTTTGATTATATGGGACCTTTTCCTGCCTCTAATGGATATACACATATTTTAGTTGCTGTTGATTACGTTACTAAGTGGGTGGAAGCTATTCCAACTAGTAGTGCTGATCATAACACCTCTATTAAGATGGTTAAAGAAGTTATTTTTTCCGAGGTTTGGAGTTCCTAGATATTTAATGACTGATGGTGGTTCACATTTTATTCATGGTGCTTTCCGTAAAATGATTGCTAAGTATGACGTTAATCATAGAATTGCATCTCCTTATCACCCACAGTCTAGTGGTCAAGTAGAATTGAGCAACAGAGAGCTCAGATTAATTTTGCAAAAGACTATCAATAGGTCTAGAAAGAATTTGTCCAAGAAACTTGATGATGCATTGTGGTCCTATAGAACTGCATATAAAAATCCTATGGGTATGTCTCCATATAAAATGGTTTATGGAAAAGCATGTCACTTACCTCTTGAACTAGAACATAAGGAATATTGGGCTATTAAAGAGCTCAACTATGATTTCAAACTTGCTGGTGAGAAGATGTTATTTGATATTAGCTCACTTGATGAATGGAGAACCCAAGCTTATGAAAATGCCAAATTGTTTAAAGAAAAGGTTAAAAGATGGCATGACAAAAGGATACAAAAGCGTGAGTTTAATGTAGGTGATTATGTATTGCTATACAACTCTCGTTTAAGAGTTTTTGCAGGAAAACTTCTCTCTAAGTTGGAAGGCCCCTACGTTATTGAGGAGGTCTATTGTTCCGGTGCCATAAAAATCAACAACTTCGAAGGCACAAACCCGAAGGTGGTGAACGGTCAAAGAATCAAATATTATATCTCAGGTAATCTTATAAATGTTGAAACCAATATTATTGAAACCGTAACCCCGGAGGAATACATAAGGGACACTTTCCAGATCGTTTCAGACTCCGAAAAGGAATAGGTATGTGGTACAATAAGTAAACCGACTCCAAAACAGTTTTTAAGGCAATATTTCTCCGTTTTGGAATATTTAGAAAAATAGAAAAATAAGAAGCAGTCCGGGAAGGACATGAGGGCCCCACGAGGGTGGAGGGCGCGCCCCCCTACCTCGTGGGCACCTCGTACGCTCTCCGGACTCCGTTTTCTTGCACGATACGTATTTTGGTCGGTAAAAATTCATCATATATTCTCCCAAAGGTTTTGACCCCTGTATCACGCAAATATCCTCTGTTCTTGTTTCGAGCTGTTTTTCTGACAGATCTAGATTATCATGACGTCTCCAAGTGCCCCCAAGGACAAGTTCTTTGAGAAGGTCATTAACCCTTACCTCGCGGAGGTGCTGCGACACCCTCAAACAATTGAGATGCGTCATGGGTTGCTGCACATCCGCGATGCAGAGGGACCGAAGCGGACCGGAAGTGTGGAGACGAGGCTCGAAGCAATGGAGCGACAAGTTTTCAAGTGCCAGGGGATGGTGGAACGTGGACTCAACTCCAACCACATGATGATCGCGGAGTTCACCAGCAAGCACAAGCTGGATGCTGACAACATCGGGGAGGCCATCTTCAAGCTTCATGAGAATATCGAGCACCTTCAAGCCCAAATCTATGACCTACAAAACCAAAACTGTGAGTATGAATATAGATTCAAAAGGATGAGTTTGGCTGCAGATTTGAGGATCACGAAGACTCGATCATCCTTCTATGATGGTGAGCCTATGTGTTGGAAGATGGACGACAAGCCCGCATCATCAACAAAACCTCCACCCTCTTCACCAACAACAAAGAAGGAGACATAATCACATGGGTATGGGCACTCCCCTTGGCAACTGCCAAGCTTGGGGGAGGTGCCCCGGTATCGTATCACCATCACACTCCTATCTTTACCGTTTTTTCTTAATTCAATCCTATTTAGTAGTATCTTGATCTAGTAGAATAGAGTTTATGGAATGATCTAGTTTTGAGTTCTGCTTTATGATCTCTCTATGTAATCGAGTCCGTGAGCTATATATAATAAACATTAGTGTTGAGTCAAGGGCTTTATTATCTTGCTATGATCTTGAGTGAATAAAAGAAAAGAGAAAAAGAATAAAAAGAAATAAAAAGTTCATATTGATCTTATTGAGAGTAATGACTTCACATAGAAAGAGTATGATGATTAAAAATTGTTGCGGGCTGGCAAACATAGTTTTGCTCATCGTTGCAATTAATAGGAAGTAATAAGGAAGGGTAGGTTTCACATATAAATATACTATCTTGACATCTTTTATGATTTGGAGCACTCACTAAAATATGACATGCTAAAGAGTTGATGTTGGACAAGACAACGTAATGAGTTATGTTTTCTTATATCTGAGATAAAGTATATTGTCATGGATCATCCAACATGTTGAGCTTGCCTTTCCCCCTCATGCTAGCCAAATTCTCAGCACCAAGTAGAGATACTACTTGTGCTTCCAAAACCCTTAAACCAGTTTTGCCATGAGAGTCCACCATATCTACCTATGGATTGAGTAAGATCCTTCAAGTAAGTTGTCATCGGTGCAAGCAATAAAAATTGATCTCTAAATATGTATGATTGATTGGTGTGGAGGAAATAAGATTTATACGATCTTGTGATGTGGAAGAAATAAAAGCGAAGGACTGCATAATAAAGGTTCATATCACAAGGGGCAATATAAAGTGACGTTCTTTCACATTAAGATTTTGTGCATCCAACCTTAAAAGCGCATGGCAACCTCTGCTTCCCTCTACGAAGGGCCTATCTGTTACTATTATCTTCTACCCTATGCAAAAGTCATGGTGATCTTCACCTTTCCTTTTTATTTTATCCTTTGGCAAGCACAGGGTGTTGGAAAGATCCTTGTAGATATATCTAATTAGATGTAGGGGAGCATGAGTTATTATTGTTGACATTACCCTTGAGGTAAAAGGTTGGGAGGCGAAACTATAAGCCCCTATCTTTCTCTGTGTCCGGCTAAAACTCCGTAACCACAAGTATTGCGTGAGTGTTAGCGATTATGAAAGACTAAATGATAGTTGAGTATGTGACTTGCTATAAAGCTCTGACATAGACTCTTTCTGATGTTACGATAAATTGCAATTGCTTCAGTGACTGAGATTACAGTTTGTTGGTTCTCAATAAAGTTTATGATTCGTACTTTTGCATTGTGAATAGATTATTACTTGAGCATAAGAAATCATATGACAATATCTATATATGTTGCTGTTATGAGAATAATCATGATGCCCTCATGTCCGTATTTTATTTTATCGACACCTCTACCTCTAAACATGTGGACATATTTATTGTTATCGGCTTCCGCTTGAGGACAAGCGAGGTCTAAGCTTGGGGAGTTGATATGTCCATTTTGCATCATGCTTTTATATCGACATTTATTTCATTATGGGCTGTTATTTTTATGTCACAATACTTATGCCTATTCTCTCTTATTTTACAAGGTTTACATAAGGAACGAGAATGCCGGCAGCTAGAATTCTGGGCTGGAAAAGGAGCAAATATTAGAGACCTATTCTGCACAACTCCAAAAGTCCTGAAACTCCACTAAACTCATTTTTGGAAATAATAACAAATATTGAGTGGAAGAAGTACGTCAGAGGGGGACCCACCTGGCCACGAGGGCGGGGGCGCGCCCTGGGGCCACGAGGGCGGGGGCGCGCCCTACCCCCAGGGCGCGCCCCCTGCCTCGTGGGCCCCCTATTGGCTCTCCGGTGGCCATATTCTGCTATATGAGGTCTTTCGTCGAGGAAAAAATCAGAAGCAACCTTTCGGGACGAGACTCCGCCGCCACGAGGCGGAACCTTGGCAGACCCAATCTAGGGCTCCGTGAGCTGTTCTGCCGGGGTCACTTCCCTCCCGGGAGGGGAAATCATCGCCATCGTCATCACCAACGCCTCCTCTCATCGGAGAGAGGCAATCTCCATCAACATCTTCACCAGCACCATCTCCTCTCAAAATCCTAGTTCATCTCTTGTATCCAATTCTTGTCTCCAAGTCCGGATTGGTACTAGTAGGGTGCTAGTAGTGTTGATTACTCCTTGTAGTTGATGCTAGTTGGTTTATTTGGTGGAAGATCATATGTTCAGATCCTATATGCATATTAGTACCCTCTGATTATGAACATGAATATGCTTTGTGAGTAGTTACATTTGTTCCTCGGGACATGGGAGAAGTCCGCTATTAGTAGTCATGTGAATTTGGTATTCGCTCGATATTTTGATGAGATGTATGTTGTCTAGCCTCTAGTGGTGTTATGTGAACGTCGACTACATAACACTTCACCATTATTTGGGCCTAGAGGAAGGCATTGTGAAGTAATAAGTAGATGATGGGTTGCTAGAGTGATGTGCTTAAACCCTAGTTTATGCGTTGCTTTGTAAGGGGCTGATTTGGATCCATATGTTGCATGCTATGGTTAGGTTTACCTTAATACTTTTGCTGTAGTTGTGGATGCTTGCAATAGAGGTTAATCATAAGTGGGATGCTTGTTCAAGTAAGAACATCACCCAAGCACTGGTCCACCCACATATCAAATTATCAAAGTACCGAACGCGAACCATATGAACGTGATGAAAACTAGCTTGACGATAATTCCCATGTGTCCTCGGGAGCGCTTTTCTCTATATAAGAGTTTGTCCAGGCTTGTCCTTTGCTACAAAAAGGATTGGGCCACCTTGCTGCACTTTATTTACTTTTGTTACTTGTTGCTCGTTACAAATTATCCTATCACAAAACTATCTGTTACCACTTATTTCAGTACTTGCAGAGAATACCTTGCTGAAAACCGCTTATCATTTCCCTCTGCTCCTCGTTGGGTTCGACACTCTTACTTATTGAAAGGACTACGATAGATCCTCTATACTTGTGGGTCATCACGGCCGTGGACCCAGCTGTCAGCCTCTCCACGTACAGTCCACGTCCGATGGAAGCCGTTCCTTGACTACGTTGACCACGCCGCGCCGAGAGCACCAAGGTGGTGGACGACGGCGAGGCCTAGGAAGGGGACGACGCGGAGCTGGCGAAGACGTGGTAGTGGATGCCCACGCGTAGAGGAGTATGAGGGTTCACTGGTTCGCTGCGGTGTGAGGCCGCCTTCGCCGCAGAATAACAGGGGGTGTGGGTGAGTAGAGGGATGGAATGGCCAGCGGTGGGAGTAGTAGGTGGTGGTGAGGCCTCCGCGGCATCACAGCCGGCCACGGGAGACAGGAGCACGAGGCACGACCGGCATTGGTTTGGGCGGCTGGAGCAAGAAGACCAGAGGTTGAAGAAGCACTACGTCCGTTGGATGGACATCGTACGGTCACTGGAGCTAGAATCATGCATATTGACTTAGTTGACAAAGCCCTCCGTCCCCGTCAACTTAGTAGGCCCACAAGTCAGCCTCCCACTATACTGGGTCCTAGCTAGCAGGGGGAGTATTCATTTTTTTATGAGTAATAAGGAGGCACTTCCTTGCGTGCGAAGATATAGCTGGTGGGTCCGAGCTGTCAGCGGCGGTAACGTTTTTTTCATGAAATACAAGGCCCTTTCAGTGGGTCCCTGATGTCAGGTGGAGGAATCATTATTTTGCGCGTAATAAGGAGGCATTTCCTTGCGTGCGGGTTAGCCTCTCCACGTACAGTTCACTTCAGATGCATGTCGATCATTGACCACGTTGACCAGGCCGCGCCGAGAGAACCAGGGTGGTGGACGACACCGAGGCCTTGGAAGGGAACGACACGGAGCCAGGGAAGACTCGGTAGTTGTTTCCCACGCGGAGGGGAGTACGAATGTACGAGGGTTTACTGGTTCGTCTGCCGTCGCCGGAGAATAACAGCAGGTGTGGGTGAGTAGAGGGATGGCTAGGCCAGCGATGGGAGTACAATGGGGCGGTGAGGCTGCATGGCAACAGCACTGGCCCACGGGAGGAGGGAGCAGTAGTCCCGGGCGCTTTTTGAGCGGGTGGAGCAGGAAGAGCAGAGATTGAAGAAGACGACGGCCGTTGGATGGACATCCAACAACCACCGCTTAAAGGCCAACCTTTTTTTTAGGAAAGCCTCAAATCTGTGGAAAACAGCATACAACCCATCTGCCATTATTTCTAATAATTTACAGCCCATTTGCTAATTCTTAAGGTTTTTTTTGGAGCCCATATTCTTTTTGTTAGCATTACAACCCATATTGTGGCCACGGTTAAAAAATTAAACGGAATTTTGCATATTTCAAAAGCGGTCCGAACTGTTTTTAATCCCGAAATTTCGAGTCACATTCAAACTGATTTTAAAAATAAATGTATATCAATATAAAATCTAACAAATTGTCCACGCATAAAAATTAATGCAATTTAAAATATCGAAATGAAAAAAAGAAATTTGAAACTAGTTGCCGGTTTGATGTGTTTTAAAAATGTACAACCCATTTCTCATTACTGATAGGCCATTTTCTCGGCCAGCCGAATGAAGCTCTCCTCGTCTTAAAAGATTTGCAGCCCAACAGGCCTGACAACGCGACTTACTTGGAAAATCACAAAAAACTACTGGGCTGGTCTGTGGTAAATATAAAAGAGAAGGCTGTCTAGACAGGCCAGAGTGCCCTTACAGCCAGCTTGACACCACAGCCTGCCTAAAAACAAATTAGATAAATGCCACTCCAATTGTGGCGATTCATAAAAATGCCACTGCAATTTAAAATGCCACTGCAATTTTTGCAAACTTTGGAAAACGCCACTGCAATTTGCAAACTCTAAAAAACGCCACTCCAGACTTTGAAAAATGCCACTGGAAATGGCATGAAATGGCATTTTTTAAAAGTTTGGAAATTGCAGTGGCATATCTCAGAAACACCAAATTTGGAGTGGCATTTATCAAATTAACTCAAAACAAAAATAACTGGGCGAGCTGCTGGGTCCCTGGTGTCACCCGCCACAGTAATTCTCTCGCTTATTGACTACGTTGACAATGGCATGGGACCCGGATGTCGAAATCCATTAGGAGGAGCCATTTTTTATTGGCTTGAAATAAGGAGGCACTTGCTTGCGTCGCCATGACCTTGGCGGGTCCTCGTTGTCAACCTCTCCACGTACAATCATCTCCTGAATGTGTACGCGTCAACTTGGTAGGCCCACAAGTCAGCCTCTAAACCCCTGGAGGACAAATACAACCCATTTAAAAAAATAACAGCTCATTCCATACGTTCAAACGGAAAGTTCAACATTTAGAGCAAAGTAACAGGTCTGATCCACATATAGAGTACTGAACTTGCACGTTGACAACCATCATAGCCAAGTTAACTATCTACTCCCACTAATACTCTAGTAGCGTACAAGTACTAACTTACTCTTAGCTAACTAGACGATGCCAGCCGTCATCTGCGGTACACGCTAAATGCCGGCACCGGCGTCCTCCGCCTCGCCTTGGACTTGCTAGAGGTGCGATAGGGCGCGTTGCTCACGCGCGTTGGCCCCTTCTGTGCCGGCGTGGTCCACCGAAGCTTCGGCTACTAAGCGGGAAACCCACTTGACGAGCTGGTAGTAAAAATCGGCGTCGCGAACGCGTGCGTGCCCGACAGCCTCCATAGATATTTGTCAGGCGCCAGCGTCCATGTAGTCGGCCCAGTTGCGGGCCCTCTGCTCACGACTCAGAGCGTCGGTGCGCTGCTGCTCCATGTCCTGCTGGCGGCGCAAATCGGTGATACGCTGCTCCTCCGCCAAGCGGTCGCGCTCCAACAACTGATGCTCCTCCGCTAGGCGGTTGCGCTCCAACAAGTCCTTGATCTCCGCATTGCCATCTAAAGACCAATAGAATGCCTCCTCCCTCCGTCTGCCTTCCACTACTAGAAAATTGGCTATTAATGGCGCACCTATTTTGGCTATTAGTGGCGCACTATAGGTGCGCCATTACTAGCACGCCATTAGTAACTGTTAGTAATGGTGCACATTTGCTGCGCCATTACTATCACAGATAGTAATGGCGCACTTATAGTGTGCCATTGAAGACCTTCTTAGTCAGCCTATCTGTATTCTTATCCTCTAGTGCGGATCCAATCATATTTTATAAAGCCAAGGGCTGACATCCATTGAGGGGATCTTCTTTTATCGGGAGACATGGCCTGGTGGTTTCTGATCGAGATTCCTAATCAATTGGGCGAAGAGCTCTTTGCATGATCTTGTCCTACCTTTTGTCTACGCTATTTTTTGTCCCTTCTCAGCTGCTGTCCTTACTGTCGTATGAAACTGGCATCCATCCTGGCTCCCGGGACTCTTTCATAGAATTCCAACAATTTCTCCCGCTCCTCAAAAGCCCAAAGGAACGGAGTTGATGCTCCCACATCCATAGCATGAGTAGTTGAAGCAAGTGAATGATTTGAAATTCGAGCTATTTCTCAGAATAACACTCTTATATATTGAGTTCGTAATGGTACAAGGTGCGCCATTACTATGCCTAGAAGTGCACCATTACTATCTGACTTAGTAATGGCACACCACATAGAAGTGCGCCATTACTAACAATGTTTTTAAAAAAAATCAGATTTTTTTTCTTTTTTTCTTAATCTCGGGTCACTATGGCTTAATCTCGGGTCAATATGCTTAATCTCAAGTCAAATCTCACTCCGTGGTCAAACTTCCCGAAAGGTCACCCATCCTCACACTACTCCAGCCCTAGCATGCTTAACTTCTGAATTCTATCCAACCCCAGCACCAGCTCACTTAACAGGCACTTGTTGATATATATATCATATCAATCCTATTAAACCTTGTTGATGTCTAGGACTTTGTTCATGTTCATGAGTGTGATGAAATTTTGAAAAAATATTTCAAACTTCCCGGTCATATTACGTATCATATTTTGAACAATTTTTCCAAAAAAAATTCGAAACCAATTTTTTTTCCTGTTACTAGTGGCACACCAAGCAAATGGTGCACCATTACTAAGTTTGATTTTTTCCAGTTTCCCCCCTCTTAAAAGCCCCGTATCTTTTATTCTGTTAGGTTTTTGGGGATTCTAAAAATCTTCAACAGGGTTCCCCTGTTGAATTCGGATGTAACTTTTCGAGCCCATTTTACTAAATTCCAGAGAGAATTTGCAAATAAAGTTGAAATTCATATTTGTAAATTTTCCCAACAACTAGACCACATATCACATGGGAAACTTACCTTCTTTTATTTTTTTGACATTTCCATCATTTTCTTTTATTTTTTTAAACTGAAAAGGCGGTCCAGGGGGGGTGCATTTGGTGAAATTTTCGGCCACCTAGAAAGTTAGTAATGGTGCACCTTCACCAAGTGCACCATTACTATGTGTATGACTTGGTCAAACCTTGGTCAAAGTTAGTAATGGCGCACTTTTCACCTGGTGCGACATTACTAAGTTTGACATAGTAATGGCGCACCTATGCAAAGTGCGCCATTACTAAGTTTGACCAAGGTTTGACCCAGTCATACACATAGTAATGGCGCACCTAAGTGCGCCATTACTAAGTTGACATAGTAATGGCGCACTTTGTATAGCTGGCGCACTTTGTATAGGTGCGCACTTTTCACCTGGTGCGCCATTACTGTTTTGGTTACTAATGGCGTACCTACACATGGTACGCCATTACTATTTAGTAATGGCGCACCACATGTATAGTGCACCATTAGTGTCCATATTGGCTATAGCTATTTTTCTAGTAGTCTTCCGGTGAAAAACCAAACACTAGTTCCGGCGGTGACCGCCTCCGGTCTCGCCTATCACGGACGGGCGGGGGCATGGCGGACGTGGCGAGAGCGAGGATAAGTGGCGAGCGACGTCGGCCCGGTGGGGGCTTATGAGGATAGGGCTAGTTGGGTCACGGTGCCACCGGAGAAGGCCGGGAAACAGTACTTATAGGCAGAAGGTAGCGCGACGGTCATCGGAATTCAATGCATAATTAAGCAGGCATGGCTTAGCACGCCAGCTTGTCGTGGAAAACTAGAGAAACTGAAATTATGATTGTGCCGTCCCGTCCCGTCCATGCTGGGTCGCATGCCGGCATGACGGTCAAACGAGTGCACTCGAATCATCTCCCTCATTGTCAATAATGATTCCACGGATTTAATAGGCCCGCAACAATTAAAGTGCATCTTTTTTCGCATCAGTTAGTTGCCTTAATTATGGCCGGCTGCATGCAGACACTGAAAATCGCTCGCAGCCAGTACGCGGAGCAGCATGCAACGAGTCGCAGCCGAGGGCATTAGTTGATGAACTTTAGCTGGAAGATAAGGCATTTGCTAACGTTTTCGCTAGCAGTTTCTTCAGATTCGCATGTCATTTTCTTCAGAGCTACTTGTCAATTTCTTCAAAGGTAGGCATTTTATTCAAAAACTGCCACTTCGGATCTTGCGTCGCAACTAAAACTACCAAGAGCGCATTAGTAGGCTAGCTAGTGATCGATCAGTAACTTGTAAACACTGAGCGAACAGAAATAAGGAACTGTTAATGCATCTCAATGATTCACAGATCATATACAAATATGTAGCTCCAAAAGCAAAGATCAGCCACTTCGGATCTTGTGTCGCAACTAAAACCAACTAGTACGATTCCCATACATAAGATCAACAAGTTAATGCATCTCAATGATTCACAGATCATATACAAATATGTAGCTCCAAAAGCAAAGATCTAGAAAAAACATCTGTTCTGCACATGGATGCTTCTCTTGGCCAACATTTAGTACATGCATCGAAGACAAATTTGTTTGTGAAGTCTACAATTCCTCCTGCAAACGTAAGTGGTTTCACCAACAGCTGGAACCATGAGAATGAACCACACATGATGGAGGAACATCCACTGCAATACGATTTGGTCTTCTCTCGATCACACGGCGAGACTATTTTCGGAATACAAACTTTAACTTAGGCAAAATAATGCCCATTTTATAATCAGACCAAGGCAATGAAGCACCTAGTGTTGGCCAATAAATAGTACAGTACTACTTTTCTGCAGTCCATGAAGTGACTATCCAATCTTTACGTGTCTATTTTCAAATGGCACCGCATGCAAAGTGACTATACTATTCTCTTGTGCAGTTCAACCAAAATCTTTGTCACTTTGTGTGTTTGCCAAATAGCAACGGGCGTATATCTCTGTCTCGCACAAATATGAAGCAGCTAGTAAACATATACCCCACCTTGTATTTTCGGTTTAAACATGTCTCTTCCGCTTAGCATCTTTCATGTTTTGCACTGGACAATTTGATACAGTCATGTTTTGCCCTGGAAATTTCATACTGAATTGATTTGCTGGTTCAGAGCAGAAATATAGCGCCTATTCTTCATCAGACCAAGGATATCCATGTTCGCACTGATGGAAGAGGTGAAATTGATACAACCAAAATTGAGCATCCAATCATTGAATCATGTCCTGCACCTCCAATGTAGGTCCACCCTACCAATAAATTCACATGCAAACCGCTAGTATTACTATCTAATGACAGTACAAAAAGAGTAGCAAGATAGTAGCAGACCATGTACCTTCGTAATGAACATCTCATAGTGCCACCAATTGGATATAAAGGTTTGGAAGGAAACATGCTCCTAATGTTGAACCAGTTGGACTTTTGTGCGTTCCACTAAAATCGAGCATCCCTGTTTGCATAGATATTGAAAGTGTGATTACTATAGAAGTGGCACTAGTTGAAGCATAGACTCATAAATATAAGCATTCCAATTTCTTAATGGGAAAAGGTAGCAAGACTGTTTCTAACCACCTGTTTGAAGGAATAAATAAGGCAACATCGGTCGATGTCGTAAAGGCATATATAGTTCTTTCCGAAGAATGATCGATTCTGACCTTTCCTCTTCTTTTAAGCATATTTTGTGCAGTTCAACTAAAATAAAATGCCATCACCGCCTTGACAATTCAAAGGACACTGTACAAAAGGAAATGTCTTAACATTACATCATGATGTCAGGTATGTAGTCGACAGGCATTAGAGACAAACTTACAGACCTCCTCCGATAACATAATGAACATTAATTTTAACAAAGGTGTGACTAGCTTTACTCGATAATTTGAGTGAACTCTACACCCTCTGTTCCTTAATATAAGACGTTTTCGCAGTTCAATTTAAAGTACCCAAACGTCTAGTATTTAGAAAAACATGTAGTAGTTTTCTTGAGCACATATCTGGGAAAGCTTGCCACACTTTATTTATGTCCATACGCTAATGCAACACCATTCGAAATTTCGAATACTACAAATATACACTAATCCAGTGGCTAGTGCAACAGTAGAGTAGTTATGTTATTACAGGGTACAGTACAATGTTTTTACTGAACAGATTTCAATAAACTCTAGCACTGGAAGATTTCTACAAGAATTAACAATACAAAATGTAAAGGTAACACGTTATAGCACTGTGCATGAGCATTAAACCAAATACAAAAGTCTGAAGGTAACTAGCATTATTAACTAATGACAGTATAAAAAAATTGCAAACCGTGTACCTCCAAGGTAAATATCATTTCAAACTCGACGGGGGCTTAAATTTTTATCCCAATCTTGATAATCAATCAAACATAAAAACTTGATCGAACAAATCAAGAGAACAGCTGGAGGAGGAGGTGCCCACTCTTGACCTTTCCTCTTGTCTTCATAATTTTTAGTCTAGTTTAACCAAAATAAAATGACATCAGCGCCTTGGCATTTTGGTGACACTGTACAAAAAAATTAAGTTATCTCATGAAAGTGAGGTATGTAATCTATAAGCATTAACAGTGCAAAAATCTACAGGTAGTAACAAGTTTCATCATTGGTATACTGGCTGTGCAACAACATTAGAATACCTTAGCTGAAAAATCTTTAATATATCCACAATCAACAGCTAACCCTAAAATAATCCAGTGACATTAAATTGCATTGCTTAAATTTATCGGTGGCATTACACTGAGTGCGGCATTAGTTAAATGTGGCATCACTTTAGCAGTAGCATTGCTTGACTTGATTGATGGCGTTATACTAACAGCAAAAAAAGTGACAATAAGAGCATGGGAGGCCCATTCGGATAGTGGGCGCACCAGTACGATGTACCTCCACAGACGCATAGAGTGGTGAGGGAGGTATGGTTAACGAGAGCAACAAATATCCAGGCAGCATATGTGGATTATGTCCCATTTTTGTTATGTTTAGCCACCTTTTTCCTATGTGAGGACAACAAACTGATCGACCTGGTCATTCTCTATTGCATTGTCATGCCTTTCTACCCTTCTTCAACCAAGAGACACGAGACTCGTTCCTTAGCTACTGATTTTCCCCTTTTCAACCTAGATGAAGGTTCGATGCCCTACTCTCTTGGACAGTACAGTCTCCCTTCCTTTCCTTATTCAACCCAGACATGGATTAGTCTGCATGAAGTAGGGTTTCCTTTAATAGTGCAAATTAAGGTTTTCATCTGCGTGACCAGCAGAGCAGAGGATAGCAAATTGGGAAGATGGTGGAGTGGAAAAAGATCAACATGCAGCGACGTGGCAGATGGGGCAATGAAACAAGGGTATGGTTCGAAAAGAGGTAGCATACCTGAGGGTCGGCGGGAAGTGGCTTCGCTCGTGGTCGTCGTCCTCCACATGCACTACGGCAACGAGCTTGGGGGTGGAGGCCATCTCGCACGGGCGCTAGGTCTATGTGGACGGCCTTGTCGTCAGTGCGTGACCTCGCTCGCCGACGACTAGTGCGACAACGCTGCACGTCCTTTTCTTCTCCGGCGGATCTGTGACCACTGGTGAGGAGGAGAGAGAGGCCGTCTTTTTTAGATCTGGAGAGAGGTTGATAGTGTGAGAAGCAAGTGGGCAGCCGTTAGCAAGAAAGCTCTAAAGCTCCAGCCTATATATCTTTTTATACTACTCCTACTAGTAATAGAGGTGGAGAAGTGGTAGAGTAGTTTATATTTTCTCTACAAACAGTACCAGTTAGTCGTGCTTCAAAACTGAACGGCACGCCATTAAAAAAATAAAGGTCGATAACTAATGTGGCACCTCGGGCCAACGCAGCCAGATCGCATTTTGCACGAGAAATTACACACCATGTTTCGTTGACATGTGGTCCCGTTCCAACATGTCAGTGAGACGACGACGAGTCCTTTTGTAACATTTCCTAAAGGACGTGTAGGCCGGGGCGCCTCTTCGTGTACCGTGACAAACTAGCAACCGTCCACCGACTCTTCGCCTTTCCCTCTCGATTTGGAACTGTTGTCGCATGCTCTTCCTCCCTCCTCCATTTGCGTTCACCCTTCCTTCTGCCATTGTTAGATCATCTTCTCCATGGAGGGAACAAGCCGGGAACGACCCCGTTATTCTTGCCCCGATCTGAAAGATGATGCGGTGGAGGAACTCATTGATCGGTGCCACGTCATCACCTCGGCTAGCATGGCAGGTTCATTGAAGACCATTCTCGACTCAACTAATAACATCATTACAAGGAACCCAAGGGTCCAAGAGCGGTTTGATCTCCCTTATCTTCTTTGCTATAAGCCTATTCGCATGGGCGTGGACGACGGAGGCCTCGCCTTGTACAAGTTGATGCCGCTTGATAACGATATTGTGATGTCAAGATGCCATCGCTTCAGGGTAAGGCTTGGGCTGGCACAAATGGAGATTGGGTTGTTTATATTGGGTACAATTGCGAGTGGGAACTTGTGAATGTCTACACTCGTCAGCAGATTCCACTTTCAAAAATCTCCGAGCGCCCCGAGGTTGACCACACAAATGATCTACGTACGTTCAAATACGATCATGGTGATAGTCGTCTACGGAAGATAGCAATTTGTCGAGTTCCCAACCGCTCTTGGAATTACAAGAACTATCAAGTTGTTGCTATCTTCGACAAGCTCGTTGCCGTCGTTACTGATTCCATGGTTCGTCCATGGATATTGCTCAAAATCAGTTTACGTACGGATGAAATCTTGTGATGCAATTGAATACGAGGATCTTGTGTTTGCTGCCACCAGTCGTGGCACTGTTTTTGCATGGGATCCTCGTAGTTTTGGTACGTTTGTCTTCCACCGTAATTATAATTGTTTCAGCCACATGCATGTGGGTTAGCAAGTTTCCCTTTACTAATTAACCTTCTTGTGTTTCCAAGATCCTAAGAACATTCCACCACCTATACTTGAAAAATTTATAACCAAGGGGGAGATGACGATGGTGATGATCACGAGCATGAGGACGAGCAGAACTTATATACTCAGTGGCCCCTGGCAACTAATTCGGATGGATCACCTCTTCTTGTCTGTATACAGTGCACTGAGATTGTTACTACTGAGGGAGCACGTGTTGTCTCCCATGGTCGCCCTCTCCGGACCTATTCCAACACCCATCGCAGGGTATTCGGGATGGATACTAGTGTGCTAGCGCCAACACTTTCTCACTGGTACAACAATGATGGTTAAAGGCGATCTAGCTGTTGTTGACACACCGTTACTACCATTTATAAGAAGAAAATGTATCTATACCTCGGCATTGTGGTGGTCCCTACCCTGCTCCTGATATATGACGCTTCAGCCTAGATTATCAGTCCTGTGTTGCTCTCAATATGGACAATAGTCGACTCTTCCCAGAGCACCTACGTTTCAAAGCAAGCGTTTCCAACGCCAAGGATTGGTTGAGTTGAAGTTCATTTCATTGCTTGTTATTTGTTGTGTGATGAAAACTTCAGTATTTACTAGAATGTTTTGTTGGAAATAATCTATAATCCAACATGTATCATCGTTGTCGTTGTGTGTTGACGACTTGTTGTATGTAATGAATGGTACATTTGCAAATGCGTGTCATAGACTCAATTTATGAATGGTTTTCGAGTCACTTCTTGGAGTGTGAGTTTCGTAGTAGTATAGCCAACATCCGGTTAGTATATGAAGTTGCCACATCACATAGACCCAACCTAATATTGGAGTACCAGATCTGAGATGCCACGTGTACCAGATGAATGACTCCAAGTTCGACCACTGTGATGCTAGGTGCGAGCTAAGGAACACTGTTGGAGAGACCCCCCTCATAATTTTCCTACATTGATAGGATAGAACGCTATAGGATTTTTTCCTATGTAATCATGTTTTAATTGGCAATCTAGCATCCACTCCAACTTTTGTTTCACTTCCTTTGATCCTACGAAGAGAGTACTTGCTCTAAATGATGTGCCGCTTCAGGAGCCGCCTATATTAATTAACCATGCTCTAAAAAGGTGTACCAGCTTTGGCTATAGTAGTACTGTACTAGGTTAGTAGGAGACCTTGCGCTTGGCTCTTCTCCTCTTCCGGAAGTCGAACAATAATGATGGTATTACTTCTGGCAATCTGACACCAAATGAACTACTGCACACCCACCGCTTGTAAGCAAAAGTTTCTCCTCATGCTGCGAGCCACCGCGCACGCGTTCGCGTGGGAGAAGGCATAGTAAGGAAGCTTCTCGTCGTTCTGCGAATTGGCGGGACACATCAAAGTTACATATTTATTAGTACTCTCTTCAAAAAGGGCCGACCATGTCCATGGCTACCATCCCGTGCTCTGTCATTGAGTACGTGCACTATTCATGTGCCATCGAGGAGAGAAAAATATTGCGTAGTACTAGGTGCCATCGAAGTACATGACTCACTTACGCACTGCATATCTCCATTTTCTTGCATGACACGCCACCTTGATGCTAGATGTCCCGCGTGTCATGGAGGCGTATAGTATGATTTTGTAAAATGGAGACATATAGATGTCCCGCGTGTCGGCAATAGGATGAACAAAGCTCATGTCTTAAACGAAAGAGTGGAAGAACATAGATTCCCGACGACTGAGAAGGAGCTACAAACCTCGGGGTGGAGCGCCTGCACTCATATTATTTTATATTATTCAGCGATATAAAATCAACCAAATCTCTCCACGTTCCTATACCATTCTATAGTATGAGAATAACTTTGAATGTAAGCCATTGATTCACTCTATCCAATGGTCATAGCTGGAAAATCCAAACAAAACCAAGCACTGGATCATCTCTTTTTTTTAGATCAACTCTTTTAGCACTTAGTTGTTGTCACCTTCCCACCTAGCCCACCTATATATCCGCTCACATGCGATGACCACAGGAGCTATCCACTCAGATTGTATGTTAAAAAAATAAAGGTCGACAACTAATGCGGCACCTCGGGCAAACAACCCAAATCGCATTTTGCACGAGAAATTACACACCATGTTTTGTTGACATGTGGTCCTGTTCCAACATGTTAGTGAGACGACAGCGAGTCCTTTTGTATAATTTTCGAAAGGACGTGTAGGCCGGGGCGCCTCTTCGTGTACCATGGCAAACTAGCAACCGTCCATCGACTCTTCGCCTTTCCCTCTCGATTTGGAACTGATGTCGCACGCTCTTCCTCCCTCCTCCATTTTCCTTCACCCTTCCTTCTACCATTGTTCGATCGTCTTCTCCATGGAGGGAACAAGCTGGAAACGACCCCATTATTCTTGCCCCGGTCTGAAAGATGACGTGGTGGGGGAACTCATTGATCAGTGCGACGTCATCACCTCGGCTAGCATGGCAGGTTCGTTCAAGACCATTCTTGACTCAACTAATAACATCATTACAAGGAACCCAAGGGTCGAGGAGTGGTTTGATCTCCCTTATCTTCTTCGCTATAAGCCTGTTCGCATGGGCGCGGACGACGGAGGCCTCGCCTTGTGCAAGTTGATGCCGCTTGATAACGATACGTGTGATGTCAAGATGCCATCGCTTCAGGGTAAGGCCTGGGCTGGCGCAAATGGAGATTGGGTTGTTTATATTGGGTACAATTGTGAGTGGGAACTTGTGAATGTGTACACTCGTCAGCGGATTCCACTTCCAAAAATCCCCGAGTGCCCTGAGGTTGAGCGCACAGATGATCTACGTACGTTCAAATACGATCATGGTGAATGTCGTCTATGGACGATAGCAATTTGTCGAGTTCCCAACCGCTCTTGGAATTAAAAGAACTATCAAGTTGTTGCTATCTTCGACAAGCTTGTTGCCGTCCTTCGTGGTTCGACTGGATGGATATTGCTCAAAAATCAGTTTCTATAGACGGATGTGTACTGTGATGCAATTCAATACGAGGGTCTTGTGTTTGCTGCCACCACTCGTGGCACTGTTTTTTCATGGGATCCTCGTAGTTTCGGTACGTCTGTCTTCCACCGTAATTATAATTGTTTCATTCACATGCATGCGAGTTAGCAAGTTTCCCTTCTCTACTAATTAACCTTCTTCTTGTGTTTCCAAGGTCCTGTGAACATTCCACCACCTATACTTGAAAAATTTTATAACCAAGGGGGAGATGACGATGGTGTTGATCACGAGCATGAGGACGAGCAGGGCCCATATGCTCACTGGCGGCTGGCAACTAATTCCGACGGATCACCCCTTCTTGTCTGTATACAGCCCACTGCTGATGTTACTACTGAGGCAGAAGGTGTTGTCTCCCATGGTCGCACTCTCCGGACCTATTCCAACACCCGTTGCATGGTATTTGGGATGGATACTAGTGTGCTAGCGCCAACACCTTCTCCCTGGTACAGTATTGATAGTCTTGGAGCAAACTCGCTCTTCCTTGGACAAAACTATCCAATGATGGTGAAAGGAGATCCAACTGCTGTTGACACAACGTTACTACCATTTATGAGAAGCAACCATATCTATACGTCCGACATTGCGGTGGTTACCTACCCTGGTCGTGATATAGTAGGCCGCTTCAGCCTGGATGATCAGTCCTGCGTTGGTCTCGAGATTGACAGTTGCTGACTCTTCCCAGAGAATCGCTTGTGGTTCAAAGCAAGCGTTTCCAACGCCGAGGATTGGTTGAGTTGAAGTTCATTTCATTGCTTGTTATTTGTTGTGTGATGAAAACTTTCGTATTTATAATGTATCCTCGTTTTTGTTGTGGGTTGATGACCTGTTGTATGTAATAAAATGATATGCATGTGATAAACTTACTAAATTTATGAATGGCTTTCGAGTCGCTTCTATGAGTGTGTGTTGCGACGAGGCAAAAAAATATTTTCCGAATACATAATTGTACATGCATTGCAACAGGTTATCGAATGAGGCCAATCAAAAATAGTACACTATTTGTACTAGCTTCACATGCTGCACTATCTCTATGTCTACGTACGTAATACAACAAGTTTTAAACTTGAGACCAGCCACCCATCCTCACAAAGAACACTTTTTAACCTAGCACAGACTCGAGGAAATTTGGCCACAGTGTGAGGTGGGTCATATGTTAATGTGTTCGTTGTACGTAACCAGCACCTCGAATCCTCGATACTACTACTATAAGTAGTAGGAGTAGTAGGGAGGCATGGGCCAGAACAAGCATTCGCGTCCAGGAGTACGGCACACGCCACTAGCACGACTTCCAGCTGACACCATATTTCTTCGAGTTTGTGCTACAGCAATCTCTTCAACCTCGTCGTTTCTCTAACTCAGCCATCGCATGACTGGCGAGATGGGGATTTGCCGGTAGTCGGTTTCCTCAACTGCGGTCCCACTTGTAAGGCCAAGTCCAACGCATGACCCCAAACAGACCTCCGTTTCGCCTGGATTCTGTCCGTTTGGGTAGGGCAATGGGGTCGTGTCCGGGCCATTTCTTGGATGCGGTGGTCGTGCGTCGAACGCGCGGACGCATCCCGGCCGCTTACATTTTTCTTTGCAAACACATATCTTTTTTTCATCATTGATTTTTTGGTATATGGAAATACATCACCAAAATTTTGACTAGAAAAGCAAGACCAAAGAAAACAAGAACCCAAGAATACATTTTAGAAGGTATCCAACTTCCATAACAGCTCCTGTAAGTTGGATTAGTGCCTTCTCGATGCATTCATTGTTGATCTGCGGAGGCTCGATCTTGCGTGCTTCTTTCTTCTTCGAGTGTAAAGAAGTAGACGTGTCTAGCCTCTATTCTATCAACAAGTGCACTAGTCTCATCTCTAGCCTCTATGCTAGCTAAAAGTGCTAGAACATCTACTAAATTGCGGTCTATCAATATATCGTTGTACTCTTCTTCCCAATACCAAAACTTGCATCCATTCTACACAATAAAATTTTAAGTTAGCACAACTAGTCTAATCTGAGAGCACAACCAAAGATTTGGTCGACTTCTTCCTCCTTTTGCCGACACATGGGACATCCAGCATCCAGGTCGTGTCATGAAAGAAAATAGAGTGGTAGTTGAAGCCACGTGATGTGCATATTGGGTTAAACTGTAAATAGAATCTTACTACCCTTGAGTAACTCCAAAAGCGGCCACCGAAGATCTTTATTGGATTTGTTTTTCATCACCAGCACATCGAGGTGAAAGATGTGCAGGTTCAGTGGGTCCTCTTGCGTTTTCGCTGACATGTGGGACCGCATATGAGCAAACAGACGATGGGTTGTGCGCGTCTGCTGGCTGGCTGAGAAGAGAGATAGAGGAGGGCTGATCACGGACTCCAGGAAATTTGTTCGATGTAACCAGCACCTCGATATAGTGGGGTGGCATGGGCCAGAACTAGCATTCATGTCTAGCAGTACGGCACATGCCACGCACACGAGTCCCATCCGACACCAATTTTCTTGGACTCCGTGCTACAGCCATCTTTTCTCCCTCATGTTTTCTCAGCCATCGCGCGGTGGGTGGGGTGGGGGTTTGCCGATAGTCGGTTTTCTCAATTGCGGTCCCGCTTGTAAGTGAAAATGCAACACAGCATGCATTCCCCCTTAAGTGGCGTGCAGGACCAACCGTGTGGGGGTGCGACGTGAACACGTCAGGCTTTTCCTTTTGAACTTGTAACTTATAAATTTGGTTCTGCTCCATGGCGCGACCAATAGATAGAAATAACGATTTTCCCTAGAGTAATGAGAAGTTTGGTTCTGGCGCGGTTCATGCATGGAGTACGTACGAAAATTATGAAGTTGATGTGAAAAGTAAGATAATTACTAGTAGTACCATATACTACTACATGGATTTGACGGAAAGATAAAGATACATATAGATCCATCAACGACATCCTCACGCCCTAGTGCACCGGGTCACCAACCGACGTGTGAGGAGCAGTGGCGTTGGCGGCAAGCTCAGCGTGCTTCTGAACAATGCCGTCCAAGGTTGCCCTGCGGTCCAAGAAGGACAGCGTCCTATCATCCTCCTCTTGCATGTAGTAGTCTTTGTGGATGATTTGCGCGTAGGCGTGGGTAATTATGTTGATGGTGTCTTGCTGCGCCAGGCGCTGCGCGGCGAGCGCGACCTCCAGGTGGACATTCTCCGGCGCGACGGCGGGCAGTCACAAGGCCACCAGTGCGTCGAAGAGGGTGTCACCATAGAGGACGTTCAGGGTGGCAGGCATCACAGAGCCTGCGCGCGTGGGCTGGAGGCGTACGACAAGGTCATCCGCAAGCTTCTTGATGACGGTGAACTTGTCGAGGAAGCCGACGAGGACCTCGTCGAATAAGGAGATGAAGCTGTCGTCCAAGCGGCCCCCTGCCCTGGCGGCCTCAAGCACTACCTGGAGACGCTCCTTAGTGCCAGGCCGCAGGCCGGCGTCGTGGACCATCTGGCACAGCCGGCTGATGCTCGCGCTCATCGCCTCCATGGGTCTAGCTTCTAGTCAACTGATCTTGCGATTGGAGTGACCACTCTTGCCCTTGGGTGCGTAGGTGCGTAGGATTTCATAGATTGGATCAAGGGAGCCTTTATATGAGAAGTGCAGAATGCGGTTGAATTCACGTGCGTGTTGGCCATCTACTCCTCGCCCCTCTACTGCACCTGCCTTTGGCTATAAGACAGGTTGGCCAGCCACCCGTTGGGCCCACGGGTCATACACCCAAAGGCAGGTACAGTAAGTCAATGAAGCTGCGCCCCCCTCCGTGCCGGTGCAATATATTCATCTCACCGGACCTCTAGTTGGGGCCAAATGAGAGAATTTTGATGTTTACTAGTTTATTGGTACCCTTTGAATTTTGTGCCAAGTTTTGACCTTTGATTTAACTAATAAAATGTTAATGCATGTAACCAAAAATGATGTGTAAGTCACCTTACGAAAACCAAATAATCCCAAAACACTTAGGCACGGTACATTAACTCCCTCCTCGTTTCTTATTTCGTGACATATCAACCAATGAGAGATGTGGGCCGTGCATGCTTTCAATGAATTGAGACTACCAAACATCACATCCGGTGGTTAGTTCATTGCATGTAATCCCATTAAGTAGCAAAAAGACATTAAGTTATCTCGCCGATAGGAATAAAACAATACACCATTTATTTATTTACAGAGGGAGTAGTACATTTTTGAGACATGCATTACTAGATATTGCTAGTCAAATACTAAATCCAGATGGACGTGGTAGTACTACTAAATCCAGATGGTGGTGCTAGTACTAGTAGTAGTACTACCAATGTAGTAGCAATGTACTACCCGTTGGTCAAATTATTACGTGTTGCACCTCACAGTGAAGTGACAAGACCCTACGCCGGAGATGACACCTGAGTATAGGCGCCGTGTTCGGCATACCATAGTTAGCCTCACCGTCTGCAGTCACTATTATCATGGTTGTAGACATAGCCTGCTTACAACAGGCCATCGCGCGAAATTTTTGCATGGCCTTCTGGATGTGGTGGGGAGGAGATAAGGCTGATTGTGAGAGACAAGGAGTTGTTTGTAAATAGGGAACAAGTGCGGGCATCTTTTTGCAGAACTGGAGAAGTTTGGTTTATATGTGTCAGATCTAGATCCGACGGCTATTGGTGAAAGATGGCAGGCACAACATCATCACCAATTCAGGACCTGTTTGAATCGCAAGATTTTGAAAACGCGGGAATAGGACACGGCAATATTACAAGTTTCAAACTGATATTACGAATATTAGGAGTAATGCTGCACCTACGAAGAGGCAATTACTAGGAAGTTGATGTAAGAACTTTCATTACTTTAGGTGGATGCAGCATTATCGTATAAACTAAAATCCACCACGTTGACAAGTCACTAATGGGCAAATAAGTTTTCGAGTCTCTGGCCACTTGATGTTTCAAAAACAAATTCAGCTTCTGCAGGGACTTTGTCATTTAGGCCTAGATGCTTGCGGTGATCAGCACGCCATTCATTGTTGCGCCAGAGAACGCCAAACCTCATTACCTTGAGCACACTTGCCTCCAGAACAAAGAACCTGGCCAATTTAATCTCAGATGTGCTGCCTCGGCAGTCGATCAAATCAATTTCTGTAAGATGGAGATCAAATCATTCGATGAGATTGTTATAGTGCAGCACATTTTTCACTTTCGGGTCTTTTTTATCAGCAAAAGAAGAGAACATATTAGAGCAGCTGGCAGTATAAGATTGCCGTGTCATCCAGAGGTACCAATATAATTCGCTCATACGATAGGGTTGGCTAGCTAGTGATATTTTTGTACTCTCTCTCTCTCTTTCTCTTTCCTCTCATTAGGAGTATGTGAAGAGCTTGGGCATTTGTTGCCTTCCACTATATGGCCGATGCCATATTTCGCAAAAGTATGCCACATAATACGCATCGATGTCAAATCAAAAGATTCTGGCACCGCTCTCGCGATGTGAGAGAGGTTCCACCGTTGTGCACACAGACCCACATGTAGAAAAAAATCAATCGAACCAACTACACCAGCCTCTCACTCTCCCAAACAAGTGTTTTTTTATTGCCTCAGTCCTCTCTCTCTCTCTCTCTCTCTCTCTCCCGGGCAAGTGTTTTTTCATTGCATGAGTTAATTTGGCACCGGAGCAAAGTAGGTGATCCAGATTGGGGCACCAGGTGAGCAATGGAGGGGCATCGATGCCAAATGCATCACAAGTGATTTGGCATGTGTTTTGGCCTACATAGTGGAGGGCCGTTATAGCCCACTTTTGTACGACCTCTTATTTAGTATAAAATTTTGACCATATATTTATGTAAGAAAATGCCAATGCATGTCACTAAAAATTACACCATTTGAAATTATGTTCAAATATGAATCCAACGATATAGTTCTTAGTGACATGCATTAACATTTTGTCGATTAAATCTATGGTCAAATTGTGATCTTGCAAAATAGGAAGAGTAAACCAGATGGAGGTAGTACTTGCTCTTAGGGTAACCATAGAGTTACTGGAGTAGTCTAAGTTACTTTCCACTATGACTAGCCTAGGCTACTATAGTAGTACAACAAAAAACGATGCAGGTGATCACGTGAGAAACAAATACTAAAAACATTTCTTTTGGTGCAGTGCGTAGATGCAGTTTTGAACACTACAGTTGTCATCGTAATTTGGGAAAATTATGAAAAAATTGAGCTATGTTCTGATTACCATTTACTAATAGGAAAGAAGTTTCACCTCGATGAGTAGCTTCTCCGTGCACGGAAAGCATGTAAGGAATCCAACAACTTGATCCAGATTGGGGCCGTTAGATTTTATTGCCAAGATCTTCACTGTGCGCATAGAGTTGGTCAAGCTTGTGGGAATCATTTTCTAGAAGACGGTCGTAAATGCATCAAGAAGAAACTAAAAAATGTGAATTTCAAGATGATGGAGAAGAAGATGAGTGTTGTACCTGAATGATTATGGATCCAACAAAGAGTTTCAAGAATTTGGCAGACGAGTGCACCAACACTGTCAATTTTGGCGCGTCAATGACCCTGATTTTAATTGGACCTTCTAGATCCGATACAAGCAATCTCTCAAGGAAAGGCGCATTCTAATGACCAAAATATGGAACAGCTGGAGTGATCTCTTCCCAATTGATGTCTTGTTGCGGGGCCAGCAAGACACATATATCCATTGGAGATTCGTCAAGGCGATGTGGAGGCTAATGAACCCGTGGATCTTCTCAAGACGAAGGTACTCAAGTGCAGTACAGCTGCGGAGCAGGTGCTCCATAGCCTTCTTCGAGATGACAACGTCGAAGAGGTCGAGCTTCTTGAGTTGAGGGAGAAGAAGGGCGGGCGCGACATTAATCTGGGGAAGATAGCAGGAGCTGAAGTTGGCGCGGCGCGGCGTTGGCGCGAGGCGGAGCGCGGACGACAGTAGAGAGAGACATCGTCCAGCTTCAAAGCTGAGCTCCTCGAGCTGATCTAGGGCGGGGGATAAGAACCACTCGTCGAACTTGGGTTGGACCTTGCAGTTGGTACTGAACATGCGGATGGCAAGGCGTCTGGCTAGCCTAGGGTGTGATGAAAGGATCTTGGAGACTGCGGCCATGCGTTTGAAATCCCCGTCGCAGAGGCAGCTGTCGACGGTGAGGTTGAGGGTGATGCGGCGCCAGAGGGGGCGCCACCGCCGGGAGAGAAGGGTGGTCCGCACGACAGATTTTGTGGGGAGGAGGACGATGATGAGGAGCAGCATGTCGTTGGGGAGGCTGCTGATGAAGTCTAGGCTCGCCGGATGCGGTTTTGGCTCGAGCCGCCTCCGCTTGTTGGCTGCCTCGTCGTCCATATCAACCGGCGGCGACTCCGGTGTACACGTGTGCTGGTGTGTGTTGTGTGTTGGGTGTGCGCGAGTGTGTCCTTCTGTGCATGCCGCCGCGCAGAGGTGAATTGTGCGCGAGTGCGTCCTCCATGCGGAAGAAGTGTATCCTCAATGCGCCCTCAATTTACTAGCGTGCGGGGTGCTACCCCGAGCGGTTTCAACTTTGTTTACTTCACCGCGTGTCAGATGGGCCTCTAGTTTACTTATTTTCACCCATTGCCACATGGGCCAGCACACGAAGATACAGAACACGAGCTGACAAGGAATCATGTGGACTGGTTGACCGGTCAACTAAACAATATACGGAGCTATATGCTGACACAGTGAGCGTATATTCCGTCGGTATAGAGTGTTCGTATGAGAGGGGAGGCGCATGAGAGATAGCAGAGCGAGAGAGAGAAAGAGCTACTCCTTCCGTTCGATAATGTAGTTCCAACATGTTTTTAAAAGTCAAACTTTTGAAACTTTGACCAAGTTTATAAAGAAATTACTTATGTCTACAATACCAAAGATAAATGATAGTATGAAGTAAGTACAAGTTGTGATGAATCTAATGATCGTTCCATATGTAAATGTTTTTCTCCACATATACCTGGTCAAACTTTTCTGAGGTTTGACTTTTCAAAACATCCATATGCTTATGGATGTGAGAGAGTCCCTAACTAGAGAGAGAGAGAGAGAGAGAGAGAGAAATAAAAAGAGTGAGTGAAAAAAGTGTGTGTGTGTGTGTGTGTGTGAAAGAGACATGGACAACACTCAATAAAAGTCGAGGAAAAACGTGTGTGTCTTATGCAAACATATCACACATGCATCTTCGACAACGGAAGCAAGGTGAGGAGATAGTGTGTGGTTGTTTGCAAGCGAGAGAGCAAGACCCCTAGCACATGGCCAAGAGGGGTCTGAAAAACAAGGGAGAGAGGTCAAGAGATACGTACGGAGAAAATGCAGACATGGGGAGGAGAGAGTGTATGTTTGTCATAGAGAGATCCCCTGGAGATCGTGATGGGACTACATGGGTGGGAGATCGAGTGACAAGGTGTGTGTTGGGTTCTACGGTAGGGTGCGTCGACTGCAAATTAAAAATTCCTACACGCGGAACATCCAGGAACATGCTACGGGAGATGGATCACAGTTCGTTACCACTAGACGCGCAGTGCCGTGCAGCGGAAGAAAAGTTGGGGCAGCACGTTCGCGTGGATCGTCTCCTCCTCGTTCGATCTCCCTCGGCGGCCGGTCGTCCGATCCACGTCTGAGAGTTCGCCGGAGCGGCGCAAGTGCACCGCCTCTAACGGTATCCGCGCGTGCGGGAGGAACGTCGTGCGGCGGACTGCTAGGTCCGATCACAAATCGGCGGCAAGTGGAGGTGGCTCCTGAGGCCGAAGCGATCTGCCTCCTGAGGCCGAAGCGATCTGCCTCCTGAGGCCAAAGCGTTCTCTCTCTCTCTGAGTATGCCGTACCTCCACTTTATATAGGCGTCCGTCGCGAGCTCAACACTTGGGCCTCGCACGGACCCTAAAGCCCAAAGTCTACTCGGTCACGTTCCTAGTCCAGTTCGGATCACATCCGACCAGTGTCCTACGAACTGACCTCGTAGGTTCCTTCCCTTAAGCGCGCGACCCCTTAGGTTCAAGTCGGCTTGGTCACAGTTCGGATCACCTCCGACCTGTACGGTTGGTAGCGGCCTCTAGCAAGGCGTGCCGACCACCAAGCAGACGATGAAGCTGGTTAGGCAAACCTGTACAACGTGTCACACTTCTGTTCCCTTTGCCGCACGATATATGTTGTCGGGCTCAAGGCGAGACTGTCATCCTTGTGCTAACCCGACCTCTTTCTCGTTCCAGTGATACCGACCACAATCCGGATTATCTCATAATCCTTGTCGCATGGCCATGCTATTCCTGGTCAGATCACACGAGGGGCCCAGAGTATATCTCTCCTGATCAGAGGGGCAAATCCCATCTTGCTCGACCATGTCTCGCGGCATGGGATTGGACAAACCCGAAACCTACCTTTGTAACTACCCAGTCACAGAGTAGCGTTTGGTCGACCCAAAGCAAGTCTATCACCATCTCGAGTACATGCGTCAGCTCAGGTCTTAGGACATAGAACGTATGTTGTACTAGAGACTCACAGATGACATATCGCTGCGTCTCGTAGTTGGGTCTGTCCGACTCGGACCTTATCTCGACTCGGATCCGACTATGTCGAATCCGACCAGACCTTTCCAAGTCCATATTATCCGGTTACCATCCAATGCTCCATGGCTAGTGAGACCGAGCCATCGACCGTGTCATATGCTAGCCTAGTCGGTTGCGCGTCCACACAGCCCTTTCGACTAGGGACCTTTTAGGACAGTCATCATACAATGCATAGTCCCACAAACAAGTCACGTACTTGCTGATACACATCATTGATAATGTCCAAGGACTATCTGTATTCATAAACACATAGGAAATATCATCATACATGATTGCCTCTAGGGCATATCTCCAACAGTGTGTGCGTGATAGAAGATACCCCGAGAATATCGAGATAGACGTATGGATGGAAGGAGACAATACGTGTGTTCCTGATGGCTAGTGAGAGATAATCATACTTAGGGGGGATGCTTGCGCCTATGATGGAGTGAGGAATTATGGTACTTATTAGGGGGTGCGTGTCACATAGAGAGAGAACAAGGGCGGAAAGTGTTGGATGGGTCTATATGTATAGCGCGAGCGAGACATGTGTATGTGTGAACCAGGGAGATATAAAGTTTGAGAGAGATTGAGGAGACCCGATAAGGCTGAGTGGTGTGTCAGATAGCTGAGAGGGGGAAAGAGATATTACATCCGCTCGATAATACAGTGCATGTAATTGTTTTAGAAGTCAAATTTTGGAAACTTTGATGAGGTTTACACAAATGTTATTTATATCTTCAATACCAATGATACATCATACGAAACTACATCTCATGGTGAATCTAATGGTATATGTTTACCGTTCTAGATGTAATTGTTTTTCTCCACGTACATGGTCAAACTTTGTGATGTTTGACTTTTCAATAAATCAATATGCTATGGACCGAGGAGAGTTCCTAAGTCGAGAGAGATCAAGTACGTATGAAGGAGAATGAGTAAGTGTGCAAAAAGAGTATGTGTGTGAAAGAGAAAGTGACAGCAAACGATAAATTAGAGAGTGTGTGTTTTTTTGTTTCTTAGGCGAACATATCATGCATACATCTCTGACATAGAAAAGTGAGGCGAGGAGATACACGAAGATAGCTAGTGTGTGATTGTTTGCAACGGAGAGAGGCACCCCTATAGCACATGTCCAATAGAGGTCTAGCCAACAAGGAACAAAGGTCGAGAGGGACACATGGAGAACATGGATGCATGGGGAGGGAGAGAGGGTGTGTTTGTGATAGAGAGACCCCATCGAGATCGTGAGGGGACTATATGGGTGGGAGATCGAGGGAGGTGCGTGTGCGATAGAAAGATGCCCCGAGATAAATCGAGATAGACCATGCACATGTTTGTGATGGACACTAAGATTAGCTAGTCATATACATATAGGGGGGACTGCGTGTGCCTACAATTGAGTGAGAGACCATCATACTTGGGCAGCTAGGCATGATATTGTGTGTGTTTGCGTGTGAGATGGAGAGAGAACGACGGAGAGAGATAGAGTTTTAGATGGTCCTATCAAGTGCGAGTGAGATATGCATGTGTATGTGTGACCAAGTAGATGGAGAGTTTGAGAGAGAGATGGAAGAGCTCCGAGACGACAGAGTGGTGCGTGAGAGAGTTACGGGCAACGAGCCAAGGAATTTGTGTGCGTACGATGAGTGCACGCAAGATATCTAGCTTTGACTAGAGAATCATACATAGTGTGCGAGAGAGACCTATAGATGGAGTATATATGCATGCGAACTAGAAAGACACCCCCCACACACACAAAGAGAGAGAGAGAGAGAGAGAGAGAGAGATGGAGAGAAAGCGAGAGGGACCAACAAGGTTTGTGTGTTGGATGCGTGCGACAGAATTTAAGATTGTCGGCGAGAGAGAGAGAGATAAAGAGAGAGCAGGAGCCCGGGAGAGGGGGAGGTCACGTTTTATGCATCAAAGACTGATATAAATCCAGACGGTTGTGCTAGTACTAGTAGTATTACTACCAATGTAGTAGCACTGTACTACCCGTTGGTCAAATTATTATGTGTTGCACCTCACAGTGAAGTGACAAGACCCTACGCCGGAGATGACACCTGAGTATAGGCGTCGTGTTCGGCATACCATAGTCAGCCTCACCGTCTGCAGTCACTATTATCATGGCTGTAGACCTAGCTTGCTTACAACTAGCCGTGTTCGACATAATTTCCCGTGCGTAGATGCCCATGCATTGCATGGAACACCAAGATTGGGGGCTGGACGGCGCCGGCAGCGGCAGTGGCCATCGCGCCAGATATTTGCATGGCCTTCTAGATGTGGTGGGGAGGAGATAAGGCTGATTGTGAGAGACAAGGAGTTGTTTGTAAATAGGGAACAAGTGCGGGCATCTTTTTTGCAAAACTGGAGAAGTTTGGTTTGTATGTGTCAGATGTAGATCTGACGGCTATTGGTGAAAGATGCCAGGCACAACATCATCACCAATTCAGGACTTGTTTGATTTGCAGGATTTTGAAAACGCAGGAATAGGACACGGCAATATTACAAGTTTCAAACTGATATTACAAATGTTAGGAGTAATGCTGCACCTATGAAGAGGGAATTACTAGGAAGTTTACCTAAGAACTTTCGTTACTTTAGGTGGATGCAGCATTATCGTATAAACTAAAATCCACCGCGCTGACAAGTCATTAATGGGCAAATAAGTTTTCGAGTCTCTGGCCACTTGATGTTTCAAAAACAAATTCAGCTTCTTCAGAGACTTTGTCATTTAGGCTTAGATGCTTGCAGTGATCGGCACGCCATTCCTTGTTGCGCCAGAGAACGCCGAACCTCATTACCTTGAGCACACTTGCCTCCAGAACAAAGAACCTGGCCAATTTAATCTCAGATGTGCTGCCTCAGTAGTCGATCAAATCCATTTCTGTAAGATGGGGATCAAAGCATTCGATGAGATTGTTATAGTGCAGCACATTTTTCACTTTGGGTCTTTTTTTATCAGCAAAAGAAGAGAACATATTAGAGCAGCTGTCTATATAAGATTGTCGTGTCATCCAAAGGTACCAATATCATTCTCTCATACGATAGGGTTGGCTGGCTAGTGATATATTTTTACTCTCTCTCTCTCTCTTTCTCTTTCCTCTCATTTACCTAGGAGTACGTGAAGAGCTTGGGCATTTGTTGCCTTCCACTATGTGGCCGATGCCATATTTCGCAAAAGTATGCCACATAATACACATCGATGTCAAATCAAAAGATTCTGGCACCGCTCTTGCGATGTGACAGAGTTGCCACCGTTGTGCACACAGACCCGCATGTATAAAAAAAATCAATCAAACCAACTACACCAGCCTCTCACTCTCCCAAACAAGTGTTTTTTTATTGCCTCAGTCCTCTCTCTCTCTCTCCCACGCAAGTGTTTTTTCATTGCGTGAGTTAATTTGGCACCGGAGCAAAGTAGGTGATCCATATTGGGGCACTAGGTGAGAAATGGAGGGGCATCGACCAAATGCATCACAAGTGATTTGGCATGTGTTTTAGCCTACATAGTGGAGGGCCGTTACAGCCCACTTTTGTACTACCTCTTATTTAGTATAAAATTTTGACCATATATTTATGTAAGAAAATGCCCATGCATGTCACTAAAAATTACACCATTTGAAAATATGTTAAAATATGAATCCAACAATATAGTTCTTAGTGACATGCATTAACATTTTGTCAGTTAAATCTATGGTCAAATTGTGATACTACAAAATAGGAAGAGTAAACAAGGACGGAGGTAGTACTTGCTCTTAGGGTAACCATAGAGTTACTGGAGTAGTCTAAGTTACTTTCCACTATGACTAGCCTAGGCTACTATAGTAGTACAACAAAAAATGATGCAGTGATCACGTGAGAAAAATACTAAAAACATTTTTTCGTGCAAGCGTGAGATGCGCTTTTGAACACTACACTTGTATCATAATTTGGGAAAATTATGAAAAAATTGAGCTAAGTTGTGATTACCATTTACTAATAGGAAAGAAGTTTCTCCTCGATGAGTAGCTTCTCCGTGCACGGAAAGCATGTAAGGAATCCAACATCTTGATCTAGATTGGGGCCGATAGATTTTATTGCCAAGATCTTCACTGTGCGCATAGACTGGGTCAAGCTTGTGGGAATCATTTTCTGGAAGACGGTCGTAAATACATCAAGAAGAAATTAAAAAATGTGAATTTCAAGAAGACGGAGAAGAAGATGAGTGTGTACCTGAACGATTATGGATCCAATAAAGAGTTCGGAGAATTTGGCAGACGAGTGCACCAACGCTGTCAATTTCGGCGCGTCAATGACCTTGATTTTTGTTGGACCTTCTAGATCCGATACAAGCAATCTCTCAAGGAAAGGCGCATTCTCAATGACCATAACATGGAACAGCTAGAGTGATCTTTTCCCAATTGATGTCTTGTTGCGGGGCCAGCAAGACACATAAATCCATTGGAGATTCGTCGAGGCGATGTGGAGGCTAATGAACCCGTGCATCTGCTCAAGACGAAGGTACTCGAGTGCAGTACAGCTGCGGAGCAGGTGCTCCATAGCCTTCTTCAAGATCACAACGTCGAAGAGGTCGAGCTGCTTGAGTTGAGGGAGAAGAAGGGCGGGCGCGGCATTAATCTATGGAAGATAGCAGGAGCTGATGCTGGCGCGGCGCAACGTTGGCGCGAGGTGGAGCGCGAACGGCAGTAGAGAGCGACATCGTCCAGCTTCAAAGCTGAGCTCCTCGAGCTGATCTAGGGCGGGGGATAAGAACCACTCGTCGAACTTGGGTTGGACCTTGCAGTTGGTACTGAACATGCGGATGTCAAGGCATCTGGCTGGCCCAGGGTGCGATGAAAGGATCTTGGAGAATGCGGCCATGCGTTTGCAATTCCCGTCGCAGAAGCAGCTGTCGACGGTGAGGTTGAGGGGGACGCGGCGCCAGAGGGGGCGCCACCGCCGGGAGAGAAGGGCGGTCCACACGGTAGATTTGGTGGGGAGGAGGACGACGATGACGAGCAGCATGTTGTTGGGGAGGCCGCTAATGAAGTCCATGCTCGCCGGATGCGGTTTGGCTCGAGCCGCCTCTGCTTGTTGGCTGCCTCGCCGTCCATCTCAACCGGCGGCGACGCCGGTGTACACGTGTGCTGGTGTGTGTTGTGTGTTGGGTGTGCGCGAGTGTGTCCTTCTGTGCATGCCGCCGCGCAGTGGTGAATTGTGCGCGAGTGTGTCCTTCACGCGGAAGAAGTGTGTCCTCAATGCGCCCTCAATTTACTAGCGTGCGAGGTGCTACCCCGAGTGGTTTCAACTTTGTTTACTTCACCGCGTGTCAGATGGGCCTCTAGTTTACTTATTTTCACCCATCGCCACATGGGCCAGCACACGAAGATACGTAACACGAGCCGACAAGGCATCATGTGGACTGGTTGACGGTCAACTAAACAATATCACGGAGCTATCTGGCTGACAAAGGAGCGTATAATCCGTCGGTATAGAGTGTTCGTGTGAGAGGGGAGGCCCATGAGATAGCAGAGAGAGAGAGAGAGAAAGAGCTACTCCTCCGTTCGATAATGTAGTTCCAACATTTTTTTAAAAGTCAAACTTTTGAAACTTTGACCATGTTTATAAAGAAATTACTTATATCTACAATACCAAAGATAAATGATAGTATGAAGTAAGTACATGTTGTGATGAATCTAATGATCGTTCCAGATGTAAATGTTTTTCTCCACATATACCTGGTCAAACTTTTCTGAGGTTTGACTTTTGAAAACATCCATATGCTTATGGACGTGAGAGAGTCCCTAACTAGAGAGAGAGAGAGAGAGAAATAGAAAGAGTGAGTGAAAAAAATGTGTGTGTGTGTGTGTGTGAAAGAGACATGGACAACACTCAATAAAAGTCGAGAAAAAACGTGTGTGTCATATGCAAACATATCACACATGCATCTTCGACAACGGAAGCAAGGTGAGGAGATAGTGTGTGGTTGTTTGCAACCGAGAGAGAATGACCCCTAGCACGTGGCCAAGAGGGGTTTGAAAAACAAGGGAGAGAGGTCAAGAGAGACGTTCGGAGAAAATGCAGACTTGGGGAGGAGAGAGTGTATGTTTGTCATAGAGAGATCCCCTGGAGATCGTGACGGGACTACATGGGTGGGAGATTGAGTGACAAGGTGTTTGCGTGATAGAAGATACCCCGAGAGATATCGATATATACGTATGGATGGAAGGAGACAATATGTGTGTTCTTGATGGCTAGTGAGAGATAATCATACTTAGGGGGGTGCTTGCGCCTATGATGGAGTGAGGAATTATGGTACTTATTAGGGGGTGCGTGTCACATAGAGAGAGAACAAGGGTGGAGAGTGTTGCATAAGTCTATATGTATAGCGCGAGCGAGACATGTGTATGTGTGAACCAGGGAGATATAAAGTTTGAGAGAGATTGAGGAGCCCCGATAAGGCTGAGTGGTGTGTCAGATAGCTGAGAGGGGGAAAGTGATATTCCATCCGCTCGATAATGCAGTGCATGTAATTTTTTTAGAAGTCAAACTTTGGAAACTTTGATGAGGTTTACACAAATGTTATTTATATCTTCAATACCAAAGATACATCATACGAAACTACATCTCATGGTGAATCTAATGGTATATGTTTGTCGTTCTAGATGTAATTGTTTTTCTCCACGTACATGGTCAAACTTTGTGATGTTTGACTTTTCAATAAATCAATATGCTATGGACCGAGGAGAGTTCCTAAGTCGAAGAGTTCAAGTGCGTATGAAGGAGAATGAGTAAGTGTACAAAAAGAGTATGTGTGTGAAAGAGAAAGTGACAATAAACGATAAATTAGAAAGAGAGTGTGTTTTTTCGTTTCTTAGGCGAACATATCACGCATGCATCTCCGAGATAGAAAAGCGAGGCGAGGAGATACACGAAGATAGCTAGTGTGTGATTGTTTGCAACGGAGAGAGACATCCCTATAGCACATGTCCAATAGAGGTCTGGCCAACAAGGAACAAAGGTCGAGAGGGACACATGGAGAACATGGATGCATGGGGAGGGAGAGAGGGTGTGTTTGTGATAGAGAGACCCATCGAGATCGTGAGGGGACTATATGGGTGGGAGATCGAGGGACGTGCGCGCGCGATAGAAAGATGCCCCGAGATAAATTGAGATAGACCATGCACATGTTTGTGATGGAGACTAAGATTAGCTAGTCATATACATATAGGGGGGACTGTGTGTGCCTACAATTGAGTGAGAGACCATCATACTTGGCTAGCTAGGCATGATATTGTGTGTGTGTGCGTGTGAGATGGAGAGAGAACGACGGAGAGAGATAGAGTTTTAGATGGGCCTATCGAGTGCGAGTGAGATATGCATCGGTATGTGTGACCCAGGTAAATGGAGAGTTCGACAGAGAGGGGGAAGAGCTCCGAGACGACAGATTGGTGCGTGAGAGAGTTACGGGGAACGAGCCAAGGAATTTGTGTGCGTACGATGAGTGCGCGCAAGATATCTAGCTTGGACTAGAGAATCATACATAGTGTGCGAGAGAGACCTGTAGATGGAGTATATATGCATCCGAACTAGAAAGACACCCCCCCACACACACAAAGAGAGAGAGAGAGAGAGAGAGATGGAGAGAAAGCGAGAGGGACCAACAAGGTTTGTGTGTTGGATGCATGCGACATAATTTAAGATTATCGGCGAGAGAGAGAGGGCGAGAGAGTGAGAGTGAGAGAGAGAGAGAGCATGAGTCCGGGAGAGGGGGAGGTCGTGTTTTATGCATCAAAGACTGATATAAACCATGTTTCGATATCAACTTGCATTCAAATATTTAAATTGGAGAACATGTTGTGTGCAATCCACACATGAACCGATATATGCGTATATCAAACAAGTTCATTAATGTGACTTTCAACATGTTCATGAAGTACTATAATACTGTACAACATGTTACTCGATTGAGGTGTTCAATTTTGGATTTAGTTCACTATTTTGACCTGGTGAACAAGCTATTTCATTGAATCGAGATATTTCATTTTGGGTTTGATTCCCGTTTTTGAGTGGGTCAACTATTTCTCATATAGTAAATCGCTAGCAATGAGCATGTAAAAACACATTACTCCCGAGCATTATCTCTCCATCTAAAAAAGAAGTGGCGAGCTAATATTTCAAAATTTGATTCGAATCGACTAGGTAAGGTAGACGTGGATGCTCGTTCTCCCAAATTTTGAACGAACCGTTAAACATCATCTGCTCGGTAGAATTCGCCCGAGCAAATAAATGGGGGATGCGAAATTACCGTCCTATGTGGGACACGCATTAATTGGCCCGTTTTACATCGAGGGTAGGTTCGTAACTTCATCCAAGCGTGCCTTCTCCTCAGTCGAAATGACATGTGCCGAATAATTCATAAACCATGGTCGGCAAAACACGCTCTCCTCACCCGAAATAGCTCGCATCCACTATTTCAAAACACGCTCTCCTCGCCCGAAATCGCTCGCGCCCACTATATTTCAAAACACGCCCTCCTCGCCCGAAATCACTCCCGCCCACTATTTGGGGTGAAGCAAAGTTACTCTACTATCCCCGACCCTCAGTACATAGACCCAAGCTGGGAATCCTAAAGGCAGGGGTAGAACTGTAACTCCCCCTCACATTTCAGACAAATACGTCTGTAAAACATGGTTCCACTCCCCTCCCAATTCCCCCCCCCCCCATTCATACCTTGTGGGCGCCAAATCACCTTCTCCCCGGAAGCTCCCTTCTCCCTAGCTGTGAAACCTCAGCACCTCCTCCATGGCGCCCCCACCGCTCCAATTTCACAGCCACCCTACACCCTAATGTCGGAGACGCTGTACATTTGTCGTCATGCACTGGGCCGTGTGCCTCTTACTCCATGCTGTTGGAGCTGCCTCGACGACGGCCGCGTAAACCGTAGCAGAGCCGATTCACCCCCACCGTTATTCATGGCGCCGGAGCGGCTCCAACTTCGGATCCGTCCAGAGTCCCGAAGCTGCTTCCCCGTAGCCGTCGACCGTCGCGACATCGTTGTTTCCCTGCCGCCGGTCGCCACTGCAACCGCGCCAGCCTCACCGACTCGACAGCTGGACCTGCCTACTTCACCATGCCGCCAGATAGGTCACACCCTCATCTCAAATCACTTTATTTAGGCGTCAGTTGTCTGATTTTTTTTTTCTGGGCCAATCGATTCCCAATGGGAAGCAGCACCCCTCGGGGCGGCGTAGCTCCTAGGCTGCCGGTTGGCTGGTGTCTAACATAAGGGTGCGGGGCCACAAGTTTGCCGTGGAAGCAGCGCTTTGATGGCTATCTTAGAGTTGCGTGGGTTGAAGGTACTGCCGCCACCGGATCTGGATGACGGGGAGTCATTGTGGATTGGCCCGGGGGTGGCGCAACCACGGCACGGCGGTGGGGCGGGGAGCGGGGTTTTGGCCGGGGCCACGGACGGTGGAGGCAGGCTGCTCTGCCGTTGGTTGCTGTCTTCGGGGAAGATTCCTAACAGTTTTAGCCGGGAGGCACAAGACGGCCATCAAGCCATCCGGCATAGATCGGACAGTACCAAAATAAAATAAAATCGTGTGACCCCAATTTAGTCTTCAGTCAATAGACGTGTGACCACTCTCGTACCTTGTTGTTGATCTCTTAGTGTACTTCTTCAGATCAAAGAGATGTGTCATTCTTAACATTATGCGTTATCTGCATCTTCAGCCACACCATCTTCCAACTCACCGCAGCTGCTCCAAGAAGGGAAGCATACACCGGAAGGGAGCTATAGACCCCACTCAACAGTTCCCTACATCGAATGCGCGTGCCTGACATGGACAACCACAACAACTGCAGGGCCATCGACAAGTCAGCACATGATGCTCACTCCTATGGATGGCGGCCAGATAGGTTGTACCCTCATCTTACTTGTGTGCAACATTTATGGCTTTGTTATTCATCTAAGCATGGAAAATAGATTATCACATCTCACCAGTATATTCATGTTAATCTCTTACGGGTCTTGTTCAGAGTTAACGTTGTTCCATAGTTCAGCTAAGATACTTGTTCTTTAGGTAACGTTGTTCCATAGTTATCATCCATCGACCAATGCTATCCCACAGGCTAGTGATTATAGTATTATACCACTTCTAGTATTACCTATGTTGTTCTTTAATACTTTTGTGTGCCATCTAGTTAATCTCGAGTACAAATGATACATATTCTGTAGCTTTCATCTATGTTCTTCCTTTAGTTTTTGAGACCTGTTGCTGCTAGTTAACCCCAGTCCTACTATTTATGTCGTCTCCTGCAGGCACTCATTACATAAATCTAACTACTAGTTGTCTTCCATGCATGTCAGATATAATTGCACACACAGATATATCCACAAGAACCTCACGGAGCAATGTAAAGGCCAATAAACTTGATGTCAATGATACCCAATATGATGGAACATGTAAAGGCAGTTCTTTAGAAGATTTGCAGAAAGATGTTGAATCCTCTTCACCCCACAAGGTCCTTGCTCTAACTTGGCCCGTGATATGGGTACAACATGCATATAATGTCCTGGAGTGTATCTACTCTGTTGCAATGCCATGTGCTTAGCATGCTGATCATGCATGTAAATATGTCATGCCTTCCTGTTTTTCAGTACCTATTCCATTTATGATAACATGTTTCAGATTCAAATAGTGTCATTCTACTCTATCGCAATGCCATCTGCTTAATTTGGACACTGCTTCTGCGTATCTTATGCATTGTTATTCATCAGTATGTACTTCATCTGTCTACCATACCATGTTTTTTACATTGAAGTGTTGTTCTAGTGCTCTGTTGCAATGCCATCTTAGTTTCCCAATCATACATGTGTATGTTGCCTTAATTTTTTCTCTATGTATTCCGCTAGCATATAGTTTTACATTCAACTAGTGTTTTTTACAGTGTTGTCCTGTCGTATCCCTAGCTCTTGCACCATATTCCCTCCGTCCGGATTACATGTTGCTGAAATGGATAAAAAAGGATGTATCTAGAACTGAAATACGCCTAGGCCCATCCATTTTTTTCCGGGTGGAGGGAATACATGTCAATATGTCATGCCTTTCTATTCTTCAGTACCTATTCCATCTCTCTGTCGCAGCATGTTTTATAATTTAAGCACCATTCTTCTATACAAGGTATGCAAGGGGAAGACGACTATGTTAGAATATGAAGGGTTACAAACCAGGTCTTTGCAAAAGATCCAAACGCCAGGAGATAATAAACCAACTCTAGTTTTTATAGATACTGCTCCAGCACAGAGAAACCTAACTCCTAATGACAATAAGCACATTCCAGTGGCCAAAGAACTAGTCCGCTCCAGTCTAGCAAAAATATGTCAACTCCATTCTAAGAAGCGTGTGCGTATCCTTGCATCATGAAATTTTTTAGCATGCTGATCATATTTTCTACATGTTTCTTACCCATCTCTCTTTTAGAAAATAAGCTTAACAGATAGAAGAAATTTCTGCACTGGTATCGTCTGTGAGGAAAGATTCTTGCAGGAATTATCTATGCTCCAATGCAGATGTAAGTACCTGTTGTATATCACTATATTTTTACATTAGCATGTATTTTGTTAATCTGCGTGAATCCAACCTTTATCTGATCTAAATTTAGTTGTAGCAAAATGTATGATTAAAGGCCACAATGTTGATTTTTGTAAGGAAAACTGTCTGGTAGTTTTGCATCCTGAGCTGCATGAGTGTACTATCTCATATCAGTGGGTTTGATTACTTTGGTTCTGCATTGGGTTTTCAGTGTTTTTTTACCGTGTTGTCCTGTCGTATCCCTAGCTCTTACATCATACTCCCTCCGTCTGGATTACATGTCGCGGAAATGGATAAAACAGGATGTATCTAGAACTGAGATACGCCTAGACCCATCCATTTATCTCTGGATGGAGGGAATACATGTCAATATGTCATGCCTTTCTATCCTTCAGTACCTATTCCATATCTGTTGTAGCATGTTTTATAATTGAAGCACCATTCTTCTATACAAGGCATGCAAGGGGAAGACGGCTATGTTAGAATCTGAAGGGTTACAAACCAGGTCTTTGCAAAAGATCCAAACGCCAAGAGATAATAAACCAACTTTATTTTTCATAGATACTTGCTCCAAAGACGAGAGAAACCCAACTCCCATCGATAATAAGCAGATTCCGGTGGCCAAAGAACTAGTCCGGCCCAAATTCAAAGAAAAGAATGTCAACTCCATTCTAAGAAGCGTGTGCGTATCCTCGCATCATGAAATTTTATAGCATTCTGATCATATTTTCTACATGTTTCTTACCCATCTCTCTTTTAGAAAATAAGGTTAAATGATAGAAGACTTCCTTCATTGGGATTGTATTTGAGGAAAATATCTTGCGGGAATCCTCTCTGCTCCATTGCTCATGTAAGTACCTGTTGTATATCACTATATTTTTACATCAGCATGTATTTTGTTAATCGGCGTGAATCCAACCTTTATCTGATCTAAAATTAGTTGTAGCAAAATGTTAAAGGCGCCAATGTTGATTTTTGTAAAGAAACTGCCTGGTAGTTTTGCATACTGAGCTGCATGAGTGTACTATCTCATATCATGCACATTCTTGAATTGTAGTGCTGCTCTGGTTGCCCATTCATTCATTGTGTCAATGTTGCTTTCAGATACCTTACCTAGCTGATGATAGATGTGCCATATTGTGTTAATTTGGTGTTGGCTAGTTGCCCAAACGTTCGTTGTGCCAATGTTGCTTTCCTATTATCTGACTTGGCCAATGATAGCAATGCTAGTGTCTTAATTTGGTGCAAGCAGCTGAAGTTAAGAAGACAAACTCTAAGAACAGCAAGGCAACCCCATTGTTTCTTTATCTAGGCCAGGTAATATGCCAATAACTCATGATTAATCTGTTTGGTTCCCCTCCTAATTTATGTTATGATGCAGTGGTCAACACACTCTCCACTATCAATAATGCAAGCCTGCCAAAATCGCCATCTGAATCTGTTCAGTATCCTCTGTCTCGAATGCAACGGAAAAAATGTATGTTTGTGAAACAATTAATGGCTGAAGGAATGATGGAAATGGTGGAGGAATCAGAGGTGCAGAGTCGTGCGACACAACAACTGATCAATGTTTTTAGAAACAGTGTAGCAAAGCAGCAAGAACTTGCCCACATGCTTATGGGCGTCATCCGTGCTGAGGTTGCAGATTGTGAAGTTGTAGATCGTTAGGTTCTGTTCATTTATTTGCACTGGCATCAATCTTTGAATGGCCAGTGGATGTAATTTCCTGTAATATATGCTGGATGTGCAACATTTTTCCCTGTATGACTACCTTTGCTTGATCAGTTTTGGTCCTGTGCATAATTGCTCGTCGTAATGGGCTCAAATTATCTAATTTGGCCTAAAGACATGTACGAACTTTAGTGGGACCATTAAGTTAATGGACCGTTACCAGGCCGAAAGTTAATGGTCGGCCATCTTAACTCCCGGGTCGTTAACAGGCCGACATCGAAGCGGGCAACAGGTGGGCCCAATTGATTTCACGGGCTGTTAACAGACCGTTACTAAGATCGGGCTACATATGGCGAATCAGTCTATGGGCCTTTAGCAGGCCGAAAGAGACAAAGGGCTTGTAATCGACCATGAAGAGCGAGGGGCCGCTAAGAGGTCAAACTCGTGTCAGATTATAAATGGCCCAATCAGGTTGTGGGCCTTTAGTAGGCCGAAAGAGAAACCGGACTGGTATTGGACCATGAAGGGCATGGGCCGTTAGAAGGCCAAAACTCAGGTCTGACTACAAATGGCCCAACTCATTTATGGTCCGTTAACAGGCTAAAAGGCACACGGGGTCGGGAATTGGCCCAACACTTAAATGGGTTGCTAAAAGGCCAAAACTCAGGTCCGACTACAAATGGCCCAACAGATATATGGGCCGTCACCAGGCTGAAAGACACACCGGGCCCGAAATTGGCCCAACACTTAAATGAGTCGCTTAAAGGCCGAAACTCAGGTCCGCCTACAAATGGCCCAACTGACTTATGGGCCGTCAACAGGTGGAAAGACACACCGGGCCAGAAATTGGCCCAACATTTAAATGGGTCGCTAAAAGGCCGAAAGATGTACATCGTGAAAATTCGCCCATCCACTGAATGGGCCGTTAACAGGCCGAAATCTCATCGGGCCGATATTGAGCCCAAATATATAGCGGGCTGTTAACGGGCTCGAACTGACGATGGGCTGCAATGGTGTCAAATCTTTAACGGGCCAAATTGGCACATCTCGTATGGGCCGTGGGCTTAAATCGACCTGACACAAGTAGGCCTTATATGGGTCGGCCTGCTATTTTTTACTGGGCCGGCCTTTTTCACCAGAATGGGCCACTATTGGACCGTGCCACGTGTCGACCTATCATAGGCACCTCCTGTCCAATGAGTGGATGACATCTGTCCCAACGGTGAGGTAACATGTGTTTCTCCGGCCAATTATGATTTTACACATGGAAAATCCCCATTGGTCCGGGCTGTTAACGGGTTATCGGATCCAAAACCGGACCCGATAGCTTAACGGCATTCCGTTACGGTGGATGCCACGTGTCGGTCACCCTTGACGAAAGCACTTCCGTGACACGCGATTTATCGTCATGGAAGTGGACACTTCCGTGATGATAATTTTGCTAATGTCATGGAACACTTCTACGACTGCACAGGTATGACTATCTTGATTATGTCATAAAATTGTCATGGAACATGCATGACAGAAAACGTGACCTACTGTGACAAACACGTATCATCACGGAAGTGTATTTTTTGTAGTTCTAGTACAAGTTATCCTGACAAAAGTAGTCTTCGCCTACCAAAGGCTCTGGTGGTGACGCCTTCTTGGGATCCACGGTGACCTCCCTCCTGCCGTCCTGCTGGTCTTGGTCTTGTTGCACCGATATGGAAACCTTTGCCTGATGCCTCGGGACTCCTCGCCCGCGCTTGCCTCTTTAGCACCAAAGAGGAAACAAGGACACTGTGCGCGCTAGCGTCCGCCCGGTCATGGTCATCATGGCTTGCATCACAAGGACCTCGCATGGTGCCACTTGCCTTGATCTCTCTGCTCCTCGCGAGCCAGCCTGGTGAGGCCGCCCTTGAGGAGGTCTTGCATCGTCCGCCTCACGAGGCTTGGCCCCTCGCGAGGGTCTTGAGTGTTTTCTGGTGAAGATGGGTCGTACGGGGCCACTAGTGGAGCCATGTCGTGGGCCGCAGGCAGGCAAGTCAGGGGACCTCCATTCCCAGAACACCGACAAAAGCGGCACAGACAAAGCTTACATGTCCACGCACATGAACCAGTTCCACCGACTGACATGCAACTTGTTTTGCATAAAGGTGGCTGGGGGGTGTCTGTTTCTCCAACTTTAGTTGAGTCGAATTTGACTACGGGTGGTCCTTGAAGAAGATTATAACAGCAAAGTTGATAATCACCGTTGTGGTTTTTGCGTAGGTAGGAATGGTTCTTGCTAGAAGCCCGTAAAAGCCATGTAAAACTTGCAACAACAAAGTAGAGGACATCTAACTTGTTTTTGCAGGGCATGTTGTCATGTGATATGGTCAAGACGTGATGTGATATACGTTGTTGTATGAGATGATCATGTTTTGTAATATCGACAACCGGCAGGAGCCTTAGGGTTGTCTCTTAATTATTGTATGAAATGCAAGCACTATGTAATTGCTTTACTTTATCGCTATGTGTTAGCAATAGTTGGCGAAATGACCCCGACCCAACGATATCATGATGATGCTTTGGAGATGGAGATCAAAAGCACAAGATGATGATGGCCATATCATGTCACATATTTTGATTGGATGTGATGTTTATCCTTTATGCATGTTATTTTGCTTAGAATGGCGGTAGCATTATAAGATGATCCCTTCACTAAATTTCAAGATAAAAGTGTTCTCCCCGAGTATGCACCGTTGCCAAAATTCGTCGTTTCGAAGCACCACGTGATGATTGGGTGTGATAGAATCTACGTCCACATACAATGGGTGTAAGCCAGATTTACACATGCAGAATACTTGGGTTAAAGTTAATGAGCCTAGAATGTATAGACATGTGTTGGTGAACGTTGCAGAAAATAAAAAAATTCTATGGTTTCACCAAGATCTATCTATGAGTTCATCTAGAAACGAGAGAGAGGAGTGCATCTACATACCCTTGTAGATCGCGAGCGGAAGCGTTCAAGAGAACGAGGTTGAGGGAGTCGTACTCGTCGTGATCCAAATCACCGATGATCCTAGTGCTGAACGGACAGCACCTCCGCGTTCAACACACGTACGGAGCGGAGACGTCTCCCGCGCCTTGATCAAGCAAGGTGGAGGGAGAGGTTGAGGAAGAGAGCTCCAGCAGCAGCACGACGGCATGGTGGTGATGGAGAGGCAGTACTCCGGCAAGGCTTCAACAAGCTCTTAACGGAGGAGGAGAGGTGTTCGGGAGGGGAGGGGCTGCGCCTTGGATGTGGTGTGTAGCACTCCCCTCGCCCCTCTATTTATAGGGGAAGGGGAAGGGGCGGCCTCTAGATGAGATCTAGAGGGGGGCGGCCAAGGGAGGGCTTGCCCCCAAGCAAGGGGCGCCCCCACTAGGGTTTCCCAACCCCTAGGCGCATGGGCCCAAGGGGATGCGCCCAGCCCTCCAGGGGCTGGTTCCCTGCCCAATACGGCCCATGAGCCCCTCCGAGAGAGGTGGCCCCTCCCGGTGGACCCCCGGAACCCCTCCGGTGGCCCCGGTACAACACCGATATGCCCCCGAACCTTTCCGGTGACCGTATGACAACTTCCCATATATAAATCTTCACCTCCGGACCATTGCGGAACTCCTCGCGACATCCGGGATCTTATCCGGGACTCCGAACAACATTCAGTAATCACATACAAGTCTTCCTAATAACCCTAGCGTCACCGAACCTTAAGTGTGTAGACCCTACGGGTTCGGGAGACATGCAGACATGACCGAGACGCCTCTCCGGTCAATAACCAACAGTGGGATCTGGATGCCCATGTTGGCTCCCACATGCTCCTCGATGATCTCATCGGATGAACCACGATGTCGAGGATTCAAGCAACCCCGTATACAATTCCCTTTGTCAATCGATACGTTACTTGCCCGAGACTCGATCGTCGGTATCCCAATACCTCGTTTAATCTCGTTCTTGGCAAGTCACTTTACTCGCATCTGTAATGCATGATCCCGTGACCGGACACTTGGTCACATTGAGCTCATTATGATGATGCATTACCGAGTGGGCCCAGAGATACCTCTCCGTCATACGGAGTGACAAATCCCAATCTCGATTCGTACAACCCAACAGACACTTTCGGAGATACCCGTAGTGTACCTTTATAGTCACCCAGTTACGTTGTGACGTTTGGCACACCCAAAGCACTCCTACGGTATCCGGGAGTTGCACAATCTCATGGTCTAAGGAAATGATACTTGGCACTTGGAAAAAGCTCTAGCTAAACGAACTACACGATCTTTGAGCTATGCTTAGGATTGGGTCTTGTCCATCACATCATTCTCCTAATGATGTGATCCCGTTATCAATGACATCCAATGTCCATTGTCGGGAAACCATGACTATCTGTTGATCAACGAGCTAGTCAACTAGAGGCTTACTAGGGACATGTTGTGGTCTATATATTCACACGTGTATTACGATTTCCGGATAACACAGTTATAGCATGAATAATAGACTATTATCATGAACAAAGAAATATAATAATAACCATTTTATTATTGCCTCTAGGGCATATTTCCAACAGTCTCCCACTTGCACTAGAGTCAATATTCTAGTTACATTGTGATGAATCGAACACCCATAGCGTTCTGGTGTTGATCATGTTTTGCTCTAGGGAGAGGTTTAGTCAACGGATCTGCTACATTCAGATCCGTATGTACTTTACAAATATCTATGTCTCCATCTTGAACATTTTCACGTATGGAGTTGAAGCGACGCTTGATGTGCCTAGTCTTCTTGTGAAACCTGGGCTCCTTGGCAAGTGCAATAGCTCCAATGTTGTCACAGAAGAGTGCGATCGGCCCCGACGCATTGGGTATGACTCCTAGGTTGGTGATGAACTCCTTCACCCATATTGCTTCATGTGCTGCCTCCGAGGCTGCCATGTACTCTGCTTCACATGTAGATCCCGCCACGACGCTTTGCTTGCAACTGCACCAGCTTACTGCCCCACCATTCAAAATATACACATATCCGGTCTGTGACTTAGAGTCATCCAGATCTGTGTCGAAGCTAGCGTCGACGTAACCCTTTACGACGAGCTCTTCGTCACCTCCATAAACGAGAAACATATCCTTAGTCCTTTTCAGGTACTTTAGGATGTTCTTGACCGCTGTCCAGTGTTCCTTGCGGGATTACTTTGGTACCTTCCTACCAAACTTACGGCAAGGTTTACATTAGGTCTGGTACATAGCATGGCATACATAATAGACCCTATGGCTGAGGCATAGGGGATGACACTCATCTCTTCTTTATCTTCTGCCGTGGTCGGGCATTGAGCCGAGCTCAATCTCACACCTTGCAATACAGGCAAGAACCCTTTCTTGGACTGATCCATATTGAACTTCTTCAATATCTTATCAAGGTATGTGCTTTGTGAAAGACCTATGAGGCGTCTCGATCTATCCCTATAGATCTTGATGCCTAATATGTAAGCAGCTTCTCCAAGGTCCTTCATTGAAAAACTAGGCTTTAATGCTGTCCAAAAGTTCTATATCATTTCCCATCAAAAGTATGTCATCTACATATAATATGAGAAATGCTACAGAGCTCCCACTCACTTTCTTGTAAACGCAGGCTTCTCCATAAGTATGCATAAACCCAGACGCTTTGATCATCTCATCAAAGCGAATGTTCCAACTCCGAGATGCTTGCACCTGCCCATAAATGGATCATTTGGAGCTTGCATACCTTGTTAGCATTCTCGTGGTCGACAAAACCTTCCGGCTGCATCATATACGCTTCTTCCTTAAGATGGCCGTTAAGGAATGCCGTTTTGACGTCCATTTGCCATATCTCATAATCATAGTATGAGGCAATTGCTAACATGATTGAGACGGACTTCAAATTTTCGCCATGTGAGAGAAAGTCTCATCATAGTCAATTCCTTGAACTTGTCGATAACCCTTAGCGACAAGTCGAGCTTTATATATGGTAACATTACCATCCGCGTCCGTCTTCTTCTTAAAGATCCATTTGTTTTCTATTGCTCGCCGATCATCGGGAAAGTCTGTCAAAGTCCATACTTTGTTTTCATACATGGATCCTATCTCGGATTGCATGGCTTCAAGCCATTTGTTGGAATCTGGACCCGCCATCCTTTCTTCATAGTTCGAAGGTTCACCGTTGTCTAACAACATGATTACCAAGCCAGGGTTGCCGTACCACTCTGGTGCGGAACGTGTCCTTGTGGACCTTCGAAGTTCAGTAGGAGCTTGATCCGAAGTATCTTGATCATCATCATTAACCTCCTCTCTTGTTGGTGCAGGCACCACAGGAACATCTTCCTGAGTTGCGCTACTTACCGTTTCAAGAGGTAATACTTCATCAAGCTCTACTTTCCTCCCACTTAATTCTTTCGAGAGAAACTCTTTCTCCGTAGGACCCGTTCTTGGCAACAAAGATCTTGCCTTTGGATCTTAAGTAGAAGGTATACCCAATGGTTTCCTTAGGGTATCCTATGAAGACGCATTTTTCGACTTGGGTTCGAGCTTTTCAGGGTTGAAGTTTCTTGACATAAGCATCGCATCCCCAAACTTTTAGAAACGACAGCTTAGGTTTCTTCCCAAACCATAATTCATACGGTGTCGTCTCAACGGATTTAGATGGTGCCCTATTTAAAGTGAATGTAGCTGTCTCTAGAGCGTATCCCCAAAAAGATAGCAGTAAATCGGTAAGAGACATCATAGATTGCACCATATCCAATAAAGTGCGATTACGACGTTCGGACACACCGTTACGCTAAGGTGTTCTAGGCGGCGTGAGTTGTGAAACGATTCCACATTTCCTTAAGTGTGTACCAAATTCGTGACTTGTCACAGCCCTAGAGCTTGCTTGTAACTAGTGGCATTGCATCCATGCATCATGTTTAATTTTCATGAAATTTGAAATGGGGATGTTGAAACCCTAGCACCAAATAAATTCAACTAGGTTCAAACTTAAAAATATTTTCAATGAACCCAAATGCCTTTGGAAAAGTTCATCATTCTTGAGTTGGTCTAGAACCTCTGCCAAAAATGGTGCACATTTTTCTAGGCCATTCTAGATTTTTGAATTAATCCATAAAGTATTTGCATTTGGGCATTTAATTACTATAAATATTTTAATTGCCCAAATAATTACGAAGATGGTTGAGGGATTTTGAAAAACATTTCAACAGTGCCCACAATTTATTTCAGGATTTTATAAAGAGGTTTAGTATTTTACTAAATCAGAAACAAATGTCAGAAAATAGAAAAATAGAAATAAAGAGAGAGAGAGGGATAGTACCTGGCCACTTCCCTGGCGCCCCAACCGGCCCACCTCTGTAGCGGCCCGACTGGGCAAAGCCAGCCCAGCCCACCTCCCACGCCGCTCATCGTCTTCCTCTGCCAGTAGGCACCCGTGGAGGCACTCGTGGGTGCCACGCACACCCCCCGACCCCCTCGTCCTCTCCCCTCTCTCCCTGGACCCCATCCCCTCCTCTGCTCCCCTCTCGCGCGCACCACCGAGCGGAGCTCGTCGCCACCGACGCCGTTCGCCGCGGCCACCGGCCCTCCCTCGCTTCCCCGACTAGCCCACAAGCTCCGCCACATCCATTACACCTCCTGGAGCAAGCCCCGAGCGCTGGATGCCCCAAGACGACCGCCTCGACTCCGTCTTCAAGCTTCGGTCGCCGGCGATCGCCCTCGACGATTCGTCATCCCCAGCACGCCCCCGGCTACCCCGAGCATCGCTCCGTGATCTACGTGAGCCCTGCCGTCTTTCCCCTCTCTTCTCGCTGCGGAACGCGTCCCCTAGCCGTGGTTTTCACCGGAGCCGATTGCTCCTCGCCGCCGGCCATGGCGTAGCCGTGGCCACAACCGCAAGCCCGCTTCCGAGCACACCACCGCCCTCACCGCTTTTCGCAGGAGCGCAACGCCACCCCACGCGCCTCGCCGTGCTCCCTAGCGCCGTGTTCGACCTCGGCCGAACTCCGGCGGCCGCCTAGGTCGTCGCCGGCACCATTTCCGACCGCCCCGAGCTCCACTGACTCCACCAAGAGCTTCGGCTTGTTCCCAGCTCCACCTAGATGCCCTCCGCGGCCCATTTGGTCGCCGGAGCGACCAAATCCACTCTCACCGCCACGTTCGGCCTCGCCGGCGGCTAAACACCGGCGAGTTGACCCCACTAACCCCTCGTTTGACCAATGGTGGGCCTGGTTGACCACATGAGCCTATGACGGGTGGGGCCCAGCCACATTAACTATTTAGGATTAGTTTTAATTAATTTTTAGTTAAACTAATTACTCGACACGCGGGACCCACTGTCAGGTTTGACTCGGACCGTGTCCCGTTGACCCGCTGATGTCACACTGACGTCAGGCTGACGCAGTAATACCTTTTCTGGATTTATTATAATTCAGGAAATTTCAGAAAATACCCCAAACTACTAAAATTCATAGAAATTCAACCGTAGCTCAGAATGAAATAATTTATATATGAAAAATGATCAGAATAATATGAAGAATCTGTTTATGGCACTTTCATGCATGATTGAACAAGTTAACCTCACTGAATAGGATGAATCATGATTAGGGTAATTTATGAATTAGCATTTGGAGTTGGAGTTTAACCTTGTTTGAATTCCACTTCAATTAACTTGGCTTACGGCTGCATTAGGTCAATTCAGTTCCTTAACATGATCATGAATCATATATGTGCATTGCATTGATTGTGTTCTTTCTCAGTTGCCGGTGTCTGTCCCCTCTCGATAGACGTGGTTTCGACGATGAGATCGATGACACTAATGAAGAGCTATATTATCTTCAGAAGTGCCAGGCAAGCAAAACCCCCTTGTTCATTCCGATACAATCCCACTCTCTCGCTCCTACTCTATTTTACTGCATTAGGACAACAACGACTCATGTGTTACTTGCTGCGGTAGCTGAACCCTTTATCCTCTGCATGACATGTCATTCCACAGTAATTAGATGAAACCCGCTAGCATGAGTAGGAGTTGTTTGAGCCCTGTTGTGCCTACTCATTCATGCTTGTTTGTCATGCCTGCTACTGCTTAGAGTTGAGTCAGGTCTGATTTATCGGGAATGAATTGGAATGGTTGTATGAACACGTCCTACTGTGTGTGAGCTAAGTGTGTGAACACGATTTGCTAAAGGTAGCGGTGAGAGGCCATGTAGGAGTACATGGTGGGTTGTCTCATTGCAGCCGTCCTCCGGAACTGAGTTCTGTGTTTGTGATCCATGAAACAGTTACTACCACGCTTTGGGCCCGAAACCAATGGACCCTCTCGGCTTCTTAACCACCCTTGTCCTCAGTCCGGGAGTTGCAAGTAGTTTCTGGTGTTTGTAGCATGCTGGGGGCCGCACGCAACGCTGACCTTAGGGGTGGGTTGTGTTGCGGTAGGCACGTGTTGATGTACCAATTCGCCCGTTTGGTGTCTCGGGAACCCTGCACACATCGTTCGGGGCTGTATGGGAAACCTCGGTCGGACTCCCTACGGATGGAAGCCGAACAGGCGATAAACCTGGACTAGGGACTTGAGTGTTTAGGTAGGCTGTGGCCGACACCCACGTTGGGCTTCCGCTTGAAGGTTGCCGAGTACATGTCGTGTAAACGGCGGTAAGTGGTGAGAGCGTGTGTGAAGAAGTACACCCCTGCAGGTTAATGTGATCTATTCGAATAGCCGTGTCCACGGAGAAGGACTTTAGGGTTGCCTATATCAGTACATAGACAAGTGAAAGTGGATACTCTAAAATGTGCAAGATAAGCGTGAGTGCTACGGATGTCGTTCGTAGGGAGAGACGGAGCGGATCCATAGTGGTGTATTGATTTGGTGAATATGTGTGGACTCGTGTGCGCCACCTCAAAAGAGTTACTTGCGATGTAGTTCGGGATAGCCACCGAGTCAAAGCTGGCTTGCTGCAGTCAAACTCCACCACCCCCTTTTGATAATGATGCATATGTAGTTAGTTCTGATGTAAGTCTTGCTGAGTACAATTGTACTCACGTTTGCCTATTTTATGTTTTGCAGAGAGACGTCAGTCTCGCTAGTAGTTCCACGTGGACTTCGACGTTTAGCTTGTTACCTCAGCTACGATCTTGTGCCCTCGGCAGGATCTGGTAAATAGTCAGGCTTCTCATCCCTTTTCATTTATAGTTGTCTGTACTCAGACATGTTTAGCTTCCGCTTGTGCTTTGACTTGTATGTTTCGAGTGTTGGGTCGTGAGACCCATGTTTTTAATATCTCGCTCCTCGGAGCCTAATGAATAAATATTTGAGTCGTAGAGTTATGTTGTGATGCCATGTTGTATTTACACATATTGAGCATATTGCGTGTATGTTTGGAATGCTTGGTATGTGTGGGATCCGACAATCTAGTTGTTTATCCTTGGCAGCCTCTCATATGGGGAAATGTAGTCTAGTGCTTCCTGAGCGATAGTAGTCCGCTCTGACCCGGTTCACCGGAGTCCTGCTAGCCCAGCACTACTGCTTTGGACACTTGACTGGCCGGCATGTGTCTCACTTCGTTCCTATGTCTGTCCCTTCGGGGAAATGTCACGCGGTGATATTCGGAGTCCTGCCTAGCCTGCTACAGCCCGGGATACCGGAGTCCTGTTAGCCCAGTGCTACAGCCCGAATTCATACGTTGATGACCGACATGTTCAATTTGATTCATGTATGCCTGTCCCCATGGGTTAGCGCCGCTTTGGGTTCACGACTAGCCATGTCGGCCCGGGTTCTTTGTCAAATGGATGCTAGCGACACTATCATATATGTGAGCCAAAAGACGCAAACGGTCCCGGGCCATGGTAAGGCGACACCTGTAGAATACCGTGCGTGAGGCCGCAGTTATATGAGGTGTTACCGCTAGATCGATGTGTCTTGGAATCGGGTCCCGACAGCGTTGGTATCGAGCTTTGACCATCAGAGGATTACCAAGCCAAACTGGTCAAAGTTGTGTCTAGAAATGCTTTAGTTATGTAAGGGAATTGATTGTGGAAGGAACGTAAGGCTCTTTTTACTCCTTATACCTCATGGCCTTCTGATCTGAGTCATCCTCTTCTCTTCTACGGGGTTTAAGAACTAGGCTTCTCATCTATCTATTAGGATGACGTGTTACTAATCCATAGACTTTTAAGATTGATTGGTTTTAAGCCCATTTCAGTTCCTACTATTTCTGTATGATAATTGTTGATCTCGGAACCTTGATATTGTGATATTGAGTGGTTATGCCACCATTTTTTGCAGGATGTCTCAAATCATTTTGAGCATTTACAGCCGTTATGTTGTCCGAGTCATCCCAGGTCTCTAAATAGTCTGATGCATTTGCAAATCCTTTCCTTCCGTTCCCGATGTTCTTTTGGTCAGAATAAGCACACTAACCAGTCAGTTGAGGTACTTTGTTGCCTTGGCGTAGATGTTGGAGCTATTATTATGACCCTAGGTGTTTAGGAAGTCACCTAGCAATTTAGTAATACTTTTGTATCCCCAGTGTGATGATTCTGGCCATCATTCTCGAAAGCATCTCGTGATGCCATTTAGTAGTAGGTATTCTATCCCTGGGTTCTTGAACCCGAGATTCACCCTACTTCATGTTGTTAGTATTTGCTAGTTCCTCTAGGATATTAGTAACTTTGCGATAGTCCTCGAGGTCCATGGTATTTCCTTCTTCCAAATACCATGAACTAGTTAAGGAAGAAGTTCTTTGAATTAAAGGACCACAATCAGAGTACTCTTGAGGAGTTCTTCAATCATAATTGTGAATCTGCCAGTTCTACCCTCTCCGCATGGGTTATCCGGAAGAAATGTTGAGCTTTGCTCGACATACTAATCTATGCATCCACAACTCAGAAAATTATATGTTCCTTTGAGTTTCTCTCTTCAGTTGTAATAATCACCATTTTATTATTGCCTCTAGGGCATATTTCCAACAACATGGTCTCGGAACACTGGAGACCAAAAGGTCGAACATGAGTCATATAGTAGATATGATCAACATAGAGATGTTCACCATTGATGACTACCCCATCTCACGTGATGATCGGACATGGGTTAGTTGATTTGGATCATGTATCACTTAGATAAATTGAGGGATGTTAATTTAAGTGTGAGTTCATTAGTAATTTGATTAATTGAACTTAATTATCATGTACTAAGTCTTAATAGTTCTTGCATATCTATGTTGTAGATCAATAGCTCGCGATATAGCAACCCTATTTTGAAATGTTCCTAGAGAAAACAAAGTTGAAAGTTGATTGTAGCAATAATGCGGACTGGGTCCGTGATCTGAGGATTTTCCTCATTGCTACACAGAAGAATTATGTCCTTGATGCACCGCTAGTAGACAGACTTGTTGCAGGAGCTAATGCAGACGTTATGAATGTTTGGCAAAGCTCGATCAGATGACTACTTGATAGTTTAGTGCGTCATGCTTTACGGCTTACAATCGGGGCTCCAAAGACGTTTTGAATGCCATGAAACATATGAGATGTTCCAAGAGCTAAAATTGGTATTTCTGGCTTATGCCCGTGTTGAGAGGTATGAGACCTCTGACAAGTACTTTGACTACAAGATGGAGGAGAATAGCTCAGCCAGTGAGCATGTGCTCCGAATGTCTGGGTACTACAATTGCTTGAATCAAGTGAGAGTTAATCTCCCAGATAAGATAGTGATTGACAGAATTCTCCAGTCACTATCACCAAGCTATTAGAGCTTCATGACGAACTATAATATGCAAGGGATGACAAAAACGATACCCGAGCTCTTCGCGATGCTGAAATCAGTGGAGGTAGAAATCAAGAAGGAGCATCAAGTGTTGATTGTTAACAGGACCACTAGTTTCAAGAAAAAGGGCAAGGCAAAGAAAGGGAATTTCAAGAAGAATGGCAAGCAAGTTGCCGCTCCTGTGAAGAAGCCCAAAGCTGGACCCAATCCTGAAATTGAGTGCTTCTACAGCAAGGGAAATGGTCACTAGAAGCGGGACTACCCCAAATACTTGGCAGATAAGAAGGATGGCAAAGTAAACAAAGGTATATTTGATATACATGTTATTGTGCTCATATTAGCCCCTGGGTATTTGATATTGGTTCAGTTGCTAAGATTAGTAACTCGAAATAGGAGTTGCAAAATAAACAAAGACTAGTTAAGGGCGAGGTGACGATGTTTTTTGGAAGTGTTTCCAAGATTGATATGATCACCATCGCACACTCCCTCTACCTTCGGGATTAGTGTTGAGCCTGAATAAATGTTATTTAGTGTTTGTGTTGAGCATGAACAAGATTAGATCATGTTTATTGCAATACGATTATTCATTTAAGTCAGAGAATAATTGATGTTCTATTTACATGAATAAAACCTTCTATGGCCATACACCCAATGTGAATGGTTTATTGAATCTCGGTCGTAGTGATACATATATTCATAATATTGATGCCAAAAGATGCAAAGTTGATAATGATAGTGCAACATACTTGTGGCACTGTTGTATAGGTCATATTGGTGTAAAGCACATGAAGAAACTACATGCGGATGGACTTTTGGAATCACATGATTATGAATCATTTGATACTTGCGAACCATGCCTCATGGGCAAGATGACTAAAACTCCATTCTCCGGAACAATGGAGCGAGCTAATGACTTATTGGAAATAATACATACCAATGTATGCGATCCAATGAGTGTTGAGGCACGCGGCGGGTATCATTATTTTCTAACCTTTACAGATGATTTGAGTAGATATGGGTGTATCTACTTAATGAAACACAAATCTGAAACATTTGAAAAGTTCAAAGAATTTCAGAGTGAAGTAGAGAATTATCGTAACAAGAAAATAAAGTTTCTACGATCTGATCGTGGAGGTGAATATTTTTTATTTACGAGTTTTGCCTTCATTTAAAACAATGTGGAATCATTTCGCAACTCACACCACCTGGAACACCATAGTGTAATGGTGTGTCTGAACGTCGTAACCATACTTTATTAGATGTGGTGCGTTCTATGATGTCTCTTACCGATTTACCGTTATCATTTTTGGGTTATGCATTAGAGACAGCCACATTCACATTAAATAGGGCACCATCTAAATTTGTTGAGACGACACCGTATGAACTATGGTTTGGCAATAAACCTAGAGTTGTCGTTCCTTAAAGTTTGAGGATGCGACGCTTATGTCAAAAGGCTCCAGCCTTATAAGCTCGAACCCAAATTGGAGAAGTGCATCTTCATAGGATACCCTAAGGAAAGTATTGGGTACACCTTCTACCACAGATCTGAAGGCAAGATCTTTGTTGCCGAGAAAGGGTACTTTCTAGAGAAGGAGTTTCTCTCAAAAGAAGTGCGTGGGAGGAAAGTACAACTTGATGAGGTAGTTGTACCTTCTCTTGAATTGGAAAGTAGCTCACCAGGGAAAATGTTTCCGTGATGCCTACACCAACTAGAGAGGAAGCTAATTATGATGATCATGAAACTTCAGATCAGGTTACTACTGAACATTGTAGGTCAACCAGAACACGTTCCGCACCAAAGTGGTAATCCTGTCCTGGAAGTCATGTTGTTAGACAGTGGCGAACCTACGAACTATGAAGAAGCTATGATGAGCCTAGGTTCCGGCAAATGGCTTGGGGCCATGAAATATGAGATAGGATCCATGTATGATAACAAAGTGTGGTGGACTTTGGTGGACTTGCCTAATGATCGGCAGGCCATTCAAAATAAATGGATCTTCAAGAGGAAGACAGACACTAATGGTAATATCACTGTCTACAAAGCTCAACTTGTCGTGAAAGGTTTTTGACAAAGGGTTGACTACGATGAGACGTTCTCACGTGTAGCGACGCTTAAGTCTGTCTAAATCATGTTAGCAATTGCCACATTTTATGAAATCTGGCAAATGGATGTCAAAATTGCATTCGTTAATGGATTTCTTAAAGGAGAGTTGCATATGATGCAACTAGAAGGTTTTGTCGATCCTAAAGGTGCTACCAAAGTGTGCAAGCTCCAACGATCCTTCTATGGACTGGTGCAAGCATCTCGGAGTTGGAATATACGCTTCGATGATGTGATCAAAGCATATGGTTTTATACAGACTTACGGTGAAGCCTGTATTTACAAGAAAGTGAGTGGGAGCTCTGTAGCATTTCTGATATTATATGTGAATGACATATTGTTGATTGGAAATGATATAGAATTTCTGGATAGCACAAAAGGATACTTGAATAAGAATTTTTCAATGAAAAACCTCGGTGAAGCTACTTACATATTGGGCATCAATATCTATAGGAATAGATTGAGACGCTTAATAGGACTTACACAAAGCACATACCTTGGCAAAAGTTTTGAAGAAGATCAAAATCAATCAGTCAAAGAAAGGGTTCTTGCAAGTGTTGCAAGGTGTGAAGTTGAGTAAGACTCAAAGCCCGACCACGGTAGAAGATAGAGATAGAATGAAAGTTAGTCCCTATGCCTCAGCCATAGGTTCTATAAATTATGCCATGTTGTGTACCAGACTAGTTGTGTGCCTTGCCATGAGTTTGGCAAGGGGGTACAATAGTGATCCAGGAGTGGATCATTGGATAGCGGTCAAAAATATCCTTAGGTACCTAAAGAGGACTAAGGAAATGTTTCTCGGTTATGGAGGTGATAAAGGGTTCTTCGTAAAGGGTTACGTCGATGCAAGCTTTAGCACTGATCCATATGACTCTCTGTCTCAATCTGGATACATATTGAACGTGGGAATAGTTAGCTCGAGTAGCTCTATGCAGAGCAATGTATACATAGACATTTGCAAAGTACACACGGATCTGAATGTTGCAAACCCGTTGACTAAAACCTCTCTCACACGCAAAACATGATCACACTCTGGTAAAATCTTTGGGTGTTAATCACATGGTGATGTGAACTAGATTATTGACTCTAGTAAACTCTTTGGGTGTTAGTCACATGGCGATGTGAACTATGGGTGTTAATCACATGACGATGTGAACTAGATTATTGACTCTAGTGCAAGTGGGAGACTGATGGAAATATGCCCTAGAGGCAATAATAAAATGGTTATTATTATATTTCCTTAATCATGATAAAGGATTATTATTCATGCTAGAATTGTATTGATCGGAAACTTAAATACATGCGTGGATACATAAACAAATACCGTGTCTCTATGAGCCTCTACTAGACTAGCTCGTTGATCAAAGTTGGTTAAGGTTCCTAACCATAGACATGAGTTGTCATTTGATAACGGGATCACATCATTAGGAGAATGATGTGATGGACAAGACCCATCCGTTAGCTTAGCATATGATCGTTCAGTTTATTGCTACTGCTTTCTTAATGTCAAATACATGTTCCTTCGACCATGAGATGATGCAACTCCCAGATACCGGAGGAATACCTTTTGTGCTATCAAACATCATAACGTAACTGGGTGATCATTAAGATGCTCTATAGGTATCTCCGAAGGTGTCTATTGAGTTGGCGTGAATCGAGATTGGGATTTGTCACTCCATGTGTCGGAGAGGTATCTCTGAGCCCTCTCGGTAATACACATCACAAGAACCTTGCAAGAAAAGTGACTAAGGAGTTAGTTGCAAGATGATGTATTATGGAACGAGTAAAGAGACTTGTCGGTAACAAGATTGAACTAAGTATAGAGATACCGACGATCGAATCTCGGGCAAGTGACATACCGACATATAAAGGGAATTATGTATGTTGTCATAAAGGTTCAACCGATAAAAGATCTTCATGCATAGGAATCAATATGGGCATCCAGGTCCCGCTATTGGTTATTGACCGGAGAGGTGTCTCGGTCATGACTACATAATTCTCGAACCCGCAGGGTTGCATGCTTAACGTTCGTTGACGCTAGAGTAGTATTGGGATATTTGATGAGTGGTAACCAAATGTTGTTTGAAGTCCCGGATGTCACGAGGAGTCTCGGAATGGTTGAGAGATAAAGATTTATATATGGGAATTCATATTTTGGGTTCTGGAAAAAGGTGCAGTTTTTTCGGTATTGTACCGGGAAGCTTCCAGAAGGTTCCGGAGGATTTCGGAGGGGTCCGGAAGTCCGCAAGTGGGTCCACCACGAGACAAGAGCTAGCATGGGATACGGGGAGGTGCCCTGGCCTTATTGGGCTAGGCGCACCAAGTCCTCAAAATCCTATGTGGCTAGGGAAGATAAAAAAGGAGCCCTAGTAGGAATAGGATTGGACTTGGAGTCCAAGTCCTCTCCCCCTTAGCTGTGCCCTAGGGCTTGGAGGGGCTGTTTCCCACGCCCCTCCACCTATATATATAGATGGGAGGGGGTGCCCCAAGAGGACACACCAAGCCCTTGGCGCCCCTCTCTCTCCCGTTACTCGGTAGTTCCACCACCTCATCCTGGCGACGCTTAGTGAAGCGCTGTCGGTGCTCCACCACCACCACGCCGTCATGTTGGTTGTGATCGCATCTCCTTCTCTCATGCTTGCTGGATCAAGAAGGAGGAGACGTCATCGAGCTGCACGTGTGCTAAACTCGGAGGTGTCGTCCGTTCGGCACTAGATCGGTTGGATCGTGATCGGATCGCGAAGAATACGACTACATCAACTGCATGATAAGCACTTTCGCCTAGCGAGCTACAAGGGTATGTAGATGCTCTCCCCCTCTCGTAGCTATGCATCTCCATGGTTAGATCTTGCATGTGCATAGAAATTTTTTATTTCCATGCAGCGTTCCCCAACAAGATCTTCCCAAGCTGGTTGGAAATCACCAAAGTACATTTGTGAAGGGCAGATCGCTACATGATAACTTGATGCTTGTGCAGAGCATGGCAAGAAGACTACATGCCTTGAGAAACTCAACTGTTCTTCTAAAGCTCGAGATATAAAAAGATTTTGACTCCGTACAATGGCCCTTCCTAATAGAGGTATTACAACAGCTGGGTTTCGGGCCACGGTGGAGATCTTGGATATGCGGGATCCTTGCAAAATCTACCACCAAGGTCATGGTTAATGGAGATCCTGGTGACATGATCTACAACTGTAAAGGGCTGCGGTAGGGAGACCCCATCTCCCCAATGCTTTTCATCCTCACTATGGATCCCTTACAAAAGATGTTCGAGGTGGCTACAAGTAGAGGGGTGCTGATACCCTTGGCACGTGGGGGCATGAAGAAGCACCTATCCATCTTTGCGGATGATGTAGTACTCCTTGTTAAGCCTAATCCAGTGGACCTAGCGGTTTGCAAGTGCATCTTCGAGTTATTTGGTGAGGCGGCGGGACGGAAAATCAATATGTGCAAATCCATGACTCCACCTATCAGATGTTCAGAGGAGGAGATAACTACGACATGTAATGAGCTTCAGTGCCCCTTGGGATCGTTCCCAATAAAGTATCTTGGGCTGCCATTATCGTTAAGGAAGCAATCAGCGACATGGTTGCAATACTTGGTGGATCATATGGCCAATATATTGCCAAAGTGGAATGCATGCCAGTGGCAGGCTAACTTTGGTTCAGTCAGCGTTATGCGCCATGTCCATTCATGCAATGATGGCCTTCCTATGAAAACTATCGCGATAATGATAAGATTTGTCGAGGCTTCTTATGGTGCAGACAAGTAGAAGCGAATGGTAGAAATTGCACGGTTGCATGGGATGTGGTGTGTATACCAAAGTGGGCAGGTGGATTATATGCTGGATGAATGTGGCCATGCAGGCTAGCTGGTTGTGGCTCAGAAGAACTGACGAGACAAGGCCATGGAATGAGTTCAGAATCAAAGCCCCTGAGGAAGCAAACATGTTGTGCCAGGCAGCCATGAGGAGTACAACACATAGTGGCCTCACAACACTCTTTTGGGAATGTCGATGGTTAGGTGGGAGGAGAATACAGGAAATTGCACCGCTTGTATATGGCTTGGTTCAATCATGCACCAGATCGACGAGGTTGGTCAATCCGGCTGTTGGAGAATGGGTCTTGGGCGATGGATATTAGCCCCAACATTGTACCGTACACATTGCAAGAAGTCCTTTCGCAGGCGGTTACTAATTGGGAGCCCACTGAGGATGTGCCGGATGAAATAACCTGGTCGTGGGAGGCTAGTGGTCAGTTCTTGGTGAGGTCGGTGTATGCGGCTGGATTTTGGGGTCGGGACGTCATCCCAACGGTGGATCTAGCATGGAAGTCGTGTGCCCCCTCACAGTGGAGATTCTTCACTTGGGTGCCATGAAGGATCGATGTTGGACCTCCGATCGCCTTGCGCGAAGAGGGCTACCTCACCAGGACGCGTGCCCGTTCTGTGACCATGAGAACGAAACGATTAACCATATACTACTCACGTGTGTGTTTGGTAGGACAGTTTGGGCGGCGATTTGTGAAGCGTTGGGCAAGCCGGATTGGACCCCCTCTCCCCAGGACTCACTGGTAGAGTGGGCCATTGTTGGTGTACGAAAGTAGGGGCTCTCCTTTGTACCCCTTTACGTGTGCACGGGCAGTCAGAGCCACGCCTGCGACCACACTTAGCAGAGCAAAGGAGGGAAGCAAAAGTGCAAGGCTACCAGAGCAGCGCCCCAACCAAGGGCGCAGAAGACGGAGCAACAAGATGGGCTTTCCCCCGGCAAGACCCTTGCCGGGGCGGCCTACGCAGCCCCGGCAAGAGCCATGCCAGGGCAAGTCGCCCCAATGCCAGTATTGCAGCTACCCTTGAGCCTGAGAGTTCCGGCACCATCAACAACGTTGGAACCAAGGCTCGAGAAGTGCCTGCATGGTGGCATGCAGATCTTTGTGAAGACAGAGAGCCTACAAATCCTAGATGAGGACCAAAACACAAGACAATCGCAAGGCTCCTTGCCGAGGATGCCCACGACGCCCCGGCAAGGCCCCTTGGCGAAGACACCCGCAAGGCCCCGGCAAGACTCTCGCCGAGGGCGCTCACAAGGCCCCGGCAAGACCCTTGCCGGGAATATACGCAAGACTGCGGCAAGGCCTTGCCGCCTCATCACCGCCCCAGCTCTGTGGCTAACCCACCAACTAAAGCGAGTACCCACGTGGCAGTACATGGGTACTAATCCAACTAGTCAAGCACCTGTGTGGTGGCATGCAGATCTTCGTGAAGACCCTACCACCACGCCAACTCAGCAGCATGCCAGCCTACATGGCGCTGCACGCCTCATTGGCCTAGACGCGTGTCGAAGCAAGACGGAGCGACGACGGACGGGACGGGCCTCGTTACCGTCGCCGATAAAGCAAGGGGACACCTCAGGAGTGCATTTAATGTGTTTTGTCCCATAATGACAGGTGATAAGCTTGTACACTGTACATACCTTTCCACCTCATGTGTGCCACTGTGGCAACCCCTTTGACTATAAAAGGAGGCCCGGGGCATAATGGGGGGATGCGGATCTTCTCGACGACGCACACACCGTAGCTAGTTCAAGAGCTCAAGAACACTCAAATATACACCAAAGTAGGACTAGGGTATTACGCATCCTCGTGGACCAAACCTGGGTAAAAGATCATCGTGCTAGCTTCTAGACCCGCTCTTTGCCCGACCCCGCAGCCGCCAACCGTAGAAGGGATCCCAGTGATCCCATAGGTGTCGTTTCCACCGACATCTTTGGCGCGCCAGGTAGGGGTGCAGTTGTGAAAATCTGGTCTAGCTGGCGCAGCGGCTTCATCGTGGTCATCACTCCAAGGAAGAAGATGACCGAACAAGCGGCATCATATGTGGATGCAGTGGACGCTCACGCAGTGACAGAAAAGCTAAGCCATGTGAAACTTTGAGTAACTCCCTTATGAATAAGGTTATTTTCCTCAGAGATATTGCTCTTGTATGAGAAACCTGCACGCGATGGGGGCCTTCCACTATTGTCAACACCCTTGTTCTGTTTTGAGTCTGCTCAACAGTTTGAGCGGCCGCGCCGAGAACGGCAGGGTGGCCTTCCCGCTATTGGTAACGCCCTTGTTCTGTTTCGAGTCCACTCAACAATTCAAGCGGCCACGCTGAGAATGGCAAGGTGGTTTGCCTGGCCGCAAGCGCACCCGGCCGGCTGTTGAGGATCCGTCCTCGGAACGCCGCGGCCTGAGTTTGCACGCCGGCAAGCCTATCCAATTAAGTGTAGGGTGTACACACAAAGAAAGATCGAACAGCAAAATAACATGCATCGTTTCAAAGTATTGCAGAGTTATATTACACCAATGGTTGCTGCGGTTCTAACTAAAGATAAAAATTGTCTTGGTCATGAACCTGCAGCGGCGATGAGAAACGGGGTGCCTAGTCCCGGCGTTGGCCCTCTACCCTTCGAACTCCATCGATGCGGCTGATGATGGGCTTGATACGCTCCTCGAGCGCCGCGAGGTCCACACCCTCTGGCAAGCTCTCCATCGCGGCGTCGAAGTCTGTTGGGGTTCCAGTACGCCGCCCTGGTGAGGACCTTGGTCAGGGCACCTCGGCAAAGCTTCCGGGCCTCATTGGCCAGAGAGGTCACTCTGTTGGAGCGGAGCTGCTCCAGGGCTCCAAGAATGCCCTCGAAGAACAGGGTCAGTTTGGTGTTGGGACTCACATTCGGCTCCGGGGCGTACCTCACATTTGGCATCCCCATGGTAGCCAGCTTTATGGTGGTCCTGCTGGCGACTTCGGCGAGGCGGCGGACCCAACAATTTATGCCCTCCGCGTACTTCTTGTGTTATGCGGCGTCATTCCTCCGTAGCTGCCTCTCCTCCACCAGGTCATTGGTCAAGGTCTCTTCCCGGGCCCTGACCTCCGAAAGCGTCCCCTCAAGACCCTCCAGCTTCAGCTTCAGGTCTTTGATGGAGTCGTTGGCCATGGAGAGCAGCTCGGCCTTGCCGAGGACTGCGGCATGCGTCTCCACCAAAGCGCCGTTGAGCGTGTCCTTCTCCTTCATCAGCTCCAGGACCCTTTACTTCAGCCCGTCCCGCTCCAGCTCCAGCTCTTTCACCTTGTCAGCGTGGTCCAGGGCCTGAGCATTGAGTGCCTCCTTGTGCCTCTGCTCTAGCTCTTGGGTCCGCTGTACAACGAGCTTCTCGATCTCCTCATCCTTGCCGTAGAGCATGCGGCAAGCGCCTCCTCACGGGTGGCAAGGTCCTCCTCCTGGGAGTTCAGCAGAGCCCTGCGCTGTTGTCGAGCGGCCTCATCTTTGGCGGCCTGCTCCTTTGCCAGCTCCTGGGCCTTCTTGATGTCAGCCTACTTCAGGAGGAGCTCTTTTTTGCGCTGGCCCAGCTCGCCCTGGACAGCTTTCAGCTCTTAGTGGGCCTCGCGGAACCAAGCCTGCGTATCAGCAACGCGATCCTCAAGATCTGCCCCCGCCTTGTCCACCGCTGCCATCCTGGACTTTGCCTTATCCAGGCGGGCACGGTGGAGCGCCTGGAGCTTCTGGAAGTTAGCGTTCATGGCCTGGAGAAGCTTCTCCTCTTGGGAACCGCCATTGCCGGGGCTCGGCTCATCAACAACTTGAAGGCCAGCGGTGGCGAGCACCTCGTCGTCAAACACCTCCCCCTCGGCCGGCGCCCTGGTGCCCGCCGCCCCTAGGAGATGGACGAACAGGCCATCGCCCACCTTCAGGTACATGCCCGGGACGGGGGCCGGAGGGGAAGGAGGTTGGTCATTGGCCACCTCCTCCTCCTCGACGGCCCCCCTGCGGCGGCCTCGCCGGCCCCTTCGGCAGCAGCCTTGTGGGCCTCCCTGGCAGGCCCCTTGGCGGCCTCCTCGGTGGCGGTCTTGACGTCCTCCTCGACAGCAGTCTTGGTGGCCTCGGCCTCAACATCCTTGGCGATCTCCCCAATGAAGAGATCGACATCTTCCTGGTCCATCGAGGGAGGATCTGAAGACCAGAAGAAAGGATGGAACGAGGTCAAGATCAAATCACAAAGGGAGAAAAATAAGAAAAGATAGGGATGAAAAGTCGGCCACTTACCCATGTCGGGCTGGGAAGAAGTGGCGCCCTCCCCACCAACATCCGTCGCCGGGACGGAGCTACCAGCGCCCAAGTTCACCTCCTCCTCCTCCGCGCGCATGGGCTCGGTGATTGGCACCCTTGCCGGGGACGCCCATTGGGGTGGCGTGGTTGATGGGGGCGGCGTGTTGGGGGTGGTCCTCAGTGGCTCCTCCTGCTGCCGTCCTCCTCCTGCGACCACAGCAAGGTCAGCACCAAGGAATCGTACCCCAACGCACGCCGACGGGGAGTGAGTGGTGAACACACGCTGGGGGCTGTTGTCCGGGCTAATCTCCACCACCACCGGCATGCGCGAAGTGCCCGCCGGGGGCTGGCCGCCCGTCGAGGCCCTGGCCCTCTTCGCCACCCTCTGGGCCAACGTCTCCCTGTCCCTGCAAAGATGAAAACAAGTCAAGAAAAGTGGCGCAGTCTGAAGGGTCAGGGATGATGAAGGGCAGGATGCTTACTCATCCTCCACCTCCTCTTCTGATGTCTTCCTCTTCCTCCTTGGGCTGAGAGACCCAAGATCAAAGTCGACCTCCAGGTCGACATCTGCGGGAGGAGAGGAAGGGGATGGAGTCCGGCAACGCTTGGACGAAGAAGAGGCGGTCGCCTTCTTCTTCGCCACCGCGACCTTCACCGCCTTCTTCACTGTCGCGGCCCTCGTCTAGTGCATGGATTGCTCTAGGGCTTGTTGCCGCTGCGCAGCCCTGCCGGGCCGGACTGGTTCACCGGAGCCAGCCCGGCACAGGACGCATCTTTTCCCCATGGCCGGAGGGTCATCAGCCTCGGCCTCCTCCTCGGTCGACTCCTCGACCACATCTTAAATGAGAGGGGCCCCAGTGCTGGTGCTGCTGGCCTCCCCAGCAGACTCCGCCCACTGAACGAGCTCCCTCTCCTCCGCGGCCGCACCAGCCTCATCCTCCACGGCGCCAGCGCTACCAGCCTCCTTGGCAAGCGCCGCTTCCGCCGCCCTGGCAGCAATGTAGTCTAGTTCCTCCTTGGTGCTGTCGTGGATGAGCAATGGCTCATCACGGACATACTTCTCCGACAAGCTGTCGAAGAACTCTTGCACCCGCTTCGCCTCCGGCTCAGCCCGGCTTGGGTCAAGGCCGTGCGTTTTGAAGTCCGGCATCATGGCAATGATGTCGGTTTGGCGAGAATTGTTGCTCAGCGGGACCACTCCCGCCGGCAACCCAAACAGGGGCCCCTTGATGGCTTTTCCGGCCTTCACGGCCTTGCCGGTCCTCTCAGCCTTGCCGTCGTCGTCCACATTGAGCTGGAAGAGCCTCTAGAAAAAATGAGCATGCCCCATCACCGTGAAGTTATGGTTCAAGCCAGGGCGGGGCCTCATGATGTCAGCCGCGTTCCTGAGTCCCAGGGCGGGGCCTCATGATGTCAGCCGTGTTCCTAAGTCCCAGGCCGGCCTCCCTTGTTATGCAGAGAAGCGGTCCGGCGGCGGATGAAGTCGGCCTTAATCATCTCAAGGGTGAGCCCGGCCTTGGTAAGGCGAAGGATCCTGGTGGTGGCGATCGTGAGCTTCTCGTCATGGGCGTCGACATCGCCCCAGTCCGTCCTACGGACCGGCGGCGCCAGACAGACCCGGCAGAACTCCTGCGGATCTTCTTCTTCAATCCAGCACCACCGGCCCCGCCATTCTTCCCACCTCTCCTTTTGAGCGCCCGCCGGATATGCGCCTTTCTCCTGGCTCCTTGGGATCTAGGCGATGCAGCCGGAGATGGCGCCTCCTGGCTGGATGCGAGGATAGAAGTAGTGGCGGAAGAGCGCCGTGCTGGGGAGCACGCCGGCGAAGCCCTCGCAGAGATGGGCGAAGAAGGCCATGCACGCCATAGCATTCGGCATGAAATCTAGAAGGTGGAAGCCGTAGGTGTGCATGACGTCGTTGAAAAAATCGGAGAAAGGGGGGCAGAGCCCGCAAGAGAAGTAGTCAACAAAGAAGGGATACCGATTCAGGCCGGCCTTGGCGAAAGCAGCGAGAACGATGCGCGTGGCGGGGTGCCCCGTCGTCTTGCACCCCCACAGGGGCTTGAAGTAGTCCCTGAGATGGACAACGTCGACCGTGGAGGGGAAGTAGGCGTGTTGCGTGATACGTCTCCATCGTATCTATAATTTTTGATTGTTCCATGCCAATATTATTCAACTTTCATATACTTTTGGCAACTTTTTATACTATTTTTGGGACTAACATATTGATCTAGTGCCCATTGCCAGTTCCTGTTTGTTGCATGTTTTATGTTTCGCAGAAACCCATATCAAACGGAGTCCAAACGGGATAAAAACGGACGGAGAATTATTTTGAAATATCAACGCGAAACGGTGTCCGAGGTGGGCACGAGGTGGGCGCGCCTACCCCCCAAAGGCGCTACCGACCCTTGTGGGCCACCCGTAAAGGCGGTTGATGCCCTTCTTCGGCTGCAAGAAAGCTATTTTTGGTAAAAATCACGGTGAAGGTTTCAGTCAATCGGAGTTACGGATCTCCATATATATCTGAAATGGTGAAAGCGGCAGATCAGAACGCAGAAACAGAGATAGACAGAGAGACAGATCCAATCTCGAAGGGGCTCTCGCCCCTCCCACGCCATGGAGGCCAAGGACCAGAGGGGAAACCCTTCTCCCATCTAGGGAGGAGGTCAAGGAAGAAGAAGACGAAGGGGCCCCCTCTCCCCTTCTCTTCCGGTGGCGCCGGGGCGCTGCCGTGGCCATCATCATCCTCACCGCGATCTTCACCAACACCTCCGCCATCTTCACCAACATCTCCATCACCTTCCCCCTCTATCTCTGACAGTCCACTCTCCCGCAACCCGCTGTACCCTCTACTTGAAATGGTGCTTTATGCTTCATATTATTTTCCAATGATGTGTTTCCATTCTATGATGTCTGAGTAGATTTTAGTTGTCCTATTGGTGGTTGATGAATTGCTATAATTGATTTAATTTGCTTGTGGTTATGTTGCTGTCCTCTGGTGCCCATCATATGAGCGCATGTGTGGATCACACCATAGGGTTTGTTGTATGTTGATAGGACTATGTATTGGAGGGTAAGAGTGACAGAAGCTTCAACCTAGCATAGAAATTGATGCATACGTGATTGAAGGGGGACCAATATATCTTAATGCTATGGTTGGGTTTTACCTTAATGAAAGTTAGTAGTTGAGGATGCTTGCTAATAGTTCCAATTATAAGTGCATAGAATTCCAAGTAAGGGATGACATGCTAGCAGTGGCCTCTCCCACATAATACTTGCTATCGGTCTAGTGAAGTAGTCAATTGCTTAAGGGACAATTTCGCAATTCCTACCACAACTTTTCCACACTCGCTATATTTACTTTATTGCTTCTTTACTTACAACAGCCCCTAGCTTTTATTTACGCTCTTTTTTTATCTTGCAAACCTATCTGAAAACTCCTACAAAGTACTTTTAGTTTCATACTAGTTCTAGGTAAAGTAAATGTCAAGCGTGCGTAGAGTTGTATCGGTGGTCGATAGAACTTGAGGGAATATTTGTTCTACTTTAGCTCCTCGTTGGGTTCGACACTCTTACTTATCAAAAATTGTTGCTATCCCCTATACTTGTGGGTTATCAAGACCTTTTTCTGGCGTCGTTGCCGGGGAGTCATAGCGTGGGGTGAATATTCTCGTGTGTGCTTGTTTGCTTTGTCACTAAGTAATTTTTATTTGCTGTTCTTAGTTGTTCTTTAACTTTAGTTATGGATATGGAACACGAAATACCAAAAAAATAGGTGTACTTTCTGCTCATGGAGATGGGGAACCTCCTAAAACCCTCGATGCTCAATATGTGCAAAATATTATGTACCATTTTGATAATCCTGAGAATACCACATTCAATTTGGTAATGGGAGTAACGTTGGATCAATGTGAATACTTTAGGGATTATCGCTTGACACAAAAAGGGAAACTATTATGGGATCAAATTTATATATTGAAGTGGTATGCTCGGCAAGTATGCTTGAATTATGATTATACTTGTTGCTCTAGGATGAAGGCTCCACACCTTCCCTTTTCATGCAAATTTAATGATAATAAAACCTTAGCTTCTTATGCTAATGGTATATATGATTACTATGATGTGGAACAAATACAAGAATTTGTTGCTTTTATGGGTGCTTATGAAATTGAATCTAGGTTTAAAGAGTTCGAAGATTTTGATGATGCTGTTTATAGACCTGAAAATTTAGCTATCCTGAAATATTGTTATGAGAATTATGAATACAATTACGAAATTAAAGCACTTATTGAGAAAGTCTCCGCTGTCCAAGAAGAGATTAATATTTTGCAGGAATCTATGGAAGAAGAAGTTGATGAAACTGTGAGCTCATTGGATAAAAAAAATGAGGAGGAGAGCGAAGAACAAAAGGAGGAAGAGCGGATTGATCACCCGTGCCCACCTTCTAATGAGAGTAACTCTTCAACTCATACATTGTTTAATTCCCCTTCGTGCTTACCGAAGGATGAATGCTATGATGACTGTTATGATCCGTATGATTCTTTTGAAATATCCCTTTTTGATGATGCTTGCTATGCTTGTGTCCAAGATGCCAATATGAATTATGCTTATAGAGATGAACTTGCTATAGTTCCTTATGTTAAATATGAAATTGTTGCTATTGCACCCACGCATGATAGTCCTATTATCTTTTTGAATTCCTCCGACTACACTATATCGGAGAAGTTTGCACTTATTAAGGATTATATTGATGGGTTTCCTTTTACCATTGCACATGATAATTTTGATAGATATAATATGCATGTGCTTGCTGCTCCTACTTGCAATTATTATGGGAGAGGAACTACATCTCCGCCTCTTTATGTTTCCAACACGATAGAATTGCAAGAAACTGCTTATACTATGCATTGGCCTTTACTTTGCGTGCATGAATTGTTCTTTTATGACATGCCGATGCATAGGAAGAGAGTTAGACTCCGCCATTGCTTGATACATGTTGCTTTGTGCTCACTACTAAATTACAAATCATTGTTAATTAAAATTGGCTTTGATATACCTTGGGATCCGGGTGGATCCATTACTTGAGCACAATATGCCTAGCTTAACGGCTTTAAAGAAAGCGCTGCCAGGGAGACAACCCGGAAGTTTTACAGAGTCATTTATTTCTGTTGAGTGCTTTCAAATAGTTTAAAAACAACAAAAATAAAGAGGGGAACCCAAAACTTTTTCAAAAAGGAAAGTGAAAGTGAGAAAGACAAGCATTCTTGAAGTGGGAGAGCTCCTTGAACTTTGTTCATGCTCACGGCAACTTTGTGAATCTTGATTACAGAAACTTTTCAACAAAAATAATTATGCCCTTGTACAATTCCATTGTATTATAAAAATAATGTGCCAAGGTTTGCCTTTAGGATGTTTACAATACTTGTTGGTTTGTACGGTGCAGGACTGAAACTTTGGCTGTAGTGCGTGAATTTTAGTTTTTTCACGGGAACGTCAAATGGTTCTGATTCTTTTTGCACTGTCTTTCTATACAAATTGTTTATTGTTCCTAATTTTGGCAGAATGTTTCAAGTATCAGAAGTATGGTAAATGTTCAGATTATTACAGACTGTTCTGTTTTAGACAGATTCTGTTTTTTGATGCATAGTTTGCTTGCTTTAATGAAACTATCAATTTATATCAGTGGATTAAGCCATGGAAAAGCTATATTACAGTAGACACAATGCAAAAATAAAATATGAATTTGTTTGCAACAGTACTTAAAGTGGTGATTTGCTTTATTATACTAACGGATCTTACCGAGTTTTCTGTTGAAGTTTTGTGTGGATGAAGTGTTCGATGATCGAGAAGGTTTCGATATGAGAAGAAGGAAGAGAGGCAAGAGCTCAAGCTTGGGGATGCCCGAGGCACCCCAAGTAAATATTCAAGGAGACTCAAGCGTCTAAGCTTGGGGATGCCCCGGAAGGCATCCCCTCTTTCTTCAACAAGTATCGGTATGTTTTTGGATTCGTTTCGTTCATGCGATATGTGCAAATCTTGGAGCGTCTTTTGCATTTAGTTTTCATTTTTATTTTATGCACCATGCTGGCATGAGATGGTCCTTGGTTTATTTATACAATGCTCTTTGCACTTCACTTATATTCTTTGATTATGGCTTTATAGAATGCTTCACGTGCTTCACTTGTATCATTTGAAGCTTGGATTGACTGTTTCTCTTTACATAGACAACCGCCATTTGTAGAATGCTCTTTTGCTTCACTTATATTTGATAGAGCGTGGGCATACCTTTTGTAGAAAGAATTAAAACTCTCTTTCTTCACTTATATCTATTTAGAGAGATACCAGGAACTGGTCATTCACATGGTTAGTCATAAAATCGTACATAAACTTGTAGATAGCTGAATATGATACGTTTGATTCCTTGCAATAGTTTTGCGATATAAAGATGGTGATATTAGAGTCATGCTAGTGGGTAGTTGTGCATTAGTAGAAATACTTGTGTTGAGGTTTGTGATTATTGTAGCATGCACGTATGGTGAACCGTTATGTGATGAAGTCGGAGCATGATTTATTTATTGATTGTCTTCCTTATGAGTGGCGGTCGGGGACGAGCGATGGTCTTTTCCTACCAATCTATCCCCCTAGGAGCATGCGCGTAGTACTTTGTTTTGATGACTAATAGATTTTTTGCAATAAGTATGTGAGTTCTTTATGACTAATGTTGAGTCCATGGATTATACGCACTCTCACCCTTCCATCATTGCTAGCCTCTTGATGCAGGTGCATTGCCCTTTCTCACCTCGAGAGTTGGTGCAAACTTCGCGGTGCATCCAAACCCCGTGATATGATACGCTCTGTCACACATAAGCCTCATTATATCTTCCTCAAAACAGCCACCATACCTACCTATTATGGCATTTCCATAGCCATTCCGAGATATATTGCCATGCAACTTCCATCATCATCATATACATGACTTGAGCATTTATTGTCATATTGCTTTGCATGATCGTAAGATAACTAGCATGATGTTTTCATGGCTTGTCAGTTTTTGATGTCATTGCTACACTAGATCATTGCACATCCGGTACACGCGGAGGCATTCATATAGAGTCATATCTTTGTTCTAGATATCGAGTTGTAATATTGAGTTGTAAGTAAATAAAAGTGTGATGATAATCATTATTAGAGCATTGCCCCGGTGAGGAAAGGATGATGGAGACTATGATTCCCCCACAAGTCGGGACGAGACTCCAGACTTTATGAAAAATAAAAGAGGCCAAAGAAACCCAAATAAAAAAGGGGCCAAAGAAGCCCACCAAAAAATAAAAAAAATAAAAAAGGGAAAAAATGAGAGAAAAAGAGAGAAGGGGCAATGTTACTATCCTTTTACCACACTTGTGCTTCAAAGTAGCACCATGTTCTTCATATAGAGAGTCTCTTGAGTTATCACTTTCATATACTAGTGGGAATTTTCATTATAGAACTTGGCTTGTATATTCCAACGATGGGCTTCCTCAAATGCCCTAGGTCTTCATGAGCAAGCAAGTTGGATGCACACCCACTTAGTTTCAGTTTGAGCTTTCATATACTTATAGCTCTAGTGCATCCGTTGCATGGCAATCCCTACTCCTCGCATTGACATCAATTGATGGGCATCTCCATAGCCCGTTGATTAGCCGCGTCGATGTGAGATCTTCTCCTTTTTGTCTTCTCCACATAACCCCCATCATCATATTCTATTCCACCTATAGTGCTATGTCCATGGCTCACGCTCATGTATTGTGTGAAATTTGAAAAGGTTTGAGAACATCAAAAGTATGAAACAATTGCTTGGCTTGTCATCGGGGTTGTGCATGATGTGAATATTTTGCATGGTGAAGATGGAGCGTAGCCAGACTATATGATTTTGTAGGGATAACTTTCTTTGGCCATGTTATTTTGAAAAGACATGATTGCTTTATTAGTAGGCTTGAAGTATTACTGTCTTAATGTCAAATGATAGACTATTGCTTTGAATCACTCGTGTCTTAATATTCATGCCATAATTAGATACATGATCAAGATTATGCCAAGTAGCATTCCACATCAAAAATTATCTTTTTTATCATTTACCTACTCGAGGACGAGCAGGAATTAAGCTTGGGGATGCTGATACGTCTCCGTCGTATCTATAATTTTTGATTGTTCCATGCCAATATTATTCAACTTTCATATACTTTTGGCAACTTTATATAAAAAATTTGGGACTAACATATTGATCCAGTGCCCAGTGCCAGTTCCTGTTTGTTGCATGTTTTGTTTCGCAGAAACCCCATATCAAACAGAGTCCAAACGGGATAAAAACGGACGGAGAATTATTTTGGAATATTTGGAAAATCTGGGAGAAAGATCAACGCGAAACGGTGTCCGAGGTGGGCACGAGGCAGGGGGCGCGCCCTACCCCCCCCCCCCCCTAGGGCGCGCCCCTGACCCTCGTGGGCCACCCATAAGGCGGTTGATGCCCTTCTTCGGCCGCAAGAAATCTATTTTTTGGTAAAAAATCATGGAGAAGGTTTCAGTCCAATCGGAGTTACGGATCTCCATATATATACGAAACGGAGAAAGGGCAGCAGAGGAGAACGCAGAAACAGAGAGAGACAGAGAGATAGATCCAATCTCGGAGGGGCTCTCGCCCCTCCCACGCCATGGAGGCCAAGGACCATAGGGGAAACCCTTCTCCCATCTAGGGAGGAGGTCAAGGAAGAAGAAGACAAAGGGGCCCCCTCTCCCCTTCTCTTCCGGTGGCGCCAGGACGCTGCCGTGGCCATCATCATCATCACCGTGATCTTCACCAACACCTCCACCATCTTCATCAACATCTCCATCCCCTTCTATCTACGGCGGTCCACTCTCCCGCAACCCGTTGTACCCTCTACTTGAACATGGTGCTTTATGCTTCATATTATTTTCCAATGATGTGTTGTCATTCTATGATGTCTGAGTAGATTTTCGTTGTCCTATCGGTGGTTGATGAATTGCTATGATTGATTTAATTTTCTTGTGGTTATGTTGATGTCCTTTGGTGCCCATCATATGAGCGCGCGCGTGGATCACACCATAGGGTTAGTTGTGTGTTGATAGGACTATGATTGGAGGGCAAGAATGACGAAGCTTCAACCTAGCATAGAAATTGATGCATACGGGATTGAAGGGGGACCAATATATCTTAATGCTATGGTTGGGTTTTACCTTAATGAACGTTAGTAGTTGCGGATGCTTGCTAATAGTTCCAATCATAAGTGCATAGAATTCCAAGTAAGGGATGACATGCTAGCAGTGGCCTCTCCCACATAATACTTGCTATCGGTCTATAGTAAAGTAGTCAATTGCTTAAGGGACAATTTTGCAACTCCTACCACCACTTTTCCACACTCGCTATATTTAATTTATTGCTTCTTTACTTACAACAGCCCCTAGCTTTTATTTATGCTCTTTTTTTATCTTGCAAACCTATCCGAAAACTCCTACAAAGTACTTCTAGTTTCATACTTGTTCTAGGTAAAGTAAACGTCAAGCGTGCGTAGAGTTGTATCGGTGGTCGATAGAACTTGAGGTAACATTTGTTCTACCTTTAGCTCCTCGTTGAGTTCGACACTCTTACTTATCAAAAACTGCTGTGATCCCCTATACTTGTGGGTTATCACTGCGTCCAGAGCGCCGCCAACACGCTCTCCGGCGCCTCCTTTTCCCCAACATCCTTGGCCACTCCCTTGCCCTTGCTTGACTTGGGCGCCATGGCGACTGTGAAGAGGTGGGGGATCGAAGGCAATGGGAGCACGGCGGCGGCGAGCACAGGAGAGAGTTTCGCTTTGACGAAGAAGAGAGGAATGGCAGTTCCGAGATTGAAGAGGCGCGGAGGGTAAATGAGCAGCGCGCCTGCGATTTTTCCTTTTTATGGGAAAGGCGTGGGCCGCCTCTTTACCATTTACTATGATGTGATGCATGAGGGCAGCAACCGCCCCACGCATGACCCCCACGTCACGCACGACCCCCACGTCACGCATTCAACGTAGGTGGTGGGGAAGCACAACTGGCAAGGGAGTTACTATGGTAAAAACTCAACCCCGCGTGCCCGCGCACCGTTCTGGGCCTAGCCAAACAACGTGTTCTCTTATGTGTGGCCCAGGCTTGGGGCTCCTATCATTGTACGAAAGTAGGGGCTCTCCATTGTACCCCTTTACTTGTGCATGGGCAGTCAGAGCCACACCCGCGACCACACTTAGCAGGGCAAAGGAGGGAAGCAGAAGTGCAAGGCTACCAGAGCAGCGCTCCAACCAAGGGCGTAGAAGACGGAGCAACAAGATGGGCTTTCCCCCGGCAAGACCCTTGCCAGGGCGGCCTACGCAGCCCCGGCAAGAGCCTTGCCAGGGCAAGTCGCCCCAATGCCAGCATTGCAGCCACCCTTGAGCCTGAGAGTTCCGACACCATCGACAATGTTGCAACCAAGGCTCGAGAAGTGCCTGCATGGTGGAATGCAAATCTTTGTGAAGCCCGAGAGCCTACAAATCCTAGATGAGGACCAGAAGACAAGACAATCGCAAGGCTCCTTGCCGAGGATGCCCACGAGGCCCCGGCAAGGCCCCTTGCCGAAGACACCCGCAAGGCCCCGACAAGACTCTCACTGAGGGCGCTCACAAGGCCCCGGCAAGACCCTTGCTAGGAATATACGCGAGACCGCGGCAAGGCCTTGCCGCCCCATCGCCGCCCCAGCTCAGCAGCCCACCCACCAACTAAAGCAAGTACCCATGTAGCAGTACGTGGGTACTAATCCAACTAGTCAAGCACCTGCGTGATGGCATGCAGATATTTGTGAAGACCCTACCACCACGCCAACTCAGCAGCCTGCCAGCCTACATGGCGATGCACGCCTCATTGGCCTAGACGCGTGTCGAAGCAAGACGGAGCAGCGACGGATGGGACGAGCCTCGTTACCGTCCTCAATAAAGCAAGGGGACACCTCAGGAGCGCATTTAATGCGTTTTGTCCCATAATGACAGGCGATAAGCTTGTACACTGTATATACCTTTCCACCTCCTGTATGCCACTGTGGCGACCCCTTTGACTATAAAAGGAGGCCTGAGGCATACTGGGGGGAATTCGGATCATTTGGATGATGCACACACCGTCGCTAGTTCAAGAGCTCAAGAACACTCAAATATACACCAAAGCAGGACTAGGGTATTACGCATCCTCGCGGCCCGAACCTGGGTAAACGATCCTCATGCTGGCTTCTAGACCCGCTCTTTGCACAACCCCGCGCCTGCCAACCGTAGAAGGGATCCCAGTGATCCCATAGGTGTCGTTTCCACCGACAGTCGTCGACAAGTGAGGATCGAACAACATGAGTACGAAAGATCTGTGCACCATCTTCGCTCTTACTTGGTGTGAGTTGTCGAAGCACAGGAATACCATTGTCTTTGAGGGAGCGCGGCCTTTGATCAAGCAGTTATTACGAAAAGTGAGACAAGAGGGATTAGTTCGGTCTTCGGCAGGATTACTGAAAGGGAATGTAGCCCCCTGATGAAGCTATGTCCCTAGGGTAGGGTCATAGGCCTGACCTAGACACCCTCCCCTAGGACATCACCTTAAAGTAAGAAGTATTCAAAGGATAACAACATCCACTCGACCAGAAGCATTCCACTCGGAAGGTTCTATGTCGCTCGACCGTAACAGAAACCACTCGACAGACAGAAGATCTAAAGTCACTCTACACAGCAGCGTTCGGGCGTTACTCATAGGCTTAATAATCACTAATTTCACTTTATTACAGATGTTACATGTAACGCTACCTCTTTATGTACATTGAACTCCTTGTAACGTGGACCGGCCGGGGTCCTAGCGCACTCTATATAAGCCACCCCCTCCACTGGCACAAGCGTTCGCACCCCCTGTAACACACACACGCATAATCCAGTCGACCGCCTCCGGACACCGAGACGTAGGGCTATTACTTCCTCCGTGAAGGGCCTAAACTCGTGTGTACAACTTCGCCATAGCTAGGATCTTGCCTCCTCATACCTACCCCCCATTCTACTATCAGTCTTAGATCCACGACAGTTGGCGCCCACCGTGGGGCAGGTGTCTTAGCAACTTTTTGGTGAAGTTGCATTTTCTCCTATTCCCATCATCATGATGGTTGCCGGCGGTGGATTGGCTGAGGGCCGCGAGATCCGTCTCAGCGCGCTCGTCTTCGTCGCCGACGACTCCGCCTTGCTTCAGGAGGCTCCACTCGACGTCGAGGCGCTCCCCGTCCACGGGGCGACGCACTTTCGCGCGTGCATCCGTGGCGTCCTTCTCCGGCAGCTGTCGACCCAGTATCGGTCGGCTCCTGTGGTGTCCTCGCTCCCCGCTGTTTGCCGGCGCAAGCATTCCGGTCGGTCGCGGCTCCAGCGGTGGGTGAGGGATGCGGTGGCCCCTCAGTCGGCCACCCCAAAAGTCGCGGCAATCGAGCCCGACGAAACTCTCTACGGCCTGTTCGACCTATCCACTGGCTCCGTCGAGACCGCATCCGAGTGCGACAGCAGCGATCCTGCGGCGGAAGTCTTGATGGTCAATGGACTGCGCATTCCTCCTGGCTTCCCCCGCAACGACGGTGACATGGCGGCGGCGATTCGTCGCGCATTCAGGAGGAGTACCGCCCCGAGCCCCTTTCCTCATAGCAGAGGGAAGAGCTTCACCGTCGCAATATGGATGCACTTCACACTCCTATCATTGGAGAAACCCCCGAGGCCCGGGCCTTGAAGGAGGCGCGCCTGGCCAACTTGGCTGAGCGCACTCGACTGGAGAACCTCCAACACGCACTCGACGAGCGTGCTCGGCAATGGATCCCTGAATCCAGTCGACGGCAACTTTTTCCGCCTCAAACTCAGGTATACCGCACTCCGATCCAAAATCTCACAACAGCGGCCCGAATAGAAGAGTCAATTCAGACTTCCCAGTCGGAAGCTGGCAGAGGTTTGATGTAGATCCGGGCTTTGCTCTAGGCAGCCACCGAGCAGAACACAACAGTATCTCAGTCACGGAATAGGATTCATAGCAGATCTGTGATGGCAGACACAGTCCAGTCGGCTCACAGCCAAAGATCGCCTTCGCGGCGTGAGGGACGTGGGCACCGGCAAGATCAGTACAGAAACTACGAGCAATATGATGACCGTCGTCGAGTGAACACACCTCCCCTGAGGAGTGGGTCATATGTGCCTCGGCAGCATGACGACAGACGCCCTCACAGTGGCGGGCGAAGAATTCCAGTCGACCCCAGGGAGCCGGGCTTTGATGCGAGATCTATTCTCGTTCAAGGTCTGGTTGACAGGAACAGAGCACACAGAGAGGGTCATGACAGAGATCACCCGACTGGCAGCAGAGTGCATGTTTCAGGTCCAGAGTGCTTCAGCAGAGCCATCAGGGCTGCAGTGATTCCTCCCAACTTCAGGTTGGCGACTGGAGTCAGCAAGTTCACTGGTAAGTCCAAGCCCGACACTTGGCTTGAGGATTACCGAGTGGCTGTACTGATAGGTGGTGGCAATGATGAAGTGGCTATGAAGCACCTTCCTCTGATGTTGGAAGGCTCGGCCAGAGCATAGTTCACTCAGTTGGCACCTGGCAGCATTTACAGTTGGGAGGAACTCGCCCAAGTGTTTGTTAGAACTTTTGAGGGTAATTGCAAACGGACAGCAGGGTTAACAGAATTGCAGTCTTGCGTGCAGAAACAGAATGAGACCTTGAGAGATTATATCCAGAGATGGATCACATTGCACCATACAGTGGAGAATGTTTCTGATCACCAAGCAGTTTGTGCCTTTAAGGAGGTGTTAAGTATCAAGAGTTGAATCTGAAATTCGGTCCGACAGGAGATATGTCCCTGACTCGGATGATGGAGATTGCCACCAAGTACGCTAATGGTGAAGAGGAAGACCGACTCCGGAGAGGCAAACACAAAATAGTCGCCCAAGAAACCGAGGGAGGGAATTCCAGTCGAAAACAGAAACGCAAGGCCGAACCAGCAGCCCCCGGTGAAGCTTTGGTTCTGGCTCAAGGAAAGTTCAAGGGGAAGCCCAAAGGGCCCTGGAACCCCAAGAAAGTGAAAGATCAAGCCGGAAATGACGTGTTGGATTTACCATGCCACATTCATACCAAGAAAGATGAAGAGGGTGATCTCATTTACCCTAAACACACCACTCGACAGTGTCGACTCCTGATCCAGCAGTTCCAAGAGAAACAACCCAATGAGAAGGAGAAGGAGTCGGACAAGGGTGAGGATAAGGAAGAAGATGATGATGGTTTCCCAACGTCAATTCCACTCTGATGATTTTTGCTGATGTTGAGAGCAAAAGTCGACTGAAAGTTATCAACAGAGAAGTGAACATGGTTGCTCTGGCAACGCCGAGTTATTTGAAGTGGTCCCAGACTGCCATCACATTCGACCAGTCTGACCATCCAAGACGATATAGCCACCCACAGGAGGCAAGCGTTGGTGGTCGACCCAGTTGTTGAAGGCACTCGACAGACTAAACTGCTGATGGATGGTGGTAGTGGCCTGAATATCCTTTATGCTGAAACCTTGAAGGGAATGGGCATTTCGATGTCCAAGCTTAGTGAAAGCAATATGAGTTTCCATGGTGTTATACCTGGCAAGAAGGCTGAATCACTCGGCCAGATCACCCTTGATGTGGTTTTCGGTGATTCCAAGAATTACCGCAAAGAGAAGTTGACATTTGAAGTAGTGGATTTCAAGAGTGCTTATCATGCTATTCTTGGCAGGCCTGCCTATGCACATTTCATGGCTCGACCATGTTACGTGTACCTCAAATTGAAAATGCCTGGTCCCATTGGAGTGATCACTATCACTGGCAATCGGCAGAAGGCAGAAGAGTGCTTCCAGAAGGGCTCAAAAATTACCGCTGCACAAATGGCAGCAGTCGAAATGCAAGAATACCAGAAGAATGCAGATCCAAGTGATTTGTTGCGCTCCAAGAAGCACGCCATCGATTACGCATTTGATTTCACCGTCCGGTGAAACCAAGCCAATTCATATTCACCCGACCAATCCTAATGCTGCTCCTACTCATATCTCAACATCACTCGACGGCAAATAGGAAGAAGTGCTCATCCAGTTCCTCCATGAGAACTGGAACATCTTTGCATGGAAGCCTGCTGACATGCCGGGTGTACCCAGGGGACTGGCTGAGCATCATTTGTGAGTCGACCCAAAAGTAAAACCAGTCAGAGAACATCTTCGACGGTCCACGGTACAGAAGAGAAAAGCAATTGGTGAGGAAGTGGCTCGGCTCTTGGAAGTTGAGTTCATCCGAGAGATTTGCCACTCCGAGTGGCTCGCCAATATTGTCATGGTCCCCAAGAAGGACGATTCACTTCGCATGTGCATTGACTTCGAGCATATCAATCGGGCCTACCCGAAAGATCATTTTCCTCTCCCCGCGTCGACCAAATAAATCGACTCATTGCTGTGATGTGGCGATTGTCTTTCTCGGGCGCCTATTCCGGGTATCATCAGATCCGACTGTATGGACCCGATGGAAAAAACGGCTTTCATCACTCCATTTGGATGCTTCTGTTATGTCACCATGCCATTCGGCCTGAAGAACGTTGGAGCCACATTCATGAGGATGATTCAGAAGTGCCTGCTCACTCAAATCAGTCGGAATGTGGAAGCATACATGGATGACATTGTGGTCAAGTCACGTAAAGGTTCCGACCTGTTGGCTGACCTTGCTGAAACTTTTGCCAACCTCAGAAGGTATGATATCAAGCTTAATCCATCAAAGTGCACATTCGGAGTTCCTGGCGGAAAGTTACTCATTTTCCTCGTTTCCGAACGAGGGATCGACGCTAACCCAGAGAAAGTTGGTGCTATACTCCGGATGAAACACCCTGTGCGTGTGCATGATGTCCAGAAGTTTACTGGTTGTTTGGCCGCCTTGAGTCGATTCATTTCTCGCCTCGGTGAAAAGGCATTGCCTCTTTACCTACTGATGAAGAAATATGAAAAGTTCGAGTGGACTCCTGAAGCTGATGCAGCGTTTGCAGAGCTCAAAGCCCTGCTTTCCACCCAGCCGGTGCTCGCTGGCCCAATCAGCAAAGAGCCTTTACTGCTTTATATTGCAGCCACTGGAGAAGTTGTCAGTACAGTACTCATGGTCGAGCGGGAAGAATAAGGACAGGCCTATAAAGTTCAGCACCCAGTATACTATGTTTCTGAAGTTCTGACTCCATCCAAGCAAAGATATCCACATTATTAGAAGCTTGTTTATGGGATTTACATGACCATGAAGAAGGTTGCACACTATTTCTCTGATCACTCCATTACAGTCGTCAGCGATGCACCATTGTCAAAGATCTTGAACAACAGAGATGCAACTGGTCGAGTGGCAAAGTGGGTGATTGAACTCCTTCCCTTGGATATCAAGTTTGAGGCAAAGAAAGCTATCAAGTCCCAAGCAATAGAAGATTTCCTCGCCGAGTGGGTTGAACAGCAACAGCCGACTCAGATTCACTCGGAGCATTGGACCATGTTCTTCGATGGATCCAAGATGCTGAATGGTTCCGGTGCTGGGGTGGTATTAGTATCCCCCTGAGGTGACAAACTCAGTTATGTTTTCTAGATTCATTTTCACTCCTCTAATAACGAAGCTGAATATGAAGCACTTTTGTACACGTTGCGTATGGCCATTTCACTCGGCGTCCGTCGCCTCATGGTCTACGGTGACTCGGATTTGGTGGTCAATCAAGTAATGAAGAAGTGGGATGTCAGAAGCCCAGCCATGAGTGGCTATTGTAATGCAGTGAGAAAGTTAGAGAAGAAGTTTGAAGGGTTAGAGCTCCATCACATACCCCGATTGAAAAATCAAGCAGCTGATGATTTGGCAAAGATAGGTTCGAAGAGGGAGGCCATTCCCAGCAATGTGTTTTTGGAACATATTTATACACCATCAGTTCAAGAAGATCCTTTCACTGAAGAGCCCCCACAACCAAAGAGTGCCACTGATCTGACTGAAGTCGAAGTCCCAGCCGTGGTCGACTAGATCATGGAGGTTTTGGTCATCACTCCCGATTGGACAGTGTCGTACATCGCATACATTCTGAGGAAGGAGCTCCCAGAGGATGAAGAAGAGGCTCGACAAATCATCTTGATCCAAAGCCTTTACTGTGATAAGAGGACAGTTGTTCAGAGAAAGTGTAACTGGAGTCAGCCAGAAATGCATAACACCACAAGAAGGTCGAGTGATCCTGAACGACATCCACTCGGGGACCTGCGGTCACCATGCGTCCTCTTGGACAATTGTGGCCAAAGCATAACGAGCGGGATTTTATTGGCCACGAGCAAATGAGATGGCAAAAGAAATAGTCGACAAATGTGAAGGTTGCCAGTTTTACTCCAACATGTCTCACAAGCCTGCATCAGCCCTGGAGACCATTCCACTCGTCTGGCCCTTTGCTGTTTGGGGATTGGATATGGTTGGACCTCTGAGGACCGGTAGAAGCGGCTTCACTCATGTGCTCGTGGCAGTCGACAAGTTCACCAAATGGATCGAAGCCAAGACTATCAAAAATCTTGAAGCTAGTACTGATGTCAGCTTCATCAAAGAGTGAACATTCAGATATGGTGTTCCACATAGCATCATCACTGACAATGGGTCGAACTTCGACTATGATGAGTTCAGAGCCTTTTGCGCTTCCCAAGGCACTCGAGTCGACTATGCTTCAGTCGCCCACTCCCAGTCGAATGGACAAGCTGAAAGAGCAAACGGATTGATTCCCAAAGGACTGAAACCCCGACTGATGCGTGATCTCAAGCACGCAGCAGGCGCCTGGGTCAATGAACTTCCATCGGTGCTTTGGGGATTGAGGACAACTCCTAATCGGTCGCCTGGCCGAACTCCATACTTCTTGATCTATGGAGCTGAGGCTGTACTCCCGAGTGACTTGCTTCACAATGCACCCCAAGTCGAGCTTTTCTCAGAAGATGAAGCATAACAGGCACGGCAAGATGCAGTTGATCTCCTGGAAGAGGAAAGAGAGATGGCCCTGGCCCGGTCGACCATCTATCAGCAAGAACTGCGTCGATTCCATGCCAGAAACGTGAGGGTCGAGCTTTTCAAGAGGGAGACTTGGTTCTTTGAGTGGATCAGCAGAAACCACACAAGCTCGCTGCTACTTGGGAAGGTCCCGTCATCGTCACCAAAGTACTCCACAACGGAGCATATCGCCTCTGTAAAGTCGAAAACGAGAAAGATGAGCCAAGCACTTGGAATGCAGAGTTGTTCCGCCCCTTTTACACTTAAGTTTTCAGACTGTCGAGATCTAATAAGAAATACCTTCTAGTTTGATTATTAAAGACACAGTTTTTTGCAATCTCATAAATGATTGTTGTTCCTTTTTTATTCTCTAAATAACCCAGTGGGTGGCTAAGCTGCAAATCCGTTTCGCCTAAGTTCGAAAAATCCTACGGAGTGGTGAGCAAACCTCTCACTCGGGGGGCTTAGATGCGAATCCGTTTCGCCTAAATTCGAAAAATCCTACCGAGTGCTGAGCAAACCTCTCACTCGGGGTGCTTAGATGCGAATCCGTTTCGGCTAAGTTTAAAAAATCCCACCGAGTGGTGAGCAAGCCTCTCACTCGGGGGCTTAGCTGCAGTCTAGTACTCGCCTAAGTTTAAAAAATCCCACCGAGTGGTGAGCAAGCCTCTCACACGGGGGCTTAGCTGCAGTCCAGTACTCGCCTAAGTTTAAAAAATCCCACCGAGTGGTGAGCAGGCCTGTCACTTGGGGGCTTAGCTGTAGTCCAGTACTCGCCTAAGTTTAAAAAATCACATCGAGTGGTGAGCAAGCCTCTCACTCGGGGGCTTAGCTGCAGTCCAGTACTCGCCTAAGTTTAAAAAAAACCACCGAGTGGTGAGCAGGCCTCTCACTCGGGGGCTTAGCTGCAGTCTAGTACTCGCCTAAGTTTAAAAGATCCCATCGAGTGGTGAGTGAGCCTCTCACTCGGGGGCTTAGCTGCAGTGCAGTACTCTCCTAAGTTTAAAAAATCCAACCGAGTGGTCGGGGGCTTAGCTGCAGTCCAGTACTCGCCTAAGTTTAAAAAATCCCACTGAGTGGTGAGCAAACCTCTCACTCGGGGGCTTAGCTGCAGTCTAGTACTCGCCTAAGTTTAAAAAATCCTATCGAGTGGTGAGCAACCCTCACACTCGGGGGCTTATCTGCAGTTCTGTACTCGCCTAAGTTTAAAACATCCTACCGAGTGGTGAGAAACCCTCACACTCGGGGGCTTAGCTGCAGTTCCGTACTCGCCTAAGTTTAAAAAATCCTACCGAGTGGTGAGCAACACTCACACTCTGGGGCTTAGCTGCAGTTCCGTACTCGCCTAAGTTTAAAAAATCCTACCGAGTGGTGAGCAATCCTCTCACTCGGAGGCTTAGCTGCAGTCCAGTACTCACCTAAGTTTAAAAAATCCTACCAAGTGGTGAGCAATCCTCTCACTCGGAGGCTTAGCTGCAGTCCAGTAATTGACTAAGTTTAAAACACGTCCCGGTCCGCAAGGACAACGAGGTGCAGGTCGACTGCAACCTTCTCTTCGGAGTTGTGCCACAAGTATAACATGTGCTCCATCCTGATCCGCAAAGACGACGAGGTGCAGGTCGACTGCAACCTTCTCTTCGGAACTGCGCCACAAGTATAACGTGCGCTCCATCCCGATCCGCAAGGACGACGAGCTGCAGGCCAACTGCAACCTTCTCTTTGGAGCTGCGCCACAAGTATAACGTGCGCTCCATCCCGATCCGCAAGGACGACGAGGTGCAGGTCGACTGGGACCTTCTCCTCAGAGCTGTGTCTCAAGTACAAAGATTATTCCGAGTGAAAGACAAGGTCCACTCAAAAGCAAACACAAGCATATGCAGAGATAAACCAAGTTCAGATAAATCCTAAGGTTCCGGACCACGGACTGAAGTACTTTGGCATCAAGCCCGAAGGAGTTTGACGGTTACAAAATCACTCGGCATTCCGAGGCAAATTTAAGGTGAGGCATAAAAAGTTTGTTCACTCTGCGGGAGGAGGGCTAGCAGGCTCGACAAACTCGTCCAGGTCGATTTTGTCAGCAATCCGAGTGGCAGCAGCAATAAAGGTCTCCATGAAAGATTGGAAGTCGTGCCTCTTGGTAGTGGCAACCTTGATCACCGCCAGCTTCTCTTCTCGCGCTTCCTTGCAGTGGAAACGAACCAAGGACAGAGCCACATCAGCGCCGCACCGAGCAGAAGACTTCTTCCATTCTTGCACTCGACCGGGAATCTCATTAAGTCGAGTCATCAGAGACTCGAGGTCATTCTGGAGCGTCGTCCTTGGCTAGAGAGTTGTGTCGATCCGCGACATTGCGACTTTCAGTCGAGCAAGATAGTCGACAATACTAGCAACGCAAGATTCCAGTCGGAGTACGTTCATGGCAGCTTCGTCCTTCACTGGAGAGTGGATGGGGTCCAAGCTTGTCTCAACTCGCCCAGTCTCTTCCTCGAAGTTCTGGCAAAATTCTGCACGCACAATTCAAAGATGAGTCAGTGGTTGTATGTCGAGTCGACAGTAACAAGTCAGTCGGGCCGAAGAAAATACCTTCAAGCATGACGAACAGCTTCTTGGCAAGACCTCCCAGATAGTTCTCCAGATCGTCCCTCTTGCGAGCAATGCCTTCCATCTTCTCGTTCAGATTGTTCTTGTCCTTCTTCAGGCGAGTCGCTTCCTTATTGTCTTCATCAAGGACAGTTTTCAGCTTGGCGTTTTCTTCTTCTAGTTTGCCGACTGAAGCTAGCTTCTGTTCAGCGAGTGCAGTTTTCTGTGTGGCCGCAAGATCTTGATCCTTTTTCGCCAGAGCTTGGTTCAGTTTCTCTGAAAGAAATAACGCTCGGTTTAGAAAAAGCAAATAACATCCGGTTCAGAGACAAATCAGTCGACAAGTTTTCTCTTACCAGCGGCTTCATCCATGGCCTTCTGAAGATTTGTCTTGGCCAGCTCCAGATCGAGGTTGAGCTGAATCTGCTTCTTCTCCACGTCAGCAAAACGAGCTCCAAGTTGACAAGATTTATGTAATCAAAAGACAGCCAATCGACAGATGGAAAGATTGGTTACTTCAGAGCAATGGTCTGGTAAATTCAACAAGTTCTAAGACTACTACCAAATCAAACATCCAACATTAGTCTCGAGGACTACACCCAGTGGGTGCACTTAGCGTGCCCCCACTGATCCAGTTTCCACTCGACGTGGTCTGTCCAGGCCGAGTGTAAAAAAAAGAGGCAAGTTGTTCTCAGACCGTAGTCGACTGCCCGCAGTCGACCACGGTCTCGGGGACTACACCCAGTGGGTGCACTTACTGTGCCCCCACTGGTTCAGGTTCCACTCGACATGGCCCGTCCAGGCTGAGTGGAAAATTTAGCTTCTCAGACCACAGTCAACTGCCCGCAGTCAACTATGGTCTCGGGGACTACACCTAGTGGGTGCACTCAGCGTGCCCCACTAGTTCAAAGATCCAATCGGCACAACCTAGTCGACACAAGATACAAATTTGCTCAGTGGCAAATCAAAACACCCAGTGGGTGTACGAATACGAAACGCAGACAGATGAAAATATTTTTCAAAGAAAGTTTTCAGGTAACATATCCTAACAGAACAAGCGACAAGCTAAAGAGTCAGTCGGTGATCAATCAACCTGGATGTTCCTCGGAAGGGCCGAGCTGGCATCGTAAGCCGCTTGGCTGGCTTCCCAGACCACCTTCATCTGCTCCATCATGATGCCTGCCTGGCGTATAGCTTCGTTGACAGCACCCACTTGGTCCTCTGGGACATCATGTGCAGTAAAGAGCGAAGATGGATCAGCTGGAGTGTCACAACCCTAGTTTAGCCTTTGCTTGTCCTTGCATGATCATCATGTCTAAATTCTGAAATTTGAATTGAGGGAATTTTCAAAGCCTCAGAAACCTTTTAAAAATAGTCAACATTTAATTCTCATCAAATGAGTCCAAAGACATGTTCCTCTTACTCTGTGAAAATATTGGTAAGAGGTAAAATTCAAACCAATATTTTTGGAATCACAGAAATATTTATGTCACACCATGCATTTTGTAACATTTCATTTGCATTAATAAAACATAAAAAAAATTGGACCAACAAAAACTTTTGCACTATTTGGCTTTTATTTTGGAGTTGGTTTTCTCTCTGAGATTTTCAAGTGATCTTTAAAGTCAACTACTCCACCTTCTGTACTTCATCTCCTTGCCCCAAACTTCTGCCGAATGATCATGCCATGTGTATAGTGCAATATAGTATTTTCTTAGAAAAATAATTTGGCCAAAAAGTATATTCAAAAATTAGTTTTCCAAAAACCCCTGAATTGTGGTTTGCAATGCAAGTACTTGATTTGGGGTATGAAAAATATTTCAAAAGCTATATTTGAAACCTATTAGATATAGGATTCCCATAAACCACAAAAATATAATTTTAAAAGTTATTTTCCTATTTTATTTAAAATCTTTTTCTTAAGGCCAGAAATGGTCATTAATAGGGAAAAAATTTATTGTTTTAAATTTTTTTGACAAAAATCAGGGAAACTCAGTGGGCATATATTTCCCATATATAAGAGTTTCAACACATGGTCATGTTCAAAATATTGGACAAAACCTCCCAAAACCATTTCTGCCCATTTCAAGGATTTGAAATATTTCTACAGGTAATATTTTCATAAAAATACAAGGAAAATCCTGCAAGTCACAAATGCATATTGTGATCACCTTGCAAAACTCATGTCAATTAAAGTCATTTTGGTCCACCAAAATGCCCCAAAACCCTCTGTGACCAGAATCAAATTTGAACAACTTTGTACTACCAACTTTCTCTCCTTGACCCCAACTTTGGTGAGCATGTTCACATGACCAAATGAGGCCACCACACCAAGTGGTGCATCAAGGAGAAGTGATTTGCTCAACTAGATCTACACAAGTCCATTTCTGCTAATTTCTAGGGTTTACAAAAGTTGCATTGGCAACTTTGCCCAAATAAGCTCCAACTTGGTGGAAGGCCCTAGTTATATGTGTCATTTCACCCTGTGGAGTCTCATGCCAAATGGAATTCATTTACCTGTCCAAACCATCAGCAAACACCTTCTGCCACTTTTCAAAAATCACCATTTTGACCACTAACACTATTCTCCTTGAACTCAACTCTTTACCACAGTTCCTCCTAGTCCTCTCCTACCTCCAGTAACTCCCCCTGGCCATTGCTCAATGATTAAGGGGTGAAACATCCCCATTTACCTCCCTGGACAGCAACTTCTCTCTCCTTTCTCACCTCCCTCCTCACTCCAGTGGCCACCCAGGGCATCCAATGCCCCTTCCCCATTCTTTACTTCCCCCTAGACCTACCAGACACCTTTGGCGTGACCACATGCATAGAAAATGGCCATGCCGGCCATTTGGCGCTCGAGCTGCTACATTGCGCCTCCGCATCAGCCGCCACCTTCCAACCACCTCCGGCCACCTTGGGCCTCCCCAGCGCGCCCGACGATGCGCCTCGACGTCCGCAACACGCCACAGCATGGTCCCCTCCTCCTTCTCCCTCCTCTCGCCCCAGCTCGCACGCGCGCCGGCCACCCGAGCGCACCAGTGAGCGCACTCACACGCGCGGCGCCTCTGGCCCCTCCTGCTCCCTCTCTTCCTTCCCTTGGTCGTAGACCACCTCCACAAACGCCCCGGACACGCTCATTTGAGCCTCCGTGACCCGTAGCAACCAGAGCAAGCTCGCCGGCGCCACGGGTCCTTGGTGGACCGCCGTTAACCTATTTAAGGGCCTCCCCGAGCCCTACTCTCCTCACCACTCGCTCTCTCACTCCCCTGACCACCCCCCTACACCACTCACCCCTCTCCAGACGAGCCCGAGCTCGAGATCGAGCTCGAGCTCCGCCGCCTCGGGTCACCGTCGATCTCAGGGTACAGGCCCTCTCCACCGCTCCTCTTCCTCGATCTGGAACCGCCGCGGCTCACTGACCATTCCCCCTCTCTCCCCCGCCTCTTCTACAGCCGGAAACGGCCGGAGCCACCGCCGCCCGAAGCTCCTCCACCGTGCCTCCTCGTCGCCGACGAACCAGGCAACTCCGGTGAAGTCCACCACCTCCACCCGAACGGCGACACGACGTTGAGTCCAGCCGTGCCTTCGTCCGACCTCGCTGTGCCCCGCATCATCGCCGGTGAGCTCGCCGACCCTCACCGACTCTGTGTAACCCTAACCCTATCCGGTGTCTATATAAACCGGAGGGTTTTAGTCCGTAGGACGAACAACAATCATACCATAGGCTAGATTCTAGGGTTTAGCCTCTTTGATCTCGTGGTAGATCCACTCTTGTAACACACATCATCAATATTAATCTAGCAGGACGTAGGGTTTTACCTCCATCAAGAGGGCCCGAACCTGGGTAAAACATGGTGTCGCTTGTCTCCTGTTACCATCCGCCCAGACGCACAGTTCGGGACCCCCTACCCGAGATCCGCCGGTTTTGACACCGACATTGGTGCTTTCATTGAGTGTTCCTCTGCGTGCCGCCGCCGTAGGATGCCTCATCTCGTCTTTAGAGACGATACTATCGCCAAAGGAGCCTTGGCCATTGGCCGAACTCTTCGGCTAGGTGGTTTTCTTATGACCGCCAGTCCGGCCACCGCGCCGACGATGACCTCTCGAGTCATCGAAACCAATCTTCGTGTTAGTTCGGAACTTGCCGAACAGTTAGATCCGATCGAGATCTCCTCCATAAACGAGCTCTTGGATCGCATTGCTGCCCTGGGAGTCGCCACAGACTACGACCGGATCGGGCTTAAAACCGATCTGAGAGAGATCAACTCTCCCCAGGCTACCCATCATGTTGCTGTGATAGAGCAGCAATGCGGCGATTCTTCTTGTATCTTAAAAACTAGTTGCGTCCGGATTCCCGATCCCTCCATGCCGGATTCCCGCAGAGGGACGGACGTCGACCAAGCCCTGAACTTAAAGTCAGGCGGCGGGTTGTACTCATTGGATAACACTCAAAAATCCAAACTTCCAAGTTCGGAAACTTCTCGGCCCTCGAGTCCTGAATTGGACAGGGTTCCGGATCTAGTTCCACCCGCCCACCCAAACATTAGCAATCTCTCTCGAATTCGGAAAGAGCCCGCTGAAACAGTTCATCATTACTGGGCCAGATTCCTCCTGGTTAAGAATAGGATAAAGGACTGCGAGAGGAGGACGCAATCCCAATTGTCTGCAATAATTGCACGGAAAAGGGAATCCTAAACGCCATAAGTCGTCGCAAAATTACTCGCTTTACTGACTTGGCGAAAATAGTACAAAAGTACTTGTATGCGTAGCGCTCGAAAACCGAAAGTAAATTTTGGGATAATCCGCCCGAATACATCCCTAGTCCGAACAAAAGGGTGCATCATTATCAAGCACCGGGTTGAATACCAAAAACCAAAACCCCTAAAAGTGCGGAACCGTCTTTGGAGGGTTGGCTCAACGGACCTCGCAAAAATCCACAAAGACGGAGGGCGCCACTCCAACACACAGCCTTCGAGCGTGTTGGATACTACGGCAGGTGGCCAAAAGTGGCGTAGGCTTTTTAGCCCCGGGCAACCAACCCAGCAGTACCAGTACGGTATTAACAGTCTTCGAGACTTTCGCATCAAATAACATGCGGAAACGAACAATCCGTAGCCTCGTCGAAGTCTACCAACTAGCAACAACAAATCCATGGAGCGACACGGCTATCACCTTCAACGCCAGCGACGAACCTAAATTCCGAACAGCTAGAGCACCAGCCGCATTGGTCCTCAGTCCGATAGTGGACGGTTTTCCTCTTACTAAGGTACTCATGGATGGCGAAGCGGATTAAACCTCATCTATGAGGAAACCCTTCAAAAAATGGAAATTGACTGGAGCCGCATTGAGCGAAGCAGCACAACCTTCAGAGGGATAATCCCTAGTCGAGAAGTACGCTGCGTTGGAAAAATCACACTAGACGTAGTGTTCGGCTCACCGGACAATTATAGGTCCGAGGAAGTCACGTTTCAAGTGGCCCCATTCGGCAGCGGATATCACGCTTTGTTAGGGCGAGAGGCATTCACAATCTTCCAAGCTATACCCCACTACGGGTACATGAAGCTCAAAATGCGGACCCAATGGGATAATCACTCTCGCCAAGGATTCAGAATCTGGCACTCCAGCGAAAATAAAATAAGACAGTCGCACTGGCCCTAGAGGCATTGTCCGAAGCCCTAGCGGCAGAGGAACTAGCTACACTGCGCTCCACGGTGGATAGGGACGATGTGATAATCGATAAGAGGTCCAAATCCACCTCCTTTAAACCAGCAGACGAGATAGTCAAATTTCAGGTCCATCCAACGGACCCCACAAAGACGGCCTCCATTGGGCACAATTAAGTCCTGATGTCGAGGCCGCACTACGAGAATTCCTTCGAGAAAATTGGGACATTTTGCCCAGCATCCTTCGGACATGCCAGAATCCCCACAGGTGGCAGAGCATGCCCTAAATATCCTAAAAGGGTTCAAGCTACCAAACAAGCTCTTGGCGATTTTTCGAGCCCAAAAGACAGGCAATGGGAGAAGAGCTAGCCAAACTCTTCGAAGCCGGATTCATCAGAGATATAAAGCATCCGGACTGGCTAGCCAATCTAGTAATGGTACCAAAAAAGGACAAATCCTGGCGCCTCTGCGTCGATTTTAAAGACCTTAACAAGGCCTGTCCAAAGGACCCTTTCCCCCTCCCTCGCATCGACCAAATCATCGATCCTACTGCAGGGCACGATTCATTGTGCTTCCTCTTCGCATATTCCGGATACCATCAAATCAAGATGGCGGAGAAAGACCAGGCCGCAACGGCATTCATTACTCCATATGGGCCATTCTGCTTCAACACAATGCCCTTCGGACTCAAAAACGCCGGCGCAACATATCAGCGCATGATTCAAACATGTCTGGCTACCTAGATAGGCAAAACAGTAGAGGCATACGTAGACGATGTGGTCGTTAAGACCAAACACGTCGGAACTCTAGTAGAAGACTTGAGGGTGACATTCGACAACCTCCGAGCATATGACATTAAGCTCAATCCGGAAAAAAGCGTCTTCAGCGTACTAGCCGGAAAGCTCTTGGGCTTCATCGTATCCGGTCGAGGAATTGAAGCAAACCCGGCCAAAATCCGAGCTTTGTCACAATTGGATATTCCAAAAGACCTCAAGCAGATACAAAAACTTACCGGATGCGTAGCAGCCTTAAGTCGCTTCATCTCCCATTTGGGAGAAAAGGCTCTGCCCCTCTACCGCCTCCTCCCACAAGACCGAACATTTCAATGGACGGATGCTGCCACAATCGGACTTCGAAGAAATAAAGACCATCTTGGCAACAAATCCGGTCCTGGCGCGCCCAACCTGGGCGAGCCTATGTTATTATATATCGCAGCAACACATCAAGTTGTTAGCGCGGTACTCGTCGTTGAACGAGAAACAGAAGGGCACAAATTCCCTCTTCAAAAACCAGTGTACTACGTATCCATTGTTCTAACTCCATGCAAATCCCGGTACCCACATTATCAAAAGATAGCGTATGCGGTGTTCATGGCATCCCAGAAGTTGCGTCATTACTTTCAAGAGTGTTCAATAACGGTGGCCTCCGAAGTACCTCTCAACGATATTATAAACAATCGCGACGCAACGGGCAGGATTGCAAAATGGGCTATTGAGCTCTTACCATTCGACATAACCTACAAACCATGGCGAGCTATAAAGTCGCAGGTTCTGGCGGACTTCATCATCGAATGGACCGAAGCCGAACTCCCTAAAGAGTACGGCAGGTACTCCAACTGGATCATGCATTTCGACGGATCCAAAATGTTGGCTGGCTTGGGGGCTGGCGTCATCCTGACGTCCCCAACGGGAGACACAATCCAATACGTACTTCAAATAATGTACATGGACTCCAACAACGCAGCGAATCTGAGGCCCTCCTACATGGCCTCCGGATGGCAATCTCCATGGGCATTCAACGCCTAGAGGTGCGCGGGGATTCAAACCTCGCAATATCCAAAGTAAATGGAGACTTCGACGCCAAAGATCCAAAAATGGCAGCTTACCGCAACGCCGTCCTAAAAATGTCAGCTCGGTTTGAAGGATTAGAATTCCATCATGTAGCCCGGGATAATAACCAGGCAGCAGACGTGTTAGCACGCATCGGCGTGAAACGAGACGCCGTCCCTCCTAACATCTTCGTAGAACGGCTCTTTAAGCCATCCGTATTATGGGAAGAGGAGTCTGGAAATAACAATCCGGAGCCAGCTGCATCACCTAACTCAGACCATTCTGACACAATCGGCGGCTCAGCCAACGAAATAACACCTTCAAATTTCACGAAATAATGGCGCTCATTGCCCGTGGACAGAACCATTCCTAGCCTACTTAATGCGGCAGGAACTTCCGAAGACCAAAATGTGGCCCGCTGCATAGTTCGGCGATCTAAAGCCTACAAGGTCCATGAGGGAGAGCTTTATAAGAAAAGCACAACCGAGTCCTTCAAAGGTGTATCTCCAAGAGGAAGGGCGAAATCTCTGGCTGAAATTCACGCCGGACTCGTGGGCACCACGCCTGCAGCCCGGGCCCTTGTAGGCAAGGCCTTCCGTCAGGATTTTATTGGCCGACAGCGTAAGGTATGCTCAGATTTAGTCCAACGATGCGTCGGTTGCCAGCTCTTAGCTAATCGAGCCATATGCCACCCACCGCCTCAAAACTATACCCATTACCTGGTCGTTCATCATGTCCGGGGCTTGACATGGTCGGACCCCTTAAAGGGAGAACCCACAAGCACAAATACTTATTGGTCATGGTGGACAAATTCACCAAATGGATTGAGGCCAAGCCGAATAAAACGGCAGAATCCGGACCGGTGATAGACTTCATATCCGGGGTAGTACACCGTTTCGGTGTCCCCCACAGCATCATCACTGACAACGGCACGAACTTCACGGCCGACGAGGTTAAACTCGTGCAAAAACATGGGCATTAAGCTCGATTACGCTTCACTTATCACCCCCAAACTAACGGTCAAGTTGAGCGAGCAAATGGTCTAATCATGAGCGGCATCAAACCCAGACTAGTGCGGTCCCTCAAGGAATCTAACACGCACTAGGTAGAGGAGCTCGACTCCGTACTCTGGGGGCTGCGGACCACGCCAAACCGAACTACCGGATTCACACCATTTTTCATGGTATACGGTGAAGAGGCAGTCCTGCCCTGCGATATAATTCATGACTCACCTCGTGTGCGCATGTACGAAGAAAGAGAAGCCGAGCTAGATCGGCAGGACAGTCTGGACGCCTTAGAGGAGGAGCGGGACGTGGCAAAGGCTCGTTCCGCATTTTATCAGCAGCAGGCTCGAAGATATCAAAGCAGAGAAGTATGGGCCAAAACTTACAATGTTGGCGAACTTGTTCTATGCCTGCCGGACAAGAAAAAGGACAAACTCAAGCCCAAGTGGGAAGGTCCCTTCATCATCAACCAAGTCCTCACCGGCGGAGCGTACCGTCTACGTAACGCATCGGACAACCGACTCGAGCCGAACCCATGGAACGCAGCCCGTCTCCGAAGATTCTACGCCTAACGCCGGACTACGGGTTCGTCTCACTCCCCCGTCCACTCCTTGTTTTTTACTGTCCCTCCTCCTCCTCCTTCTTCCCACTTTTTTTACCTTTTATGGGCTGATTTGCGCTTTGTTCGCACGCACTTGATGTGCCCCTGGCACTCATTATACCTGGGGGCTTCTTTCATAGAAGCTTATTCATACGGGCTTCATGCCCAATACATGTGTCATACTTCCGCATGTACCTTTTATTCACCATTATATGCATCGATATGACTTAAGTTTTGGCCAAGCTGGGTTGCCTGGCTCCTGTGCTTACCCCTACGTTCCCAATTGTTCGGCTAGGAGGTAAAGGGAGCACCTCTGTGATTGTTACTGCCGGGTCAGCCGGATGTGTACCTCAGACTGGGTGAAGCCGAAAGCTAGCATTCTTAAGAGAATATTCGGTCGGTGACTTGAAAGACGATTTATTACTTACTTATTTATCTGCCCCCAGATGCTTTTTCTGCTATTTTCGCAGTCCGGCATTGCACTTTCGGGCATGCCTCCCAGGGAAAGGAACCCTTAACGGAACTATTCTCACTGGAAGATGTTTCTTACTAACCATGTAATATAACATAACTAGTTGGGCACTTGTCTGATAAAGCAATTATGACCCCGACGCCTTGTCTCCATGCATGCCCCGGTTCTTTTATAACCGTAAGGGTATTCGGACACACTCCGGACTGTTCGGTCCCGAGGTTGAAGCGAAACGGTCCGCAAAGACAAACGATCTACAATCCGGCTAGAAGGCATTTTACATGTCATTTCAAATTACATCGTCAAACCAACTGATTGTACTCCTCTTCAATCCCATCTAACAGGCTGTCTAATTTACAATCATGTTGGGAATATTTCATGCCAGTTCTACTTGGCCGTACATCAAGCTCACGAGGATCTACTTCCCATCAGCCCCGCAGGTCCGACCTCGGCCATGTGGTTTGGGTCAGACTTCGTAACGTGTCTTCACCATGGCCTGTGCCTCCTGGCGCCTCTAACGGCAGCTGATATCTTCCACAAACGGAGGCGTCGCCGTGCTCCTGGCTTCTCAAGAAGCTCACCAAGGCCCTCGGGTAGGGAGACAGATGGCCATAAAGTATGAACGACGCCACTCATCGCTGCCGAACACGCTCAAGCAATTGCACTAGCTCGAAGTTGGTCACCCGTTGACTCGAGCATTTCCTCCATGAGGCGACTGTGAGCACACCTAAAGACATAATTCTGTCAATCGCCTTCCTCGCCGAATTCTTCTTTTCAAAGGAATTTGTTCAAGCACTTACTATAAATGCCGCGACGGTTGATTCTCCTTCACGGAGCTGCATATTTGGGCCCGAACACCTTTCAGCTCTTCTCCTTGCTGGGTGTGGGCATCTAGGAGCTTATTCCTCTCCTGCTGCACCTTCATAAGCACCCTCTCGCCAGCCTTTAGCTGACGTAGTAGCTATTGCTTGTCCGGATCTAGTCCGGCGCCCTCTGCAATATTCTTGTCAGATTCACGCCACACTTTGCTAAATAATTATCTTTTCAAAGTACGTCTTACCAGCGGGGGTCTCTGTGGCTCCCCCTGTGGCGGCCGGGCGGCTTCAAGTTGGGCCTTGCACTCTTGGAGCTCACAGGACAGCCGGGTATTCTTCTCCACAAGACCCTGCATAATAATTGATCCTTAAATCAGTTATTTCAACTATTTTAAGTCTCGGGGGCTACTGCCATATACACCTATTAAAATTACTTACCCGTATGTCTTTCACATACTGCTCCGTGGCTCTGGTTAACCCATCTTGAGCGGCACGGAGGTGCGCGTTTCCCGCTTTAAAGGCATTTAACGCCCGGGAGAAACACGTGTCACGAAGGACTGTCCGGCGACGCCTATGATTCATGGCGCTCTCCACCTCAGACCGGGTGGCGGACAGCCTGTCGGCATCCTCCGTCGGAGGAGCGTCCGGTTTACGCCTTGTATTCACCTCCCCTCCCGGACCATGCATTGGAGCATGGCCGGCGGAGGCTTCATTGGCAACATCTCCGGACACTGTCCGGCGAGTGCTCTTTCTGGAAAAGTTATGAGCATTAATATACTTTCTGGGGATCCTTCCTTTAGAAATAGCGGTGCTCCGTGCATCGTTCTGGCGACGCTTCGTCATTCGCGTCGCTCTCCTCTTCCTCTCTTTGGGCCGGATCGACCCTTGTTGTCCGCCGCCGCTGGTTCGCTTCCCACCTTAAAGGCACCTCCTGCGATGCACCATCAAGATGGGATGGTTAGAATTGAGCGCGGATCAAATGATGGTGTCAAGACTTTGGTCATAGTCACCTGGGAAGCCGGGAACAAACCGGGGTAGTCAGCCGTAATGGCGACTAGGGCATTGTCTATGCTACATTGGTGGAACACCCCGTCAATCAGCTCCACCTTTATGTCCGGATCCTCTTAGGAGGTCGGATCAAGGGATCGTTCCGGATCCTCGGGCTGTGGAGCTAGGCTTCGTATGCCCTCCACGTCCCGGCGCAGCTCCTGCGTCGAAATCACAGAGTAAGATAGTTGACTTTAAAAAAGGTATGGATCGGGTAGATGAACGTCCGCTTACCTAGCTCCGAGGGTTATGCATAGAAAATCCATTCAACGGATTCTTGCGGAGGAAATCCTCCTCCTCTCCCTTGTACAAGCCGGACAGGATCTTTGCCAGATCGGCTGCCGAGCCTAGCCCTTTGTGGCCATAACGGGTGGCGTCATCTTCCCCGTTGATATCCCACATAGGGTGGTCCCTATATTGGAGTGGCTGCACCCCTCGCATAATGCACGTGGCCATGACTCCGATCATGGTCAAGCCGGAATGGGCCAGTAACCTAATCCGGCCCATCAGATAATGGACGCTCCTACCATCTTCCCGTTGAGGGCTCATGGCGCCAACTCAGCGTTTCTTCAAGGGAGCATTGTTGAACTCCGGAGGCCGATCCGGACTGGATCCGCAGAGGGGTGTCCTCCATGTAGAACCATTCCGAAGGCCCGGTCTTGGACGCCTTCTTCGGGTGCCGGATAGATATCCGGTCCCGGCGATGCGCCATGTTTCGCTCCGCCCACTTGGTATATCGACCCCTCATGAGAACGGGTACGAGACAAAACAATCTCTTCCACAGGGCAAAATGGGGCTCGATGCCCAAGAACAGCTCATAAAAAGATCTGAAGCCCGCGATGTGCAAAATGGAGGCGGGCGTGAGGTGGTGAAGTTGGAGTCCGTAGAACTCTAGGAGCCCCCGGAGAAACGGATGTATGGGAAATCCGAGTCCCCTTATTAGATAGGGGACAAAGCATACCCACTCCCCTTTGAAGGGGTTGGGGACGCTCTCCGCCTGCTTTCCACCCTTGTAGGTGGCCAGTCCGGCTCGAACCGGAACCATGAAAGCTGGGGGAAGATATCCCTCGGTTTGAAGCACCACTAGCTCGCTGTGTGGAACTGAGCATCTCCCCCAATCTCCTGGCTTAGGGCTGGGAGCGCGAGAGGAGGAGCCGCGTCGGCTATCCATGATGGAATGGATTTTTGTCAGAGGCGCTTCGATGAGAACTTGCGGATGGAGGATGGTGTGAGCTGGATCTAGATCCTCGCCTCTCTTGTAGGCGGCTGCTTACACGGCTAGGGGTAAAATGTAAAAATATCCCAGCCTTTCGCATTCGTACGACACGTGGAAGAAGGCCATTATTGGGCGTAGAAGCCAAGGAGCGCAACATTTATAAAGAAGCCGGACACTATTCGACGGGAACATGAAGACCGAAGGAGAACCCACCTTGCAATGCCGAAGACAATATGCGCGCCGGGCTCGTCGTCATTGAAGCCTGGTTCGAGGGCTCTTGAGGAATTCCGGACTAGGGGGTGTCCGGATAGCCGAACTATCATCATCGCCGGACTCCAAGACTATGAAGATACAAGATTGAAGACTTCGTCCCGTGTCCGGATGGGACTTTCCTTGGCGTCGAAGGCAAGCTTGGCGATACGGATATGTAGATCTCCTACCATTGTAACCGACTCTGTGTAAACCTAACCCTATCCGGTGTCTATATAAACCGGAGGGTTTTAGTCCATAGGACGAACAACAATCATACCATAGGCTAGCTTCTAGGGTTTAGCCTCTTTGATCTCGTGGTAGATCCACTCTTGTAACACACATCATCAATATTAATCTAGCAGGACGTAGAGTTTTACCTCCATCAAGAGGGCCCGAACCTAGGTAAAACATCGTGTCTCTTGTCTCCTGTTACCATCCGCCTGCCTTGCAGTTCGGGACCCCTACTCGAGATCCGCCGGTTTGACACCGACACCCTCCATCTCCCCTCTCTCTTGTCGACATCTGGGCCCCCGCCCGTCGAGGTTTAAACTCAAGCGCGCCTGGCGTGCACCAGTCTTGTTGGGCCGCCTCTCTCGCTGGGCCTGCTGCCCTGCGGCTGTTCTGGCCCAGCAGGCATAGTGCCCCTTCCCCTTTTTCTTTTCTGTCACTTTTCCAAAAATTCCACAGGATAAAATATTTGTCCAAATAAATTAATTCCAACTCCTAAATTTCTAAAATATTGCAACCTATTTAATGGTGCAACTTTCATTCAAATCCAACAACCTTTTTCTTCAGTAAATATTTAAATGTGATTTTAAGCATTTAAATATACCTTTGTAAATCCATTTCTCCTATTCTCGCTACTCCAAATCCAAAACTAGGATTTTCCCTTCTTAGTTTTCACCTAGAATTTAGCAAAAATGAGTTGACATTTTTCCAAGCACTTTGGTTTTTCTGTTTTATTATTGCCTTATTTTTCTCGTTATTATTTTATGACAATAGATTGCGTTGCTGACGAAGGAGTTGGACCAGAAGACTTTGAAGACCCAGAAGACTTTGTTGAGCCAGGCAAGCAGCCCTTTGACCATGTCTATGAAACCTTTTTATGCATGTCATATAGCACTCTTATTGCTTGCATCGGAGACATGATACTGTGTTGACCACATGGGGTGGTTTGCCACCGTTACTTCCTCGTTGATACTTGCATTGTGCATGACCCTACCTTCTTATGAGGGTTATGCCGGTGGGGGTAGATAGTATGCTAAGTAGTGCTACGCAAAAAGGGACGGGGATATGCATGGTAATGGAGACAAGGCATTTTCAAAAGACTTTTCGAAAACCCTGTCGGCTGCCACTTATGCCCGAAGGAGATGATGAGTTGGGTAGCCACTTGATGACGAAGTGGTGTACCGACGCAAGTGTGTGTGTTGTTTTCAAAACGGATTGGTTTAAGTTGCGACCGTTATTCCAACCTTACATGTGCAACCACTCTACCCTTGTATGGGAAAGGGCATTATTGATTACCTAGGCCGATACTAGCATGGAGCCCGCATTACTAGTGACGGGGGAGAGTTGGTGCTCTATCTCGGGACGGGGTCATGCCAGGTAGGGCGGCCATGATTGTTTTTACACGGCACCGGATACACCGTTGCGTCCCCTCTCGGATGTTGTGATCTCGAGTAAGTCTCGTATGATGTACATTGTGAGGATACGGAACAATGAGTGGACTTATTGTTACTGTCGTCTAGGGAAAGATAGTGATCGGGTGCTTACCCCGGGTACTTGAGGTATCGCAGGTCGTGGATGACACGGAAGCTCCCCGGATCTTGTGGGTAAAGTGTGCAACCTCGGCAGAGTGTAAAACTATTCGAATAGCCGTGTCCACGGTCAAGGACAGTTGGGTAACCGCTCTTGGGCTACGTCCACATGTTTATAAACCAGTGTGTGTGTTTGGATAAGTGGGAAGATCTACGTGGGTCAAGTCAAAGGATTTGACATGATTGAGTTGGGTTGATGCCCACTCTATTTATGTTGATATATGTAACCTGTCCTCATGGTTACTTGAATTCTCCTGATGCATGTCTTACAAGTTGTTGAACATGGCATTGCACTCAACACTATCTTTCTGCAAAAACTTACCCATATCATGCATTGTTGTATCTTGAACCAAAACATGGGCCGCTTGCGAGTACATTCAAAGTACTCATTGACTTGCCACTGGTTATTTAATTGGCCAGGCATGGAAGAACCGGAGTTCGAAGAAGAGTCCTTTGGAGACGAACATGCGAACTAGGACGTTTCCCAGTCAGAATGCGAACTAGGATTAAGGCAGATGGCGTGGGTTCTACTTATCGACGAAGATTTCCGCTGCTTGTGTTTCCTTTGATGTTCAGCCCTTAAGGCTTTATCAATGTAAGACTTGACCATAATGGTCATAATTTGTGTAAGACGGTATGTATGGATGTAAGACTCTTGTTATTCAGCTTCTGTGTGTTCAATGAGCATTGATCTCTGGGATCACTGTACACGTGCATTCGGTGATCACGACTTATGAGTCGGGGTCCCCACAGAGCTGGTATCAGAGCCATCTTGACTGTAGGAATCCTTAGTTAGCATGGACGTTAGTTAGCTTGAGACCATCTAAACTTCTCTTCTTTTCTAAAGCTTAACCCACCCAAGATATATTTCCGTTATTGACCTCTCCCATTCAACCTTTGTAGATGGCTGCCGTACCCGAAGACTTCCTGACCACCGGATTTCCCGTGCTTCTCGAGGATAGCCTCAAGAAGTGCCAGTTTCACCGAGCCCCCATTTTCACCTACCAAGAGCATTGGATCAATGACACCGAGACAGAGTATCATGTGGAAGTGATCGTGAAGTCCAATGACTCTCCAACAAGCTGGTTCTTCGAGGGACCCCAGATGGCAACACTAGTTCTCGCCGTCGAGGGCAGCAACCCTCAAGGCACTCACCGCCTCCGAGACCTTCTTCCGGAGATGGCGCATTTAATTAGCAACCCGCTTCTTGCCTTATCGGAAGGAAGGTGAGGATGAGAGCAAAGGCACCAGCTCCACCATTAGAAGAAGGACTTCCACTCCGATTCCAGACCTACTTCAGCCTTTGTGCCGATAGTTTGGCACAACACTTGGCCTCGGAATCAATGGAGCTCCGAAAGGAACTTCATGAGACCAAGGCACTTCTTCTCCAAGCACAAGGGAAGACGGATAGGATCAAGAAGGAAGGTGCTCCCCCTGGACAACCCGCAATCGCATACAGAGGCGGAAGACCCCCAAAGGATGGAGAACCACCACAGCAACACCGCATGAGCGCAAAGGAATACCGCAAGCTCTTCGCACCACCGGCAAAGCAACGCCGTGTTGAGCTCCTCCACTCCCCCACCCCTTCAAGTGAAGAGGAAAGTCAGGATGCCGATGATGAGGAGGAAGACCCAGAAGAGCCAGACTACGCGACCGAGCATTCCACCACTTAGGCATCATTCACAACCCGGATATGCCCGTTAGTAACCCCTACGGTAGGATAGGTCGTGTACCCCTATGCAAAGTCGAGTCCTTGTAATGGTTCATATGAAACCATGTAGTGTTGTGTTTGCTTTTGATGTGTTTGATGGACGTCATGCTTTCCTTCGGGAACTTGTAAGCGACTACATCACCCATTTGGACTTTAATGAATGTGTTCGGCCTTTTGGCCCTTGCATGAAAGAAATTTGTGTCATACCAACCCCCTTACTAGGCGTCCCATCTATATTGCTTTCCCCATCTTTCCCAATTATGAGACCTTGACCGCTCCAACAGGATGCCTGTTGTAATACGTACTGGTACCTCTACCCAGCAGCAAGAAGCCGGAGCAGGAGCCAGTCAGGACCAAACCCAAGGACAAGCCCCACCACCGCCACCACCTCCAAACATGGACATGGCTCAGCTTCTCCAAGCCTTCCGAGAGGAACGCCAAGCCAACACTGCAGCCCTCCAGATGATTGCTCAAGCTGTCAATCGCCAGCCGGCGGGAAACGGTAATGGACGTTCCACGTTGGTGGAGTTCAAGAAGCATGCACCACCCACCTTCATCGAGACTGCTGAACCCCTGGATGCAGACGTGCAGGTCCGCACCATTGAGGATCTGCTGGAACTAGTCGGATGCACCGAGGACCGTGAGAAGGTGGTGTATGCTGCTCAACATCTCGGGGCACTGCTAGAGCTTGGTGGGATGGATTCAAGGCCATGCATGCTGAGCGAAACATCACTTGGAATGACTTCAAGGCAGAATTCCGCAAGGCCCACATTCCTTCCAGAATCATGGCCATCAAGAAGCGTGAGTTCCGAGCCCTGAAGCAAGGTAGTAGCACTGCCAAGGAGTACATGCAGAAGTTCAGTGTTCTCTCAAGGTATGCCCCTGAAGATGTCAGCACTGATGCTGCCAAAAGGGAGCGCTTCATGGAAGGCCTTAACCAGACTCTGCAATACTCGCTTGTTGTGTGCGACTGCCCGACCTTTCCTGATCTAGTGAACAAGGCACTCATGCTGGAAGACAAGCGACGTGCTTTGGATGATACCCGTAAGCGCAAGATGATCAGCAAGGGTAGCTCCAAGAACTGAAGCCTCGCCTGTGGCAGCCAGCCCGGTCAAGCCAACCTATCGCCAGCCAAGAGCTCCTGCACCCGCACCAACTATCGGCCTCAAGAGTATGCCAACCCTGCACCAGCTTACTACAACCCCAATAACAATGCCGGCAAGAGCAGCAACCCCAAACAAGTCACTTGCTTTGGATGTGGTCAGCCAGGACACTACTCCAAGAATTGCCCCAACAAGAAGCCCGACGCCCCGCGCCCCAATGCACAGAACCCAGGACAAGGCAGTGGAATTCCACCAAGGAACCAAGCTCCCCGCAACCCGCCCAACAACGGCAAGGGTCGTGTGAATCATGTCACTGCAGAAGAAGCCCAGGAAGACCCGGACGTCATGTTGGATACGTTCCTTGTCAACTCAACACCTGCAACTGTCTTATTTGATTCTGGAGCCACGCATTCATTTGTCACCCAAAAGGTTGCATTAAAAAGTGGCATGACCCCTACACCCCTGAATAACCCTATGGTGGTACAAACCCCGGAGCAGAGATGAGAGCCAAGATAGGATCTAAAGGAGTCGGGATTGTCATTAATGGGGTAGACTTCCTAGCAGACCTTATCATCTTAAGATCACAAGGCCTGGATGTGATCTTAGGAATGAATTGACTCATCAAGCACCAAGGCTTGTTAGATTGCTCCAACCGGACTGTCATTGTGACCAATGAGCAAGGAGTCAAAGTTAAGTTTGCCTCCAACCCCTCCTCTGCTCAAGCCACCCAAGTCAATTATCTGACTGAAGTTGGATTGGAGCAAGTGCCGGTAGTATGCGAATACCCCGATGTCTTTCCTAATGAGCTACCGGGAATGCCTCCTGACCGAGACATTGAGTTCATCATCGAGCTCATACCCGGAGCAGGACCCATCTATAAGAAGCCGTAGAATGGGATCGGAAGAGTTAGCGGAATTGAAGAAGAAACTGGAAGAGCAGTTGAGAAAGGGATTTATCTGCCCTAGTGCCTCCCCTTGGGGATCACCTGTTCTGTTTGTGCCAAAGAAGGACGGTACCATCCGCCTACCCATTGACTACCGCTCCCTCAATGAAGTTACAATCAAGAACAAGTATCCACTTCCCAAGATTGAAGATCTGTTTGATCAACTCAATGGGGCCAATGTGTTCTCCAAGATCGACCTCAGATCTGGGTACTACCATTGAAAATCAGACCCCAAGATATTCAAGGCGACATTTGTAACCAGATATGGCCTGTATGAGTGCACGGTCATGTCCTTTGGATTGACCAATACCCCAGCTTACTTCATGTATCTCATGAATAAGGTCTTCATGGAATATTTGGACAAGTTTGTCGTTCTCTTCATTGATGACATTCTTGTCTTCTCGAAGACGGAAGAAGAGCACGAGCAACACTTGAGGATGGTCCTAGACAAGCTTCGAGAGCACCAACTGTATGCGAAGTTCAGCAAATGCGAATTTTGGCTGCATGAAGTTGGATTCTTGGGTCATGTATTGAATGCCGAAGGGTTGTCAGTAGACCCCACCAAGATTCAAGCCGTGACTGAATGGCAAACTCCAAACAATGTGAAGGAAGTCAGAAGCTTACTCGGACTCACAGGATATTACCGCAAGTTCGTTGAAGGATTCTCAAGCATTGCCCAACCCATGAGTAGCTCTTGAAGAAGGACAAGAAGTTTGAATGGACGCCGAAGTGTGAAGAGAGCTTTCAGGAGCTGAAGAAGAGACTGACCACCGCCCGATTACGGCCACACCAGATATACATAAGGAATTTGTGATATATTGTGATGCGTCAAGAACCGGACTGGGAGGTGTCCTGATGCAAGAGGGCAGAGTCGTAGCTTACCTTTCAAGGCAACTATGGCCCCATGAAGAGCACTATGCTACTCATGATCTTGAGTTAGCAACAGTGGTTCATGCCCTGAAGACATGGCGACATTACCTCCTAGGGAAGCGGTGTGAGATGTACACGGATCAAAAAAGTCTGAAGTATATTTTCACTCAGAAGGAATTGAACATGAGGCAGAGAAGGTGGCTAGAGTTGATCAAGGATTATGACCTCAGTGTTCAATACCTCCCTGGGAGGGCTAATGTGGTAGCAGATGCATTAAGCAGAAAGGCTTGTTCCTTGAATGCTATGCTTAAGAGCAGGCTACCCGCCTTGTATGAAGAACTTGAAAGCCTCGGCTTGCAACTGGTTGCACCAGGATTCTTGGCCAACCTCGAAGTTAGGCCTACCTTGATAGATGATATTAAGGAAGCTCAGCAGGGACACGAAAGTATTGAAGGAATCAAGAGGAAGATCAAGGCAGGCAAGGCCCCAGGATTCTCAGAGGATGAGCCAGGAATTGTGTGGTTTGGGAATCACATTTGCGTACCCAACAAGATTGAGCTCAAGAATTTGATCTTGCAAGAAGCTCATGACACCCCGTATTCCATCCACCCTGGAGGAACCAAGATGTATCAAGACCCAAAGGAAAGATTCAGGTGGCATGGCATGAAGAGAGAGAGATAGCCACTTTCGTCGCTAAGTGTGACATATGCCAAAGGGTCAAAGCTGAACATCAGCGACCCGCTGGATTGTTACAGCCTCTCAAGGTGCCTGAATGGAAATGGGATAAAGTCGGAATGGACTTCATCACTGGATTACCCAGGTAAAATAAGGGACATGACTCCATCTGGGTCATAGTCGACCATTTGACCAAAGTAGCCCATTTCATTCCTGTCAAAACGACTTACAAGGCAAACCAGCTAGCCAGCCTCTACATCAACAGAATCGTAAGCCTTCATGGTGTTCCCGAGTAGATTGTGTCAGATCGAGGAACCCAGTTTACCTCAACGTTCTAGAAGAAGTTCCAAGAGGCCATGGGGACCAAGTTGTCCTTCAGCACTGCTTTCCACCCACGTAATCGGAGGTCGAGTAACGAGTGAATCAGATACTTGAAGACATGCTCCGAGCATGTGTCTTAGCATATGGAGCTAGGTGGGAAGATTGCCTCCCTTTCGCCGAGTTCTCCTACAACAACAGTTATCAGTCAAGCCTTCAGATGGCACCATTTGAGGTGTTATACGGACGGAAGTGCCGCACACCCCTCAATTGGTCAGATACCGGAGAAGGACTAGTCTTTGGGCCCGATATCCTCCGTGAGGCAGAAGAGCAAGTCCAGCTTGTCAGAGAGCGTTTGAAGACTGCCAAGTCAAGGCAGAAGAGCTACGCTGACTCACGTCGTAGAGACATGAACTTCCAAGTTGGAGACCATGTCTATCTCCTGGTCACACCTCTCAAGGGAACCCAGCGCTTCCATGTCAAAGGAAAGCTCGCCCCAAGATACATCGGCCCCTTCAAGATCACTGACCGACGAGGAGAGGTGGCTTACCAGTTGGAACTGCCACCTGAACTATCCGATGTGCACAACGTGTTCCACGTGTCACAACTCCGGAAGTGTCTCCAAGTCCCAGACAAGCCTGATCTTTACAAGGACGTCAATCACCGAGCCATTGACCTTCAGCCTGATTTGACTTACCGTGAGAGGCCCATCTGCATTTTGGATGAGGCTGAGCGACGCACTCGAAGCCGCACCATCAAGTACTTCAAGGTCCAGTGGAGCAACCACACTGAAGCAGAAGCAACCTGGGAACGTGAAGACTACCTTAGATCCGAGTTTCCTTATCTCTTTAAAGCCTAGTTTAGGAATCTCGGGGACGAAATTCTTGTAAGGGGGGTAGGTCTGTCACACCCTGCATTTTGTAAAATTTCATTTGCATTAATAAAACATAAAAATTTGGACCAACAAAAACTTTTGCACTATTTGGCTTTTATTTTGGAGTTGGTTTTCTCTCTGAGATTTTCAAGTGCTCTTTAAAGTCAACTACTCCACCTTCTGTACTTCATGTCCTTGCCCCAAACTTATGCCCAATGATCATGCCATGTGTATAGTGCAATATAGTATTTTCTTACAAAAATAATTTGGCCAAAAAGTATTTTCAAAAATTAGTTTTCCAAAAACCCCTGAATTGAGGTTTGCCTTTGCCAAGTACTTGATTTGGGGTATGAAAAATATTTCAAAAGCTATATTTGAAACCTATTAGATATAGGATTCCCATAAACCACAAAAATATAGTTTTAAAAGTTATTTTCCTATTTTATTTAAAAGCTTTTTCATAAGGCCAGAAATGGTCTTTAATAGGGAAAAAATATTTTATTGTTTTAAAAATGTTTGACAAAAAACAGGGAAACTCAGTGGGCATATATTTCCCATATATAAGAGTTTCAACACATGGTCATGTTCAAAATATTGGACAAAACCTCCCAAAACCATTTCTGCCCATTTCAAGGATTTGAAATATTTCTGCAGGTAATATTTTCATAAAAATCCAAGGAAAATCCATCAAGTCACAAATGCATATTGTGATCACCTTGCAAATACTCATGTCAATTAAAGTCATTTTGGTCCACCAAAATGCCCCAAAACCCACTCTGACCAGAATCAAATTTGAACAACTTTGTACTACCAACTTTCTCTCCTTGACCCCAACTTTGGTGAGCATATTCACATGACCAAATGAGGCCACCACACCAAGTGGTGCATCAAGGAAAAGTGATTTTCTCAACTAGATCTACACAAGTCCATTTCTGCTAATTTCTAGGGTTTACAAAAGTTGCATTGGCAACTTTGCCCAAATAAGCTCCAACTTGGTGGAAGGCCCTAGTTATATGTGTCATTCACCCTGTGGAGTCTCATGCCAAATGGAATTCATTTACCTGTCCAAACCATCAGCAAACACCTTCTGCCACTTTTCAAAAATCACCATTTTGACCACTAACACTATTCTTCTTGAACTCAACTCTTTACCACAGCTCCTCCTAGTCCTCTCCTACCTCCAGTAACTCCCCCTGGCCATTGCTCAATGATTAAGGGGTGAAACACCCCCATTTACCTCCCTGGAAAGCAACTTCTCTCTCCTTTCACACCTCCCTCCTCACTCCAGTGGCCACCCAGGGCATCCAATGCCCCTTCCCCATTCTTTACTACCCCCTAGAGCTACCAGACACCTTTGGCCGTGACCACATGCATAGAAAATGGCCATGTCGGCCATTTGGGCGCTCTGGAGCAGCCTTCTGATCTTGCTCCCGCCTGTAGCCGCCACCTTCCAACCACCTCGGGCCTCCCAGTAGCCGCGCCCACGATGCGCCTCGGCGTCTGAACACGCCACCGATGGTCCCCTCCTCCTTCTCCCTCCTCTCTCGCCCAACTTGCCTTGCGGCCCCGCCTCGCAGTGGCAGCTCACACGCGTGGCGCCTCTGGCCCCTCCTGCTCTCTCTTCCTTCCCACAGTGGTAGACCACCTCCTAAACGCCGGACACGCTCATTTGAGCCCCCGTGACCCGTAGCAACCGCAGCAGGCTCGCCGGCGCACGGGTCCTCGGTGGACCACCGTTCACCTATTTAAGGGCCTCCTCGAGCCCTACTCTCCTCACCACTCGCTCTCTCACTCCCCTGATCACCCCCCTACACCACTCACCCCTCTCCAGACGAGCCCGAGCCCGAGCTCGAGATCGAGCTCGAGCTCCGCCGCCTCGGGTCGCCGTCGATCTCAGGGTACAGGCCCTCTCCGCCGCTCCTCTTCCTCGATCTGGAACCGCCGCGGCTCACTGACCATTCCCCCTCTCTCCCCCGCCTCTTTTGCAGCCGGAAACGGCCGGAGCCACCGCTGCCCGAAGCTCCTCCACCGTGCCTCCTCGTCGCCGACGAACCAGGCAACTCCGGTGACGTCCACCACCTCCACCCGAACGGCGACACGATGCTGAGTCCAGCATGCCTTTGCCCGACCTCGCCATGCCCCGCATCGTCGCCGGTGAGCTCGACGACCCTCTGTTGCAAGGTTAGGGATGACAGGCGGGCCCCGCCTGTCAGCCTCTCCCCTCCATCGCCCCCCTCTCTCTCGCTGACGCCTGGGCCCCGCCCGTCAGGTTTAAACCTGGCGCGCGCGCGTGCACCAGTGCGCTGGGCCGCCTCTCTGGCTGGGCCTGCTGCCCTGCGGCTATTCTCAGCCCAAAGAGTATAGTGCCCTTCCCTTTTTCTTTTCTCATCACTTTTCCAAAAATTCCACAGGATAAAATATTTGTCCAAATAAATTAATTCCAACTCCTAAATTTCTAAAATATTGCAACCTATTTAATGGTGCAACTTCCATACAAATCCAACAACCTTTTCTTCACTGTAAATATTTAAATGTGATTTTAAGCATTTAAATATACCTTTGTAAATCCATTTCTCCTATTCTGCTACTCCAAATCCAAAACTAGGAATTTTCCCCTTCATAGTTTTCACCCTAGAATTTAACAAAAATGAGTTGACATTTTTCTGAGCACTTTGGTTTTTCTGTTTTATTATTGCCTTATTTTTCTCATTATTATTTTGCGACGATAGATTGCGTTCTTTGACAAAGGAGTCGACTGTAAGACTTTGAAGACCTGTAAGACTTTGTTGAGCCGTGCAAGCAGCCCTTTGACCATGTCTATGAAACCTTTTATGCATGTCATATAGCACTCTTATTGCTTGCATCGGAGACATGATACTGTGTTGACCACATGGGGTGGTTTGCCACCATTACTTCCTCGTTGATACTTGCATTGTGCATGACCCTACCTTCTTATGAGGGTTATGCCGGTGGGGGTAGATAGGATGCTAAGTAGTGCTACGCAAAAAGGGACGGGGATATGCATGGTAATGGAGACAAGGCATTTTCAAAAGACTTTTCGAAAACCCTGTCGGGTGCCACTTATGCCCGAAGGAGATGATGAGTTGGGTAGCCACTTGATGACGAAGTGGTGTACCGAGGCAAGTGTGTGTGTTGTTTTCAAAACGGATTGGTTTAAGTTGCGACCGTTATTCCAACCTTACATGCGCAACCACTCTACCCTTGTATGGGAAAGGGCATTATTGATTACCTAGGCCGATACTAGCTTGGAGCCCACATTACTAGTGACGGGGGAGAGTTGGTGCTCTCTCTCGGGACGGGGTCGTGCCGAGTAGGCGGCCAAGACTGTTTTTACACGGCACGGATACACCGTTCGTCCCCTCTCGGATGTTACGATCTCGAGTAAGTCTCGTATGATGTACATCGTGAGGATACGGAACAACGAGTGGACTTCTTGTTAGTGTCGTCTAGGGAAAGATAGTGATCGGGTGCTTACCCCGGGTACTTGAGGTATCGCGGGTCGTGGATGACACGGAAGCTCCCCGGATCTTGTGGGTAAAGTGTGCAACCTCTGCAGAGTGTAAAACTATTCGAATAGCCGTGTCCACGGTCAAGGACAGTTGGGTAACCGCTCTTGGGCTATGTCCACATGTTTACAAACCAGTGTGTGTGTTTGGATAAGTGGGAAGATCTACGTGGGTCAAGTCAAAGGATTTGACATGATTGAGTTGGGTTGATGCCCACTCTATTTATGTTGATATCTGTAACCTGTCCTCATGGTTACTTGAATTCTCCTGATGCATGTCTTACAAGTTGTTGAACATGTCATTGCACTCAAAACTAGTTTTCTGCAAAAACTTACCTATATCATGCATTGTTGTATCTTGAACCAAAACATGGGTCGCTTAAGTAGTACATTCAAAGTACTCATTGGCTTGCCACCGGGTTATTTAATTGGCGGGCATGGAAGAACCGGAGTTCAAGAAGAGTCCTTTGGAGACGAACATGCGAACTAGGGCGTTTCAGTCGAGAATGCCTGTAGGGTTAAGGCAGATGGCGTGGGTTCTACTTATCGACGAAGATTTCCGCTGCTTGTGTTTCCTTTGATGTTCAGCCCTTAAGGCTTTATCAATGTAAGACTTGACCATAATGGTCATAATTTGTGTAAGACGGTATGTATGGATGTAAGACTCTTGTTATTCAGCTTCTGTGTGTTCAATGAGCATTGATCTCTGGGATCACTGTACACGTGCATTCGGTGATCACGACTTATGAGTCGGGGTCCCCATAATTTATTTTGGGCCTTTGACTTAAATCAATGACATATTTGAGTTGAATTTATTTCTGATATAAAAGAAATAAAGTTCAAATATTTTTGTAAGTTGCCTGTGACCTTGGACTAGTTCCTGAGCTCACATAACTATTTACAGAAAGTTCAAAATATGATTTGATGTTTTAAATCAAATCGAAACCAATTGCAGAAAATAGAAAACATTAATAAATAGAAAAACCAGAAATAGGGAGAGAGTTACCTGGGCCTCTTACCTGGCCAGCCCAGCCCACTGGCTTGGTGCGAGTCATCGCCTACCTCTGCCAGTAGGCAGAGGAGGGATACCGCGACACCGCCGAGCTCGCCACGCCTCCTCCTGCTTGCCGTCGACCGCCTAGAGCTGGCTGGAGACGACACCCCCCCCCCCCCCAGGCCCTCTCACTCCTCCCCCCGTGCTCATCCCCTTCCCTCTCTCCCTCTCACAAGATCCACCCAGCGCAGCAGCCGCCGCCGTAGCTATGGCCACTGCCACCCCACGCCACGACGCGCCCAAGCTCCGCCACTTCGTCCTCCACCCCCTCACCGAGCCACGCCCCGCCGGAAGCCCCCGAACGTCCTCACCGAGCTCATCTCCAACCCCCCGACGACGAGATCGCCTCCGCCGCCCCGACCGCTCCGGTTCTCCCCCGAGCTCGCCGTTCACTCCCCTGCACTCATCGTGAGCCACTGATCCTCTCCCCCCTCACCGTTCTTTCTCTCGTGCACCGTAGCCACCGCACCTTGCTCGCCCACACGCGCCGCCGCTTGTGCTCGCCGCCGACGTATCTCCGGCCACCTAACGGTCCGGCCGTCGTGCTCAGCTCCCTCTCCGCGCCGCGTAGACCACGTAGGTGCCCCTCACGAGCCACCCCACCCACCGTAGCGTCGACCCCGAGCTCACCTGAGCTCCGGCGATCGCCAAGGTCGACGCCGGTGATGACTCCGGCCATCCCAGGCCCAACCGCTGCCACCACTCGATGCGGACGTGTGCCCGCGTCCCGTAGATGCCCTTCGCCGACCATTTGGTCGCCGAAGGAGGAATCCCGAGCCCTTCCGCCGTCTCTGGCTCCGCCGGCGACGAGCCGCCGGTCAACTCCGGCGAGTTGACCCGGATTTGACCCCTGTTTGACCCCCCCCCCCCCAGGGTCACTGACGCGTGGGCCCCATGCCCTAATTAACCCCGGATTTATTCCCTGTTTAGTTTAGGTTAATACGATTATTTACGTGTCGGGCTTTGACCCTGCCACGCCAACGTTGACTGGACCCACTTGTCAGCCTCTGTTCCTGCTCTGTTACACTGACGGTGGACACCACACGTCAGGTTTGACCCGGACCAGCCCCTGTTGACCTGCTGACATCACAGTGATGCAATGCTGACGCAGTAAAGCTTTTTCTGGATTTAAATTTATTCAGTAAATTCCAGAAAATAGTGCTAACTTCTAAAAATCATAGAAATTCAACCGTAGCTCAGAATGAAATAAGTTATATATGAAAAATTATCAGAAAAATCAATCTACCCATCTGTACTGGTTTCATGCATGTTTAAACAAGTTAACTTGCTATTTAGTGCAAAACATGATAAAGCACTATTTAAGATCACAAATGAGTTTGAACTTTTGAATCTTTGGTTCAAAATATCTCAAACCCATCTGGTTGTAGTTGCATTAGCCCAACACACTCATTTTACCATGTCATGATCATGCATCATATTGTGCATTGCATTGATTGTGTTTGTTTCTCTGTTGCCAGTATTTGTCCCCTCTCAATAGACGTGGTTTCGACGATGAGATCGATGACACCGATGAAGAACTATAATATCTTCAGAAGTGTCAGGCAAGCAAAATGTCACGACCGGATTTTCAATAAAAATATTTATTGAACAACCGACCCATGAAATCCAATATGAGGATAAATCCTCCATATCGGTAGACAAAACTTTGATACAAGAAGCCGGTAGCATTACAATATTACAAGGGTCGGACTAAAGATGCCCAACCAATTATTACAACACGCCAATAATTATACATGATGGCGGATATGGCACAAGGTGTAGGGTGGAAATACTACTGACTTGGAGTATGCGTGGTTGGTGGAATAACACAGTGGGGTGGTTAATAAGTCTACTGCACTAGCGGCTCATCGAGCGTCGACGTGAGGCTCGATGAATTTATTTGGGTAGCGGAAGCGGATATTTTACAAGGACTAATCCGAGGGTCGCACGAGACTGATCGATTCCTCTAGGCCTCGGACTCGCTATCGAACTCTTCATCCATGAGATCGCCTTCACAAGATTCCGCCAAATCAACAAGCGGTGAGTACTATGAAAGTACTCGCAAGACAGTTCGCATAAAAGATATAACAAATGGAAGCATGAATGCGACATAGTTAATCTTAACAATGCTCAATTAAAGCAGTATAAAAAAATAGTTAAAATGGGAGTCGGCGGTAGTCCGCTCGAAAACCCAAGGAGGCAAACTTAAAACCGATCGGGTGTCTGAAGCGACGCCTCGAAAGGTAAATAAATAAGCAAAATATTGCCACAGTCGGGCGTCTGAGCGACACCTCATAAAGGGCTTATATTGAAATAAAAATGCATGTGTGTGCAGCAATCGGACGTCTGGCGACATCACGTAAAGGGCTTATAATAAAAATAAGTAACATCAATGCAGCGGTCGGGCGTCGAGCGACATCACGTAAAGGGCTTATAATAAAAATAAGTAACGGCAATGCATGATCGGACGTCTGGCGACATCACGTAAAGGGCTTATAATAAAAATAAGTAACAACAATGCATGATCGGACGTCGAGCGACATCACGTAAAGGGCTTATATATAAAATAAGTAACAAAGCAATGCAGCGATCGGACGTCTGAGCGACATCACGTAAAGGGCTTATAATCAAAATAAGTAACAGCAATGTCTGCGATCGGACGTCTGGCGACATCACGTAAAGGGCTTATAATAAAAATAAGTAACAGCAATGTCATGATCGGACGTCGGAGCGACATCACAGAAAGGGCTTTCATCACAAAGATATAGCACTCATAATAAATATTCAACGCATGAATATAAACGGGTTAGTCCATCCACAGGAATAAACATTTAACCAGACTTAGTACTCATGTGATTCACCGGAGTATCTGTCACCAAAACTGACACTTGTCAGGATAAGATAATACAGAACTTGGACATGGATAAGATGATTTGAGGATTTATGACTCTGCAGAGTTTGTACTAAAATTACCCACAGCCAACGGATTTCCGTATTCCTGAAGGACTAGTTCCGTTTATGGTATTTCGGAAGAAACACACCTAACCAGTACACACCCATCCTACCTCACGATGCCAGGAATCACCCTAGACATCGTCCAAGAAAAACTTTTGAGACGGGGAGATCACAATCTCGAATAGCATGGGATCAAATTTATATTTATGCAGCGCTCTAAGGGTGCCCCCTCTCGGTCCCAACCGGAAACACCCATGCCCCGACCGGATGGTGGCTTTAATCCAGGCCATGGAACCATCATCACGGCCTCTCCTTTTGGTGTGTACCAGGAAAGCGGTTTGCTACTTACTAAGCCATATCCCTTGCGGAAAACATGTGGTAATACGGGAAGGGAAATGGATGGGAACCGAACTGATATGGGTTGACACTGAAGTCAAATAGTATGGCATAAGATGGCATGCTACAACACTGCCATCTTACCCATCCTCATGCCAACACATGTCCGTGCACATTTACATCCAACATGTATGGATTATTGAACTCACTTGCCTCAACTTTGCATGAAAAATGACACTCATCGGTATGCTCACAAACATGCCATGAAACTACTTAATGCAAACCTGCCAGAACACTCATCATATCAAAAGTTCAAACATGCTTGCCTGGTTCAGAGTAGTCGGAGCCTAGCTCGGTGAAGTTTGCGGTCCCGTCACCTCCTTCGGTATCTACGGTATAAAGAACATACGCGCTACGTAAATACCGTGAGGTGCACAAAAATTACTCCAAATATTTTTCAAATAAATCTGATAAAAAAACTAGACAAAATTTTAAAGAGGACAGAAAAAGAATCAATCAAAAATACTCTTCTGTTTAAAAGTTATTAGCGTTTTAGTCCAGGGACCTTTCTGTAATGAAACAGAAACTTCCCAGGGTTTTCTTTATGAAAACAGAAAACGCTTTAGTCTCGAATACGTCAGTCCAGTGGGGAAGACGTATTTTGCCCGAAGGCGTTTCTAGAAAACGATTCAAAAAGAGGAAAAAGCTGACGGGAGGACCCACCCGTCGGGTTTGAAAACGAAGCAGAGATTTGGCGCTCGAGGGTCATGTGATCGCCGGGCGCGATCTACATGAGGTGAGGATCGGAGGTTACCAACGTGCTCACCGTGTCCTTCCGCACCGGTGGGTGGTGGAGTTGGTCGCTGATGAGCACCACGTTGACGGCGGCCTCAACTCCGGCGGACGGTGGTTCGAGCGTTGATGGATCTCGCCGAGGAGGGCTGCATGGATCGAATTGAGGTGGGGGTTAGAGCACTAGGTGTAAGAGAAGGCTACGGACGAGGTTTGGGCGCCGGAGATGGCATCACCGCAGTGAATCAAGGTGGAGGCCGAGGCGGAACGGAGTGGCCGGAGTCGGGGAAGGAGAGCTCCCCGTGGCCCTTCCAGGGACTTGGCGGGGTCTGGAGGGGTAGAGGAGGTGTGCAGGGGCGAGAGCAAGCTCGGGGTGCTATATATAGCCACCCCGAGGCGGTTGCCGAGAATGGGGTTCTCCGGCCGAGGTGATTACTGTGGCTTGTGGTTGCAGGAGGGTTCAGAGGTTGAGCGTCGTCGTGGGTGTTCCCTAGTTCCGTTTAGGTGCTAACTGCGTCGGGATTTGGTTGCTTAGGGGAGCTCGGCCGGGCAGGCGGCCTTGAGCCCGTCGGCGGCGAGGCCTTCTGTGCATGCCAGCGCCACGGACGTGCTGCATCGTCTTGTTGGCGAGAAATGGCCACGCAGAGCCACCGGGGGTTTGGGCAGCGCCGAACGGCGTTATGTCAGCCGTTCTGCTCCCGGTCGGCCGCTTCGGTGGTTGACGCGCCCTTGACACGCCGGTCTGCAGCGGGCGGCGCCACCGACGCCAGGAACGCGCCAAGCACGCGTGTGAGGCTCCGGACAAGCAAGCTAGGCCGTGAGCAACGTGCCAAGAGCATTGTGATCATGTGACTGAATTTACTGACGAAGATCGACACTGAAACTCTAAACTTAACTGAAAATGAACAGAAACAGTGCATGCAAGGTGTTCGACAGAATGATCTAGGTATGTAGGGATTTTTCCTTGAGCTGGTTTTTGGTGGAGGGGCCTCTCATTGCATCTAGAGGCTGCCTGAATATTTGTGGAATTTTTGGAGTAATGTAGATATGAATTTCACCAAATTTGGCAAATCTGGTCCAAACTTGCGGGGACTATAATTTGAAATTTTTGAGCAGGAAGAGGAGTGGATCTTGATAGTTCTAGGTTGTGGGTACCAAGGACTATCCAAGGGAGTAGGTTTGAGGTCAAAATTCAAATGCATTAAGGTACTTGCTTTGCAAATTACCTAGGCTCAAAATAATAGACAAAAGATTTGGGAGAGAATTAATTGAAATAAAAATTCAGAAGAGGGTTGAACTAGTAGAGATAGAGTGTTTGGATTGCCCAAAGTGGAAGGAGATATATTTGGGAAGATTTTACCATGTGGTGTATGGCCAAATCATGAATGATTTCAAATATGGGAGAGAATGAAAAACTCCCAGAGTTTCTTTTTGAAAGAAAAAAATAAACTTCAAAGATTTTTCTTGAATCCTTGAGAAGAGAGCAATTAGAGGAAAAATTTAAAAACTAAACACCAGAGTTGAAGGAGATGCAAAAGTGAAATATTTGCCAGAGGGAAAAAGCTTTTGATAGAGATTTTTTTGGAAGGGTTTTGGTGACCTCCTTCAAATCCAACAAAGTTTTGAAGAAAACCAAAGAAAAGTTTTGGAGTGTCACAACACCTACCCCCTTAGGAAAAATATCGTCCCCGAGATTCCAGTTGATCCTCAAATAATTGTGGGTGCTCCGCTCGAAGGAAATCCTCTCTTTCCCAAGTGGCTTCACTCTCGGTGTGGTTGCTCCATTGAACTTTGAAGAACTTGATGGTTTTCTGTCGGGTTCTCCTTTCTGACTCTTCCAAGATTTTTATCGGATGCTCCCGATACATAAGGTCTGGTTGCACGTCAATGTTTTTATGGGGTACTTGTTTCTCTGGGTTGCTTACGCACTTCCTCAACTGGGAGACGTTGAATACGTCGTGGATGTCGGATAATTCTTCGGGTAAATCTAGCTGGTAGGCCACCGTGCCTCTTCGTGCTACTATGCAGAAAGGTCCGATGAATCTTGGTGCTAGCTTCCCTTTAATCTTGAATCAATGCAGGCCTCTCATGGGTGATACTCGTAGGTACACAAATTCACCGGGTTCAAAATGGACTCCACGATGTTTCTGATCGTAATAACTCTTTTGTCGACTTTGGGCTGTCTTGAGTCGGTCCTTAATTACCTTGACTTTATCTTCAGCCTCTTTGAGCAGGTCTAGGCCGAAGATATGACTGTCTCCGGTTTCCGACCAATTTAGCGGGGTACGACATCTTCGTCTGTCTGAGTTTCAAATGGTGCCATTTGCAGGCTGGACTGATAGCTGTTGTTATATGCGAATTCTGCGTATGGTAAGCTCTCCTCCCAACTGGTCCCATAAGTGAGGACACATGCTCTCAGCATATCTTCTAGAATCCGGTTTACTCGCTCAGTCTGCCCATCTGTCTGGGGATGGTATGCGGTACTGAATGCCAGCTGAGTTCCCGGAGCTTGTTGTAAGTGATCCCAAAACCAGGAGACGAATTGAGTGCCTATGTCCGAGATTATTTTCTTTGGGACTCCATGTAGGCAAACGATACGGGAGAGGTAGAGCCTAGCAAGCTTCTGAGTGGTGTGTGTTGTCTTCACGGGGATGAAGTGAGCTACTTTAGTCAGTCTATCAGCGATTACCTATATGGCATCATGTCTGTGTCGCGATCGAGGTAGTCCAACAATAAAATCCATTCCAATCTCGTCCCATTTCCACTCGGGTATCTTATTTGGTTGCAATAGCCCGGCCGGTTTCTGGTGCTTGGCCTTGATGCGTCGACAAGAGTCACAACATGCAATAAACGTGGCTATGTCTCTTTTTATACCATGCCACCAAAATGTTTCCTGAAGATCTTTGTACATTTTTGTTCCTCCAGATGGATTGAATATGGAGCGGTGTGGCCTTCAGCCAGGATTTGCTGTTTAAGGTCATGGATATTTGGTACACAAAGCCTATTCCTGTACCACAATATTCCTTGCTCATCAATAATGAATTCCGAGGCCTTGCCCAACTTCATCTTCCGTTTTATGCCTTCAATGCTGGGGTGTCCACGTTGAGCCTCTTTAACCTTCTCTATCGTGGTAGGCTGTACTTCTAAGTTTGACACACTGCCTTGGTGACCACCATCAGGTTGAGCTTTGCGAATTCCTGCTGGAATTCAGGTCTTAAGTCTGGCATGTCGTTGTTGTCCGGACTGGGGTTCCGACTCAGAGCATCTGCTACAACATTTGCCTTGCCCGGGTGGTAGTGGATCCCAACATCATAATCCTTTACTAATTCCAACCAGCGTCGCTGCCGTAAATTTAGTTCTGGTTGTGTGAAAATATACTTGAGGCTTTTGTGGTCCGTGTATATTTCTAGCGATTACCAAGTAAAAAGTGTCTCCATTCCTTGAGTGCATGAATAATCGCTGCTAATTCCGTGTCATGAGTAGGGTAATTTTCCTCATGCTTGCGAAGTTGTCTGGAAACATATGCGACAACCTTGCCCTCTTGCATCAATACGCACCCGATGCCCTTTCGAGATGCGTCACAAAATACCTCAACATTTTTGTGTATATCTGGCACAATTAGTACTGGTGCTGTCGTTAGTTTCCTCTTCAGTTCTTGGAAACTTTTCTCGCAAGATTCCGTCCATTCAAACTTCCTGTCTTTCTTGAGTAGTTGTGTCATTGGCTTTGCTATGGTGGAGAATCCTTTAATAAATCTTCGGTAGTATCCTGCCATACCCAAGAAACTTTGTACATCCGTCACGCTGGTGGCGGCTTCCAGATAAATCTGGCCTTGACTTTTTCCGGGTCTCAGCGATACCTTCTTGAGTCGATCAAGATGGCCCAGATAACCTACTTGCTTTAGCCAAAATTCACACTTGCTGAATTTAGCGTACAACTGATGTTTCCTGAGTTCTCCTAGTACAAACCGGAGATGTTCAGCGTGTTCTTCTGGTGTTTTGGAGTATACCAGAATATCATCGATAAATACCACAACAAACTTATCCATAAACTTCATGAATACTTTGTTCATGAGGTGAACAAAATATGTGGGGGTGTTTGTTAGTCCGAATGGCATCACGGTGAACTCATACAATCCGTATCTGGAGGTGAAAGCGGTCTTGGGAATATCCTCGGTTCGTACTTTCAGTTGATGATATCCCGATCTCAAGTCAATCTTTGAGAACACCTTGGCCTTAGCGAGTTGATCGAATAAATCATTTATTCGCGGCATCGGATATTTGTTCTTGATTATGACCATGTTTAGCGCTCGATAGTCTATGCACAATCTCAGTGTTCCATCCTTCTTTTTGGCGAATAAAATTGGTGAACCCCAAGGTGAGGAACTGGCTCGTATGTACCCTTTTTCCAACAGTTCCTTTATTTGCTTCTTTAGTTCCACCAATTCGGATGGTGCCATTCTGTATGGTTTCTTGTATATGGGAGCGGTTCCGGGTGCTAGCTCTATGCTGAATTCAATCTCTCTATCTGGTGGCATGCCCGGTAGTTCTTGAGAATACATCTGAAATTCACACAAGATCTTGGCACTTTGCTCAATTCAGAAATATCTACCTTGTTCAATTTCGGTTGCCGGCATATTTTTCTTTCCTTGGCTGAAACCTTTATGGTATTCCCATGGTGATGGGTGAGAATTACGGTCCTGTTGAAGCAGTCAATAAAACCTTTGTTGGTGGTTAACCAATCCATCCCTAAGATGACATCCAGCCCTTTATTTTCCAATACGATAAGATTTGCGTGGAACTTCAACCCTTCAAACTCGATAACCACATCCGGCAATAATTCAGGTAACTTGCTTGATTCGGGGACTTGACGATCATAGATTTTCCCAAGGGAAGCATCGAAAAATTATTTTGCAAAGCAAAACTTTTGAAACGAGCAGTGAGAAGCTCGAATCAAACAAAACCATGGCAGGTATTGTGTTGACAGGAAAGCGTGCGAGTCACGATATCTCGGGGCATTTTGTGCTTCCTCTTTGGTCACGTGGTTCAGATGACCCTTCCTGTGGTTGTTATTTGGGTTGAAATTGTTGCGCTTTGGTGCGAATTATTGCCTCCGTTGTTCGGCTTTGGGGCCGAAGTTCCTTGGCTTGGGGCACTGCTTGGCATAGTGCCCTTCTTCTCCTAGCGTAACGAGGTAACGCCTGGGCGGTATGTGAACTCCTTGTCCCTTGCGTGGAAATTCTTGCTTGGGCGTGAGACATTTGTCGTGGGTTTGGGTGTCCAGTTTTTCTGAACGTCTGTCTTGCTGCGGTGGTTGCGGGTGTGTTTAGACTGGTCCCTCTTCCGTTTGCGGAAATCTTCTAAGTTGCGTCTCTCATTTTCCAAGGTAATGGCCTTATCTACCAGTGTCTTAAAATCTGGAAATGTGTGTACGACCAACTGACATTTAAGCGGGTGTCAGACCGTCTAGAAACTTCTCCATCTTTTTGTTTTCTGACATACGTTCCTCGTTGGCGTAGCGAGACAGCAGGGTAAACTGACTGTTGTATTCTGACACCGTCATTGTTCTTTGCTTGAGGTCATCAAATTCTCTCTTTTTGATCTTCATCAGACTCTTAGGAATATGTGCCCCATGAAAACCTTCTTTAAATTCCTCCCATGATATATTATTTTCGTTGGGGTGCATGTGTAGGAAATTTTCCCACCACGATGCGGCTGCTCCAGTGAGATAGTGTGGAGCATAAAGCACTTTCTCAGGGTCTGAACACTGGGCGATAATTAATTTTCTCTCCATGTCTCAAGCCAGTCCTCGGCTTCCAGAGGTTTGTCGGTGTGAGAAAATGTTTGGGGACGCCGTCTTACGTAGCTCGGATAACTTGGATTGTTGCCGATACTGTCATGGTGATTCCCCATATTGATGACTTGGTTCAGTATTTCCTGATGTTGCTGCTGACTTTGTTCGTAAAGACGGCACATCTGGGAAAGTGTCATTTCACTGTCCTGTTGACTTGTCTGTCCCTGTGTGAAATTGTTGCCTGGGGGTGTACCATAATTTTCCTCTGTCGGAGTTGGCATGGAGAGCGTCCAAGGACGAGACATAATTTACTCTGGGGATATATTTTGAAACACTCATAAGAAAGTGGAAGAAGTCGCAAAAATTAAGTCCATAAATGCATAAGGATGGCAAATAAATTAAAAGCCCAAGATTTTTTTTTCAAGAAAACAAGTCGATTGCGCACGGAGAAGGACTACTCATTGCATATCTTACACGCAAGCAGTAATTATACAATACATCACTCAGGATATGCGTACATAAATCCTGACATGTTATTTAGTCTAGTGCACTCCTCCAGATCCTACATGATGCGCAAACAAACTACTTCTCACAGCCTATTTACATATAAACATATCGTACAAGTCGGTACATCGCATGGCGGCTAAGCGCACTTAGTCGGAGATGGTAAGGATTTCCCTTGGCCTGCCAAGGGTGAGGCGTAGAGAGGCTGGGGACTCAACCTCCTCTTCGGAGATATGCTCCAGACGAGAGGTGCTGCATGAGTTGGTGGAGCAGGTGCCTGTGTGGGACAACTCGAATCTGGCCGGGCACGAGGGGTGGTGCAGAATCGAACCGGAGTAGGTGCAATGACATGGTTGAATTCCTCCGTGGTAGGCAGGCGACGAGTAGCAGTCTGGCAGTAGGAGCGAACGATGCTGATGACGCACGAAAGTCGATGGCGGTGCAGCACGCAGGAGCTCCCTCCTGTTGGCGGCACAGCCATGGACCGAGTCCATGCGGGCAGCTACAAAGTCGTCCACCAGGTTGTCGAAGGCTGCCTCCAAAGCCCGGAGATACTCGATGAGCATCTCAAAAGCTTCGTCCCGTTCTCCTCTGCAGGGCAAGAAGGCAGCGTAGTGGCAGGTGTATGGCACGTGACATGGTAGGTAGCGGTAGCGACGAGTCTTCATTGAAGGCAGGATATCCCTGAGACGGGCTATCGCCTCACGGGCTGCCATCTATAGCGCGTGCTTCTCTGTGGGCATGGCTCTCCCCACGAACCGGTAATGCTCAACTCGTCCTCTCTTGAATTCCACCGCGGCTTGGTGCATGGTTAGACGGTCATTGACCTTGTGCTGAGAGAGAGAAGGCTGGGCATATATCCGCCCCATCGCGACTTGGACGATGAAGGAGAGAAGCTTGACAAACCCATCGGGCATGTGGGCGCACATCTGCGACTCGCAGTCGTTGCTGGCCATCTACAAAAGTAGGCAAAAATCCTGAGTAGTCAAATCATAAATTTATGCTGACTGTCATAAATTGACTACATTTGTAAAAATAATAAATAGCTCTATTATGCTAATAACCGATTAGCGATCGCACCTAGTGGCTTCCTACAGTCAGCCTGGCTCTGGTACCAAGCTTGTCACGACCGGATTTTCAACAAAAATATTTATTGAACAACCGACCCATGAAATCCAATATGAGGATAAATCCTCCATATCGGTAGACAAAACTTTGATACAAGAAGCCAGTAGCATTATAATATTACAAGGGTCGGACTAAAGATGCCCAACCAATTATTACAACACGCCAATAATTATACATGATGGCGGATGTGGCACAAGGTGTAGGGCGGAAATACTACTGACTTGGAGTATGCGTGGTTGGTGGAATAACACAGTGGGGTGGTTAATAAGTCTACTGCACTGGCAGCTCATCGAGCGTCGAGGTGAGACTCGATGAATTTATTTGGGTAGCTGAAGCGGATATTTTACAAGGACTAATCCAGGGGTCGCACGAGACTGACTGGGATTCCTCTAGGCGTCGGACTCGCTATCGAACTCTTCATCCATGAGATCGCCTTCGTCAGCATCTGGCCAAATCAACAAGCCAGGTGAGTACTATGAAAGTACTCGCAAGACAGTTCAGACAAAAGATATAACAAATGGAAGCATGAATGCGACATAGTTAATCTTAACAATGCTCAATTAAAGCAGTATAAAAAAATAATTAAAATGGGAGTCGGCGGTTGTCCGCTCGAAAACCCAAGGAGGCAAACTTAAAATTGATCGGGTGTCTGAAGCGACGCCTCGAAAGGTAAATAAATAAGAAAAATATTGCCACAGTCGGGCGCCTGAGCGACACCTCATAAAGGGCTTATATTGAAATAAAAATGCATGCGTTGCATGATCGGACGTCTGAGCGACATCACAGAAAGGGCTTATAATAAAAATAAGTAACATCAATGCCGCGGTCGGGCGTCTGAGCGACATCACAGAAAGGGCTTATAATAAAAATAAGTAACGGCAATGTCATGATCAGACGTCTGGCGACATCACGTAAAGGGCTTATAATAAAAATAAGTAACAAGAATGCAGCGGTCGGACGTCTGGCGACATCACGTAAAGGGCTTATAATAAAAATAAGTAACAGCAATGCATGATCGGACGTCGAGCGACATCACGTAAAGGGCTTATAATAAAAATAAGTAACAGCAATGCAGCGATCGGGCGTCGGCGACATCACGTAAAGGGCTTATAATAAAAATAAGTAACAGCAATGCCACGATCGGACGTCGAGCGACATCACGTAAAGGGCTTTCATCACAAAGATATAGCACTCATAATAAATATTCAACGCATGAATATAAACGTGTTAGTCCATCCACGGAATAAACATTTAACCGGACTTAGTACTCATGTGATTCACCGGAGTATCTGTCACCAAAACCGACACTTGTCAGGATAAGATAATACAGAACTTGGACATGGATAAGATGATTCAAGGATTTATGACTCTGCAGAGTTTGTACTAAAATTACCCACAGCGAACGGATATCCGTAGTCCTGAAGGACTAGTTCCGTTTATGGTATTTCGGAAAAAACACAGCTAACCAGTACACACCCATCCTACCTCACGATGCCAGGAATCACCCTAGACATCGTCCAAGAAAAACTTTTGAGACGGGGAGATCACAATCTCGAATAGCATGGGATCAAATTTATATTCAGCGCTCTAAGGGTGCCCCTCTCGGTCCCAACCGGAAACACCCATGCCCCCTACCGGATGACTGGCTTTAATCCAGGGCCATGGAACCATCATCACGGCCTCTCCTTTTGGTGCGTACCAGGAAAGCGGTTTGCTACTTACTAAGCCATATCCCTTGCGGAAAACATGTGGTAGTACGGGAAGGGAAATGGATGGGAACCGAACTGATATGGGTTGACACTGAAGTCAAATAGTATGGCATAAGACTGGCATGCTACAACACTGCCATCTTACCCATCCTCATGCCAACACATGGCCGTGCACATTTACATGCAGCACGTATGGATTATCGAACTCACTTGCCTCAACTTTGCATGAAAAATGACATTCATCGGTATGCTCACAAACATGCCATGAAACTACTTAATGCAAACCTGCCAGAACACTCATCATATCAAAAGTTCAAACATGCTTTCCTGGTTCAGAGTAGTCGGAGCCTAGCTCGGTGAAGTTTGTGGTCCCGTCACCTCCTTCGGTATCTACGGTATAAAGAAAACATACGCGCTACGTAAATACCGTGAGGTGCACAAAAATTACTCCAAATATTTTTCAAATAAATCTGATAAAAAACTAGACAAAATTTTAAAGAGGACAGAAAAAGAATCAATCAAAAATACACTTATATTTAAAAGTTATTAGCGTTTTAGTCCAGGGACTTTTCTGTAATGAAACAGAAACTTCCCAGGGTTTTCTTTATAAAAACAGAAAATGTCTAGTGGGGAAGACGTATTTTGCCCAAAGGCGTTTCCAGAAAACGATTCAAAAAGAGGAAAAAGCTGACGGGGAGGACCCACCCGTCGGGTTTGAAAACGAAAGCAGAGATTTGGCGCCCGAGGGCCGCGGTGATCGCCGGCGGCGATCTACGGCGAGGCAGAGTATCGGAGGTTACCAACGTGCTCACCGTGTCCTTCCGCACCGGTGGGTGGTGGAGTTGGTCGCCGGCGCGCACCACGTTGATGGTGGTCTCAACTCCGTGACGGTGGTTGAGCGTTGATGGATCTCGCCGAGGAGGGCTGCAAGGATCGAATTGAGGTGGGGGTTAGAGCACTAGGTGTAAGAGAAGGCTACGGACGAGGTTTGGGCGCCGGAGATGGCATCACCGCAGATGAATCAAGGTGGAGGCCGAGGCGGAACGGTGGCCGGAGTCGGGAAGGAGAGCTCCCGTGGCCATTCTAGGGACTTGGCGGGTCCGGAGGGTAGAGGAGGTGTGCGGGGCGAGAGCAAGCTCGGGGTGCTATATATAGCCGCCCGAGGCGGTTCCGAGAACGGGTTCTCCGGCGAGGTGATTACTGGCGGCGCTGTGGTTGCAGGAGGGTTCAGAGGTTGGCGTCGTCGTGGGTGTTCCCTAGTTCCGTTTAGGTGCTAAGCTGCGTCGGGATTTGGTTGCTTAGGGGAGCTCGGCCAGGCAGGCGGCCTTGAGCCCGTCGGCGGTAGGGAGCGCGCTCAGTGCGTGCCAGCCCGCAGCGACGGTGCTGCATGCTTGTTGGCGAGGAAATGGCCACGCTGAGCCACCGGGGGTTTAGGCGGCGTAAGCGGCGTTATGCCGTTCTGCTCCCGATCGGCCGCTACGGTGGTTCGGCCGCCACGAGACACGCCTTGGCCGGGCGAGCGCCACCGACGCCAGAACGCGCCAAGCATCGTGTGAGGCTCCGGACAAGCAAGCTAGGCCGTGAGCAACGTGCCAAGAGCATTGTGATCATGTGACTGAATTTCTTGGCGAAGATCGACAAAACTACTGAACTTAACGAAAATGAATGCGAAACAAAGTGCATGCAAGGTGTTCGACGAATGATCTAGGCATGTAGGGATTTTTCCTTGAGCTGGTGTTTGGTGGAGGGGCCTCTCATTGCATCTAGAGGCTGCCTGAATATTTGTGGAATTTTTGGAGTAATGTAGATATGAATTTCACCAAATTTGGCAAATCTGGTCCAAACTAGCAGGGACTATAATTTGAAATTTTTGAACAGAAGAGGAGTGGATCTTGATAGTTCTAGGTTGTGGGTACCAAGGACTATCCAAGGGAGTTGGTTTGAGGTCAAAATTCAAATGCATTAAGGTACTTGCTTTGCAAATTACCTAGGCTCAAAACAATAGACAGAAAAAGATTTGGGAGAGAATTAATTGAAATAAAAATTCAGAAGAGGGTTGAACTAGTAGAGATAGAGTGTTTGGATTGCCCAAAGTGGAAGGAGATATATTTGGGAAGATTTTACCATGTGGTGTATGGCCAAATCATGAATGATTTCAAATATGGGAGAGAATGAAAAACTCCCAGAGTTTCTTTTTGAAAGAAAAAAATAAACTTCAAAGATTTTTCTTGAATCCTTGAGAAGAGAGCAATTAGAGGAAAAATTTAAAAACTAAACACCAGAGTTGAAGGAGATGCAAAAGTAAAATATTTGCCAGAGGGAAAAAGCTTTTGATAGAGATTTTTTTTTGGAAGGGTTTTGGTGACCTCCTTCAAATCCAACAAAGTTTTGAAGAAAACCAAAGAAAACTTTTGGAGTGTCACACAAAACCCCCTCGTTCATTCCGATACAATCCCACTCTCTCGCTCCTGATCTCTTTTACTGCATTAGGACAACAACGATTCATCTGTTACTTGCTGCGGTAGTTGAACCCCTTTTCCTCTTCATGACCTGTCATTGCCATAGTAAACAGATGAAACCCACTAGCATGAGTAGGAGTTGTTTGAGCCCTGATGTGCCCACTCATTCATGCTTGTTTGTCATGCCTGCTACTACTTAGAGTTGAGTCAGGTCTGATTCGTCGGGAATGAATTGGAATGGTGATGAACATTTCCTACTATGTGTGAGCTAAATGTGTGAACACGATTTGGTAAAGGTAGCGGTGAGAGGCCATGTAGGAGTACATGGTTGATTGTCTCATTGAAACCGTCCTCGGGAACTGAGTTCTGTGTTTGTGATCCATGAACAGCTACTACCACACATTGGGATCCTTAATTGACTCTCTCGGCTTCTTAACCACCCTTGTCCTCTGTCCAGGAGTTGCAAGTAGTTTCTGGTGTTTGTAGTATGCTGGAGGCCGTGCGCAGCGCTGACCCGTGGGGTGGGCTGTGATGCAGTAGGCACGTGGCACGGTGTACCGGGCACCCGTTTGGTGTCTGGGGAACCCTGCTCACATCATTCGGGGTCGTATGTGGAAACTTCGGCCGGACTCCCTGCGGATGGAACCTGAATAGGCGATAAACCTGGACTAGAGACTTGAGTGTTTAGGTAGGCCGTGGCCGACACCCTCGCCAGGCTTCTGCTTGAAGGTTGCCGAGATACATGACGTGTACATGGCGGTAAGTGGCGAT